>SJYT01077026.1:342909-355992 GCA_006410635.1 Cephalophus harveyi | reverse complement strand
GGGGGGGGGATGGGGAGGGGGGGCGCGGGCGATGGACTGCAGCCCACCAGGCTCCTCTGTCCATGGGCTTCTCTTACATTGCATTTGTTCTCCTAACTCAGTGTGTGTGCCCCAATTCAGTGTGGGTGGGGGTCCCAATGGACTGCAGCCCACCAGGCTCCTCTGTCCATGGGTTTCTCCAGGCATGAACACTGGGGTGGGTTGCCACTGCCTTCTCCACCTAATTTACTAAACATAAGTTATATGCGAAGCCCTGAGGTAGTTAAAAGTTGAATAAGTATGGTTTGGTTGACCAAACGTTTACTGCCAACCATGTGTGAATACCAAGACGGGTAACAGTTCCTGCTCTCAAGGAACTTTGTCACTGTGAACACACGGCATGAGGGACAAATGAAAAGGGGCTCGTTCATTTTTCTCTATGATTAACAACACCCTGCGTCATGAAAGCAAACTTCCAGCACTTTTCAGGCACTGAAACAGTTTTCCGAAAAGTAACGGTAACCAAGGAAAGGAGAAAAACGTGGACACACGCTCGCCTGTATTCTCTAACTTTCCCCGCCGGTCGTTCTGTCCACCGACAAGCTGAGAGGTATGTGAGCAGGACAAGCTGAGAGACGGATGCGCCATATCCATCAACGAAGACAAACCCGCCCCCGGCCGACACACTAACCTGGACCTTAACGCGCTCCCCGTTCGCGCTCTGGACCCCCAGAGCGCCCCGCACGCTCACTCTGGCTGCAGGTCTGTGCCTCGGGCAGGGAGCCGAGGAGCAGGAGCGCAGGGCTCGGAGCAGGCACCGCGCCCCGAACATCGCGCGGCCGCCCCAGGCCCTCCTCGGGACCAGCCCTGAGGCCAGCGCGAGCGGGCTCTGCCGGCGGGGACCCTCTCTCCTCCCCTCTTCCGGGCCGCAGCCCTACACTCCAGCGCTCCAGAGCCCCCCGCGGGCTTCCTTCCCCTTCACGGGCCCCCGTTCGGTCTCCACAGGACCTCTGCTTCCCGAAAGGGCGGAACGGAGACCGCTCATTCAGCGGCGAATGGCGAAGAGAAAGCGCTCCCCGTGGGCGTGGGGAACACCTGACAGACCCCCTCAGCTTCTAAACCCACGCCCCGAGCGCGGGCTGAAACACGCGCCGCGGGCGCCCGAACGTCACCACGCCAACGTTCACGTCACCACGCTACGAGGAGGTTCCGAGGGAGCGTGCGTGCTTACGACTCCGTTTAAAGAGGCGCTGGGGCGGAGGAAGGGGCGGGGTCAGGAGCTGGGGTGGGCGGAGCTAAGACCCAAGGGTTGTAGAGATGAGCAAGGAACTAGGTAACCTACCGGAGAAGGCAATGGCACCCCACTCCAGTACTCTTGCCTGGAAAATCCCATGGGCGGAGGAGCCTGGTAGGCTGCAGTCCATGGGGTCGCGAAGAGTCAGACACGACTGAGCGACTTCCCTTTCACTTTTCACTTTCATGCATTGGAGAAGGAAATGGCAACCCACTCCAGTGTTCTTGCCTGGCGAATCCCAGGGAGGGCGGAGCCTGGTGGGCTGCCGTCTGTCCGGTCGCACAGAGTCGGACACATCTTAGCAGCAGGTAACCTACCTAGGTTGACGTCTGACAGTCTTCGTTTCTAAAGCTTCCAGGTGAGGAACTTCCCTGGTGGTCTAGCAGTTAAGACTCCGTGCGCCCAAGGCAGGAGGCTCAGGTTCATCCCTGCTCAGAAAATTAGATTCCTCATGCAGCACCTAACGATTCTGCACAGTCGCCAGCGGCAACTAAGACCTAGCGCAGCTAAATCCATAAATAATTAAAAAAAAAAAAGACGTCTTATTCAAACTAAGTGAAACACTGATTTCATTTATTTAAAAATAAAGCGTCTAGCTGATGCTTAGGAACACAAAGTGAAAGACAAGGAGTGACTGATGGAGAAAGAAAGCGGACCAGAAGACTTGAATTGTTGAGAGGATTAGCGTGACAATATCGTAGCTGAGTGCCGAAGAATTGATGCTTTTGAACTGTGGTGTTGGAGAAGACTCTTGAGAGTCCCTTGGACTGCAAGGAGATCCAACCAATCCATCCTAACGGAGATCAGCCCTGGGATTTCTTTGGAAGGAATGATGCTGAAGCTGAAACTCCAATACTTTGGCCACCTCATGCGAAGAGTTAACTCATTGGAAAAGCTCCTGATGCTGGGAAAGACTGAGGGCAGTAGGAGAAGGGGACGACAGAGGATGAGATGGCTGGATGGCATCACGGACTCAATGGACATGAGTTTGAGTGAACTCTGGGAGTTGGTGATGGACAGGGAGGCCTGGAGTGCTGTAATTCATGGGGTTGCAAAGAGTCGGACAGGAATGAGCAACTGAACTGACTGAACTGAACTGATCAGTTCTGAGAAAAGAGAAAAACAAGACAGAGCACCTGCTTGAGTTACAGATGGGTGGTATCAAACATCAAAATAGAAAACTGAATAAAAGGGTGATCAGTTCCCTGGCACTGCCTCAGCATGCGATGCTAAAGATGGCTTGCAGGAGCTGGTAGCCCTTTGACAGGTAAGAGTAACTGAAGTCTTCAGACAGGGTAGTCAGAGAAGGCACAACAGTGTGAAGCTGTTGGAGAGTGTGTGGAGGAATTTCTGGGCATTCCCTGCCAGAATCTTCAACCCTCTCTCTTTCCTTTTTCCAACACAGTTATCTGCATTTGTCTGACCTGAAAACGACTCCTATATTGTCACCTTTTATTTAAACCTACATAAACACACCATTTCCCCTGCATAACTCACAGATACTCATGAATTAAGTTTTTCTATATAATTAAAAGACAGAGATAAAGGCTATTACTTAAAACTGCACAACTACTAGGCCCATGTTTACAGGTAAGAGAACTTATTAGGCAGAGAAAAATTTTTCTTCCAAGGAGCAAGTGTCTTTTAATTTCATGGCTGCAGTCAGCATCTGCAGTGATTTTGGAGCCCAAGAAAAGAAAGTCTGTCACTGTTTCTATTGTTTCCCATCTATTTGCCATGAAGTGATGGGACTGGATGCCATGATCTTTGTTTTTTGAATGTTGAGTTTTAAGCCAGCTCAAGAGGCTCTTTAGTTCTTCTTTCTTTCTGCCATAAGGGTGGTGTCATCTGCGTATCTGAAGTTATTGATATTTCTCTTGGCAATCTTGATTCCAGCTTGTGCTTCATCCAGCCTGGCATTTCACATGATGTACTCTACATAGAAGTTAAATAAACAAGGTGACAATATACAGCCTTTTTGTATTCTTTCCTGTTTTGGAACTAGTCCATTGTTCCATGTCTGGTTCTGTTGCTTCCTGACATGCATACAGCTTTCTCAGGAGGCAGGTCAGGTGGTCTGCTATTCCCATCTCTTGAAGAATTTTCCAGTTTGTTGTGATCCACACAGTCAAAGGCTTTGCCATAGTCAATAAAGCAGATATTTTTCTGGACATCTCTTGCTTTGTCTATGATCCAACGGATGTTGGCAATTTGATCTCTGGTTCCTCTGCCTTTTCTAAATCCAGTTTGAACATCTGGAAGTTCTTGGTTCATGTACTGTTGAAGCCTGGCNGCCATAGTCAATAAAGCAGATATTTTTCTGGACATCTCTTGCTTTGTCTATGATCCAACGGATGTTGGCAATTTGATCTCTGGTTCCTCTGCCTTTTCTAAATCCAGTTTGAACATCTGGAAGTTCTTGGTTCATGTACTGTTGAAGCCTGGCTTGGAGAATTTTGAGTATTACTTGACTAGCATGTGAGATGAGTGCAATTGTGCGGTAGTTTGAGCATTCTTTGGCATTGCCTTTCTTTGGGATTGGAATGAAAACTGACCTTTTCCAGTCCTGTGGCCACTGCTGAGCTTTCCAAATTTGCTGGTATATTGAGGACAGCACTTTCACAGCATCATCTTTTATGATTTGAAATAGCTCAACTGGAATTCCATCACCCCCTCTAGCTTTGTTTGTCGTGATACAGCTTGTGATTTTTATATTGATACAGCTTGGCTCATACACTGAACTATTTTACACTATAGAATCTCTGCAAGGTGGGAAATAAGACCATGCTTTCTGCCATCAAACAACTCATGGGCTAGACATAGAGACTGGCAAGGAAATAGAGAATTATACAAACCAGTTAGTACTGATATAAAAGTATGAGCCAAGTGAAGTGGTGGCCTACCATATTATTGACCCAAGACATATTATAGCCACAGATGTAAGCTTCTGCAAAACTGCCCCAGTCAATGATGTGCTAGAAGAGGAAATAATTGAGTTGAGTTCTGGAGGAGGATCAGAATTTTGCCTGGTTGAGATGCAGAAAATGTTATTTCCTGCCAGAAGAGGGGAAGGAAACATTGCCAGGAGGGCAAATAGCATGGAAGAATTGTAAAACTTCTCAAAATTCTCATCTGTGAAAATACCATAGTTCTTGGACACTTCTTGAACCTTGACAACAGAAATATGGAAACTTGCAGTCAAATGTCTTCGGATTCATGTAGCTATGGGCCTTAAAAAAAACAGTATGCCTTTGGTATTGGTTGCAAAATCTAGGAAATCAAGACAATCTGGGGTACATACAATGATATATATCCCAGTTCAAGTCTCCTCTAACTATGCTACCTTGTCCAAAGTTCCAAAAATAGTGACCAGCTGGCTCACTTCCTACCCAGGCCATCTGTCTTGCTAAGTTCAAGACTCTCTGTGAAGCTGGTGCTATTTCAAATCACATCATCTTATTATTTATTTCTATTTTCAGTGTTGGAGTGACACTTCCCCTTTTAGAGTCATCATCTACCAGACAGTAGCCAAAGTGATCTTTTGAAAATAACTATATTACTCTGTGGGTAATAATGATGGCTAGTGCCATAGAATCTTTATTATGTGACAGGATTCAGATTAGTTCAGTTCAGTCACTCAGTAGTGTCTGACTCCTTGGGACAATATGGACTGCAGCACTCCAGGCTTCCCTGTTTATCACCAAGTCCCAGACCCTGCTCAAACTCACGTCCATTACGTTGGTGATGCAATCCCACCATCTCATCCTCTGTCGTCCCCTTCTCCCCCTGCCTTCAATCTTTCCCAGCATCAGGGTCGTTTCCAGAGAGTCAGTCTTCACAGCAGGTGGCCAAAGTATTGGAGCTTTCGCTTCAACATCAGTCCTTCCAATGAATATTCAGGACTGATTTCCTTTACGATTGACTGGTTGGATCTCCTTGCAGTTCAAGGGACTCTCAAGAGTCTTCTCCAAGACCACAGTTCAAAAGCATCAATTCTTCGGTGCTCAGCTTTCTTTATGGTCCAACTCTCACATCTATACATGACTATTGGAAAAACCATAGCTTTGACTAGATGGACCTTTGTCGGCAAAGTCTCTGTTTTTTAATATGCTGTCTAGGTTGGTCATAGCTTTTCTTCCAAGGAGCAAGCATCTTTTAATTTCATGGCTGCAGTCAGCATCTGCAGTGATTTTGGAGCCCAAGAAAAAAAAGTCTGTCACTGTTTCTATTGTTTCCCTATCTGTTTGCCATGAAGTGATGGGACCGGATGCCATGATCTTTGTTTTTTGAATGTTGAGTTTTAAGCCAGCTTTTTCACTCTTGTCTTTCACTTTCAACAAGAAGCTCTTTAGTTCCTCTTTGCTTTCTGCCATTAGGGTGTTGTCATCTGCACATCTGAGGTTATTGATATTTCTCCCAGCAATCTTGATTCCAGCTTGTGCTACTGTTAATATTAATGTATAATGTTAATATATTCTTCACATATTCACTCATTCATTCCTCACAATAGCTCTCTAACGTAGAGCAGGAGCATCATCTCCAGTTTCCAAAGGAGAATCTGAAGCTCAGAGAGGTTTCCTAGTTTGTACCAAGTTACACCAGCAGTTTGGCAATATCCTTTCCCTGGTTTCTTCTCTTTGCTTTCAGGAGTCCCTTACTTTCTTATACTACATGACCACAACAAAATAATCTACAGTTCAAGCTGCCTTTCAGGTTGAGAGTGAAGAGGCATCAGTGGGCGCAGTGGAACATGACTTCAGAAGTATAGAAAGAGCCTCTTCCTCCCCTGGCTCTGTTGGGACTTCAGGCCCTTCCTAGGCCTACCTCATACCACCCAGCCACATGTCACCCCTCCTGGGCTAGGAGCATGTTAGGAGTTTCCCCTTCTTTAGACACAAGATCTAGAATCAAACAACTGTCTGTCTACTCTCACAGAGTCCAAAAGTCTGTTCTTTATATCTGTCTTTTTGCTGTCTTGCATATAGCGTCATTGTTACCATCTTTCTAAATTCCATATATATGTGTTAATATACTGTATTGGTGTTTTTCTGACTTACTTCACTCTTGATTAATAGGCTTCAGTTTCATCCACCTCATTAGAACCGACTCAAATGTGTTTTTTTAAATAGCTGAGTAATACTCCATTGTGTATATGTACCACAACTTTCTTATCCATTCGTCTGCCAGTGGACATCTAGGTTGCTTCCATGTCCTGGCTGTTATAAACAGTGCTGCGATGACCACTGGGGTACAGGTGTCTCTTTCAGTTCTGGTTTCCTCAGTGTGTATGCCCAGCAGTGGCATTGCTGGGTCGTATGGCAGTTCTATTCCAGTTTTTTAAGGAATCTCCACACTGTTCTCCATAGTGGCTGTACTAGTTTGCATTCCCAACAACAGTGTAAGAGGGTTCCCTTTTCTTCACACCCTCTCCAGCATTTGTTGTTTGTAGACTTTGATAGCAGCCATTCTGATTGGTGTGAGATGGTACCTTATTGTGGTTTTGATTTGCATTTCTGTGATGAGTGATGTTGAGCATCTTTTCATGTGTTTGTTAGCTAAATGGATTAAAGATCTAAATGTAAGACCAAAAACTATAAACTCCTGGAGGAAAACATAGGCAGAACACTCTTTGACATAAATCACAGTAAGATCCTCTATGACCCACATCCCAGAGTAATGGAAATAAAAACAAAAATAAACACATGGGACCTAATTAAACCTAAAAGCTTTTGCATAGATTTTTAAATCTAAATAGATTTAAGGGACTAGATCTGATAGATAGAGTGCCTGATGAACTATGGATGGAGGTTCGTGACATTGTATAGGAGACAGGGATCAAGACCATCCCCACGGAAAAGAAATGCAAAACAGCAAAATGACTGTCTGGGGAGGCCTTACATGTAGCTGTGAAAAGAAGAGAAGTGAAAAGTAAAGGAGAAAAGGGAAGATATACGCATCTGAATGCAGAGTTCCAAAGAATAGCAAGACAGGATAAGAAAGACTTCCTCAGCAATCAATGCAAAGAAATAAAGGAAAACAACAGAATGGGGAAGACTAGAGATCTCTTCAAGAAAATTAGAGATACCAAGGGAACATTTCGTGCAAAGATGGGCTCAATAAAGGACAGAAATGGTATGAACCTAACAGAAGCAGAAGATATTAAGAAGAGGTGACAAGAAAACACAGAGGAACTGTACAAAAGAGATCTTCATGGTCCAGATGACCATGATGGTGTGATCACTCACCTAGAGCCAGATATCCTGGAATGTGAAGTCAAGTGTGCCTTAAGAAGCATCACTATGAACAAAGCTAGTGGAGGTGATGGAATTCCAGTGGAGCTATTTCAAATCCTGAAAGATGATGCTGTGAAAGTGCTACACTCAATATGCCAGCAAATTTGGAAAACTCAGCAGTGGCCACAGGACTGGAAAAGGTCAGTTTTCATTCCAATCTAGCTGGACTGTGAAGAAAGCTGAGCGCCAAAGAATTGATGCTTTTGAACTGTGGTGTTGGAGAAGACTCTTGAGAGTCCCTTGGACTGCAAGGAGATCCAACCAGTCCATTTGAAAGGAGATCAGCCCTGGGTGTTCTTTGGAAGGAATGATGCTAAAGCTGAAACTCCAGTACTTTGGCCACCTCATGTGAAGAGTTGACTCATTGGAAAAGACTCTGATGCTGGGAGCAATTGGGGGTAGGAGGAGAAGGGGACGTCAGAGGATGAGATGGCTGGATGGCATCACTGACTTGATGGCCTTGAGTTTGAGTGAACTCCGGTAGTTGGTGATGGACAGGGAGGCCTGGCGTGCTGCAATTCATGGAGTCGGACACGACTGAGCAACTGAACTGAACTGATAAGCAAGGTGAAAAGACAGTCTTCAGAATGGGAGAAAATAATAGCAAACGAAGCAACTGACAAAGAATTAATCACAAAAATATGCAAGCAGCTCATGCAGCTCAATACCATAAAAATAAATGACTGAATCAAAAAATGGGCCAAAGAACTAAACAGACATTTCTCCAAAGGAGACATACAGATGGCTAACAAATACATGAAAAGATGTTTGTTGACATTTTGATGATAGCCATTCTGACATGTGTGAGCTGATATCTCACTGTTGTTTTTATTTGCATTTCTCTAATAATTAGTGATGCTGAGCATCTTTTTATGTGCCTGTTAGCCATTTCTATGTCTTATTTCAAAAAGTCTATTCAAGTCTTCTGCCCATTTCTTACTGAATTTTTTTATATTGAGTAGTATGAGCTGTTGATATATTTTTGATATTAATCCTTTGTTGTTCACATTATTTGCAAATATTTTCTCCTAGTCCATAGTGTGTCTTTTCATTTTGTCGATGGTTTCCTCATTAAGCTTTTAATTATACCTCACTTATTTTTTGACTTTATTTCTTTTCCTTAGGAGACAGATCCAAAAAAATTACGGTTTTTGGATTATGTTTGGATTATGCTGGTTTATGTCAGTGTTCCACCTATGTTCTCTTCTAGGAGAACTCTTCCCAGTTTCAGGTCTTACATTTAGGTCTGTAATCCTTTTTTATTTTATTTTGTATATGGTGTAAGGTATGTTCAAATCTCATTGTTTTACAGTAGGTGTCCAGTTTTCCTAGCACCACTTATTTCCAATGAAAGAACAGATATTTTTCCAAAGAAGACATCCAAATGGGCACCAGGTACAATATCACTAATCATCAGGGAATTGCAAATCAAAACCACAGTGAGATGTCATCTCATACCTGTTATTATGGCTATTATCAAAGAATAAGAATTAACAAGTGCTGGTAAGAATGTGGAGAAAAGGAAACCCTTGTGTACTATTGGTGGGAATGTAAATTGTTGTATCTACTATGTAGAACAGCATAAAGATTTCTCAAAAATTATAAATAGAATTACTATATGATTTAGCAATTCTACTTCTGGATATTTATCTGCAGGTAACAAAGACATTAACATAAAAAGATATCTGAATCCCCATGTTTACTGAAGCATTATTTATAACAGTCAAGACACAGGAGTAACCTAAGCGACCATCAACAGATGAATAAAGAAAATGTGGCATACACACACACAGACACATTTACACATACATATGTATACACATACAATGGAATATTATTCAGTCATAAGAAAGGAAACCCTGCCATTTGTGAAAACACACATCAACTTTGAAGGGATTATGTTAAGCGAAGAAGTCATACAGGAGAAAACAAATACCATATGATCTCACTTATATGTGGAACCAAAATATAGATATAATTTTTGATTCCAAATATAAGTGTGTATATATACACACACACACACATATACAAATACATCATTGTCATATAATCATTAGTACAGAGATTAAGGAAAAACATACCCTTGAGCAAAATGAGTTGTTCTGTTGTGTGATCATTAGCTCTGGGCTTAAAGTTAGTCTTGAACACTGTTTTCATTACAACTCAGAGTTTAAGAAAAAAGTGTCTTATGTGACTAAGACAAACCAACACAGAAAGAAAACATTTGTCCCCTTCTCCTCCTTGAGGGCCCTGGACTCCTTATCAACTGACCTAAGAATTAACTCTCTCATTTTCCCCTTTTTCTTTTAGGAGAATATGACTGCTGAGGGAAAGGGGGCTTGCTCTCATTTTGTAGCTACTTCCTGCTGGCTTGGGGCACAGACTCTAAATTGTCAAGGCAGCACATTCTCCTTACCCTCATACTGAGGGTCTCTGATCCAGGGGCCCCAGGTAATAGTTGGAGGAGGCTACAGAAATTGTAGGGGCATGAACAATCATTTGTAACCTAAAAACTTTTAGACAGAAAAAAATCCCATTATACAATTCCAGATAAAAGGCACAATAGTCACTAAACCAAGTTGAGATAATCAAAAGTCACATTATGTCCATAGTTAAGGTACAATGTATTATACCAGTTCATCTTAGAATTGTTAGATGTCATCAGATCATGAAGAGGCATCACATATGATTGTTGTTGATGAAGGCATTCGCAGAGTTGAATAAAGCCCTTTCCTTGAAGTGGAAAAACCCACCATGTGAAGCCTTCCACTGATGAAGAGGGGAGCAGACAGTCCCACCATGGTAGTGGATCGAGAGGAAAGTGGGCCAGGGGCTTCAGTGATCACAGAGAAAATTGCCCCAGGGTGTCTAAAAGGAAATGGATGGACTGCCCTTCCACAGTTATTAATACCTGGGGTTCCTCAGGTGTAATTAGGACCGGAGCTTGTGTGGGGACCCCTGGGCACCTTCAGACCCAGTTGTTTTGAGAGTCCGACCCCTTGGGCCTAGGCCTCGGAGGGCAGTCTCTTCTGCAGTGTGGTCCTTTGTAGGACATGGAGCCGGGGGTGGCTTAGATGCCTGAGGGCAAACCCGCTGGAGATGCCCCTCCTTTCCACAGCAGTAACAAGTCCATCCCTTTTTGCCTGGGTCTCTCTGGGCATTTTTCCCTCAGGCTGTTTCTTGACAGTTGTAACAGCCCTTGTTGAGGCTTCAGTCTTCAGCCTAATTCTCTGTCTCCTAGCTTCCTCCTCGTATTCTCTGCCACAGTAAACTGTCTGATCCAGTTGCAACAGTTTTCTAAAGACTGATTTGGCCCAAATGCCTGTTTTTGTAACTTATGGCAAATATCTGGAGCTGACTGAATGAGGAATTTATCTTTTAAGATCATTCCTCCCTCTGTACTTTTGGGATCAACATCAGTAAAACTGCAGAGAACCTCCCGGAGTCTATCTAGGAATTCACCAGCAGCTTTCTTCTTTTCTTATTCTATGTCAGCCAACTTAGCATAGTTTAAAGTCTTAGTGGACTCACTTGAGTCCTTCAAGAATACATCTGGCAAAGTGCCTCTGTCATGGGAACTGCTCAGCTCCCATAGGGAGGGCTATTTCATGTTCCCTCCTTCCCCTTGTCTCACGTTTAAGCCATTCATCTCCGAAAGTAGTAGCTTCCCCCAAAACTTGAGTTTTCAAGTCAAGAGTCAGTGCCTGTCCCACGGCATACATGACATCTCTCCAAGTAACATCATAAAGTATAGTTAGTCCCATAAAGGCTTCTATGTACTTTTTGGATCCTCTAAATAGTCTCAAATGCAATTAGGAACATTTGAACTTCTACCGAGACTGAGGCAACCCTTCCTGGAAGGGTGCCCTCTCAGCCTGTTCAGTTGGGAGCCCTGGATACAGGGGCAAAGTAAGAGCACAGGAGGGAGCTGAAGTTTTCACACCCAAATTACACCCTTAGGAAACAAGTCTGGCATGTCTCACAGAGAGATAAAGAGCAACAGATATAGCACTTCTACCCATTTCTCTTGTTTTCTACAGATCCGACTTAAAGGGGGTGGTTCTTAGAACTGCTAGCTCCCATCTGTGAGAGAGAAAATAGTGGCATCCACAGCCGGGACTTTTTTCCACTGGAAGTGTCCTTCCCTGCTCTAGATGGGAGTGGAGACAGACTGTTCACTGAAGCTTTCCTTCCCTGGTCAGACTTAGTCTGTCCCTGTGGCTTACTCACTCCCTTCAGCCCTTCTTATACTATCAAGATGGGGCGGAGACGCACCAGGGGTAGACCTGACGGCAGCCCAAATAGAGTTCTAGCTCCTACTACCAAGATCTTTGACTTACCTTTTTTCTCTGATCCCATCTGGGATGTAACAGTCATTTCCTAGAATGTTTCCCAAACTAGGACTGCTATGGGAAGCATCTGTCTTCCTGCACCTGTGCGTATTTCTGAGTACAGCCCTGACCGCAGTAGAAGTGGTGAGTCATAAAGAACCACCACCAAGACGCCCCTTCTGAGTGCAGCAAATGAGGTGGTGAAGGGTCAGCCAGTGAGGAAAGAGTGATTTTTGTCCTTGAGCTACTAGGGCCAATCCTTCCAATTCATTTCCACAGATTCCACAAAAGGTGTATCTGGGGACTTGAGATAGAAGGCACTGGAGAGCTTTATCTAGTCCGCTAAGAGCTAGCACTACATCAAAGGAGGAAGCCCACTGTACTTCCAGTTGGGGATTCCTGACCTGTGCTCTTAGAAACCTCGTGCTTATTAGCAGTGCTTCTATCCACATAGTTTGGAGGGACAGCTATGACAAGGACCCTAGCGCCCAATGGGAGCAGCCGAGAGAGATGCTGCTGGAGCTAGAGTTCCACCTAGTTCCCGAACATGCTCTTAGCAAGTCTGGGTATCTCATGACTGCCAAACTTGGGGTCTAAGTACAAGTACACGGTAATGGCATGGATCACAAGTCCCTTCAAAGTCTATGATCTGACAGATTATGTCAGTTCAGTTCAGTCGCTCAGTCGTGTCCGACTCTTTGCGACCCCATGAATCGCAGCACGCCAGGCCTCCCTATTCATCACCATCTCTCGGAGTTCACTCAGACTCACATCCATCGAGTCAGTGATGCCATCCAGCCATCTCATCCTCGGTCGTCCCCTTCTCCTCCTGCCCCCAGTCCCTCCCAGCGTCAGAGTCTTTTCCAATGAGTTAACTCTTCACATGAGGTGGCCAAAGAACTGGAGTTTCAGCTTTAGCATCATTCCTTCCAAAGAAATCCCAGGGTTAATCTCCTTCAGAATGGACTGGTTGGATCTCCTTGCAGTCCAAGGGACTCTCAAGAGTCTTCTCCAACACCACAGTTCAAAAGCATCGATTCTTCGGCGTTCAGCCTTCTTCACAGTCCAACTCTCACATCCATACATGACCACAGGAAAAACCATAGCCTTGACTAGACGGACCTTAGTCGGCAAAGTAATGTCTCTGCTTTTGAAAATGCTATCTAGGTTGGACATAACTTTTCTT
>SJYT01077026.1:0-339095 GCA_006410635.1 Cephalophus harveyi | reverse complement strand
CAGTGATTTTGGAACCCCCAAAAATAAGTCTGACACTGTTTCCACTGTTTCCCCATCTATTTGCCATGAAGTGATGGGGCCGGATGCCATGATCTTAGTTTTCTGAATGTTGAACTTTTTCACTCTCCTCTTTCACTTTCATCAAGAGGCTTTTTTGTTCCTCTTCACTTTCTGCCATAAGGGTGGTGTCATCTGCATATCCAAGGTTATTGATATTTCTCCTGGCAATCTTGATTTCAGCTTGTGCTTCTTCCAGCCCAGCGTTTCTCATGATGTACTCTGCATAGAAGTTAAATAAGCAGGGTGATAATATGCAGCCTGACATACTCCTTTTCTTATTTGGAACCAGTCTGTTGTTCCATGTCCAGTTCTAACTGTTGCTTCCTGACCTGCATACAGATTTCTCAAGAGGCAAGTCAGGTGGTCTGGTATGCCCATCTCTTTCAGAGTTTTCCACAGTTTATTGTGATCCACACAGTCAAAGGCTTTGGCATAGTCAATAAAGTAGAAATAGATGTTTTTCTGGATGGTTTTACTTTTTCGATGATCCAGTTGATGTTGGTAATTTGATTTCTGGTTCCTCTGCCTTTTTAAAAACCAGTTTGAACTTCTGGAAGTTCACAGTTCACATATTGCTGAAGCCTGGCTTGGAGAATTTTGAGCATTACTTTACTAGCGTGTGAGATGAGTGCAATTGTGCAGTAGTTTGAGCACTCTTTGGCATTGACTTTCTTTGGGATTGGAATGAAAACTGACCTTTTCCAGTCCTGTGGCCACTGCTGAGTTTTCCAAATTTGCTGGCATATTGAGGGCAGCACTTTTACAGCATCATCTTTCAGGATTTGAAATAGCTCAACTGGAATTCCATCATCTCCAAACTAGCTTTGTTCATAGTGATGCTTTCTAAGGCCCACTTGACTTCACATTCTAGGATGTCTGGCCCACAGACATCCTGGAATGTCTTGATCACACCATTGTGATTATCTGGGTCATGAAGATCTCTTTTGTACAGTTCTTCCATGTATTCTTGTCACCTCTTCTTAATATCTTCTGCTTCTGTTAGGTCTATACCATTTCTGTCCTTTATTGAGCCCATCTTTCCATGAAATATTCCCTTGGTATCTCTAATTTTCTTGAAGAGATCTCTAGTCTTTCCCATCCTGTTGTTTTCCTCTATTTCTTGCATTGATTGCTGAGGAAGGCTTTCTTATCTCTCCTTGCTATTCTTTGGAACTCTGCATTCAGATGCATGTATCTTTCCTTTTCTCCTTTGTTTTTTGCTTCTCTTCTTTTCACAGCTATTTGTAAGGCCTCCTCAGAGAGTCATTTTGCCTTTTTGCATATCTTTTCCATGGGGATGGTCTTGATTCCTGTCTCCTGTACAATGTCATGAACCTCTGTCCATAGGTCATCAGACACTCTGTCTATCAGATCTAGGCCCTTAAATCTATTTCTCACTTTCACTGTATAATCATAAGGAATTTGATTTAGGTCATACCTGAATGGTCTAGTGGTTTTCCCCACTTTCTTCAATTTAAGTCTGAATTTGGCAATGCCACTTTCCTGCAGCATAGTCTAATCAAGGCTTTATATACTTTTAAGAGACCCACTCCCACATAAGATTACAGGATTAGTCAGAAGGTTCTCAGTTGACAAGGAAAGACATGTCCTCAGGCAAGATACATTGTTGTCAAATAATCATTAGTAGAAAGCTTAAGGAAAAACATACCCTTGAGCAAGTAGGCTTAAAGGAAATTAGTCTTAAAGATTATTTTCAAAAGAACTCAGAATTATGTGATGAAGACAAAGCAATGTAGAGAAAAAGGTTGTCCCTTTTTCCTCCTTGAGGACCCCGGAGGACTCCTTATCCCTACGCTAGAGCGGTGAGCGGCTGTGAGGAGATACCCCACGTCCAAGGTCTGGAGTGGAGCCGTGAGGATATATCCCACATTCAAGGTCAGAGAAACCCCATTAAGATGGTAGGCATTGCGAGAGGGCATCAGAGGGCAGACAGGCAGAAGGCACAATCACAGAAATCTAACCAAACTGATCACATGGACCACAGTCTTGTCTAACTCAAGGAAACTATGAGCCATGCCATGTAGGGCCACCCAAGACAGGCGGGTCATGGTGGAGAGGTCTGACAAAATGTGGTCCTCTGGAGAAGGGAATGACAAATCACTTCAGTATGACTCTCTTGAGAACCCCATGAACAGTATGAAAAGGTAAAAAGATAGGACACTGAAAGATGAACTCCCCAGGTTGGTAGGTGCCCGTCATGCTACTGGAGATCAGTAGAGAAATAACTCCAGAAAGAATGAAGAGACAGAGCCAAAGCAAAAACAATACCCCGTTGTGGATGTGACTAGTGATAGAAGCAAGGTCCAATGCTGTAAAGAGCAATATTGCATAGGAATCTGGAATGTTAGGTCCATGAATCAAGGCAAATTGGAAGTGGTGAAACAGGAAATGGCAAGAGTGAACGTCNAACTCCAGAAAGAATGAAGAGACAGAGCCAAAGCAAAAACAATACCCCGTTGTGGATGTGACTGGTGATAGAAGCAAGGTCCAATGCTGTAAAGAGCAATATTGCATAGGAATCTGGAATGTTAGGTCCATGAATCAAGGCAAATTGGAAGTGGTGAAACAGGAAATGGCAAGAGTGAACGTCAACATTTTAGGAATTATCGAACTAAAATGGACTGGAATGAGTGAATTTAACTCAGATAATCATCATATCTACTACTGTGGGCAAGATTCCCTTAAAGAAATGGAGTAGCCATTCTAGTCAACAAAAGAGTCCAAAATGCAGTACTTGGATGCAATCTCAAAAATGACAGAATGATCTCTGTTCGTTTCCAAGGCAAACCATTCAATATCACAGTAATCCAAGTCTATGCCCCGACCAGTAATGTTGTAAAAGCTGAAGTTGAACGGTTCTATGAAGATCTACAAGACCTTTTAGAACTAACACCCAAAAAAGATATCCTTTTCATTATAGGGGATTGGAATGCAAAAGTAGGAAGTNGTAATCCAAGTCTATGCCCCAACCAGTAATGCTGAAGAAGCTGAAGTTGAACAGTTCTATGAAGACCTACAAGACCTTCTAGAACTAACACCCAAAAGAGATGTCCTTTTCATTATAGGGGACTGGAATGCAAAAGTAGGAAGTCAAGAAACACCTGGAGTAACAGGCAAATTTGGCCTTGGAGTACAGAATGAAGCAGGTCAAAGGCTCATAGAGTTTTGCCAAAAGAATGCACTGATCATAGCAAACACCCTCTTCTGACAACACAAGAAAAGACTCTATACATGGACATCACCAAATGGTCAACACCGAAACCAGATTGATCATATTCTTTGCAGGTAAAGATGGAGAAGCTCTAGACAGTCAGCAAAAACAAGACCAGGAACTGACTGTGGCTCAGATCATGAACTCCTTATTGCCAAATTCAGACTGAAATTGAAGAAAGTGGGGAAAACCACTAGACCATTCAGGCATGACCTAAATCAAATCCCTTACTATTTAACAGTAGAAGTGGGAACTAGATTTAAGGGATTAGATCTGATAGAAAGAGGGTCTGATAAATTATGGATGGAGGTTCATAACATTGTACAGGAGACAGGGATCAAGACCATCCCCAAGAAAAAGAAATGCAAAAAAGCAAAATGGCTCTCTGAGGAGGCCTTACAAATAGCTGTGAAGAGAAGAGAAGTGAAAAACAAAGGAGAAAAGGAACGATATACCCATATGTATGCAGAGTCTCAAAGAATAGCAAGGAGAGATAAGAAAGCCTTCCTCAGTAATCAGTGCAAAGAAACAGAGGAAAACAATAGAATGGGAAAGACTAGAGATTTCTTCAAGACAATTAGAGATACCAAGGGAACATTTCATGCCAAGATGGGCACAATAAAGGACAGAAATGGTATGGACTAACAGAAACAGAAGATATTAAGAAGAGGTGGCAAGAATACACAGAAGAACTATACAAAAAAGATCTTCATGACCCAGATAATCATGATGGTGTGATCACTTACCTAGAGCCAGACATCCTGGAGTGTGAAGTCAAGTGGGCCTTAGGAAGCATCATTATGAACAAAGCAAGTGAAGGTGATGAAATTCCAGCTGAGTTATCTCAAATCTTGAAAGATGATGCTGTGAAAGTGTTGCAGTCAATATGCCAGCAAATTTGGAAAACTCAGCAGTGGCCACAGGACTGGAAAAGGTCAGTTTTCATTCCAATGCCAAAGAATGTTCAAAGTACTGCATGATTGCACTCATCTCACATGCTAGTAAAGTAATGCTCAAAATTCTCCAAGCCAGGCTTCAACAGTACGTGAACCATGAACTTCCAGATGTTCAAGGTGGTTCTAGAAAAGGTGGAGGAACCAGATATCAAATTGCCAATTGCCAACATCTGCTGGATCATCAAAAAAGCAAGAGAACTCCAGAAAAATATCTATTTCTGCTTTATTAACATTCCATGCCTTTGACTGTGTGGATCACAACAACCTGTGGAAAATTCTTCAAGAAATGGGAATACCAGACCCTTGACCTGCCTCTTGAGAAATCTGTATGCAGGCCAGGAAGCAAGTTAGAATTGGAGATGGAACAACAGACTGGTTCCAAATCAGGAATGGAGTAGTTCAAGGCTGTATATTGTCATCCTGCTTATTTAACTTCTATGCAGAGTACATCATGAGAAACCCTGGGCTGGAAGAAGCACAAGCTGGAATCAAGATTGCCAAGAGAAATATCAATAACCTCAGATATGCAGATGACACCACCCTTATGGCAGAAGAAAAGAGGAACAAAAGAGCCTCTTAATGAAAGTAAAAGAGGAGAGTGAAAAAGTTGGCTTAAGGCTCAACATTCAGAAAACTAAGATCATGGCATCTGGTCCCATTACTTTTGGGAAATAAATGGGGAAATAGTGGCTGACTTTATTTTTTCCAGGCTCCAAAATCACTGCAGATGGTGACTGCAGTCATGAAATTAAAAGATGCTTACTCCTTGGAAGGAAAGCTATGACCAACCTAGACAGAATATTAAAAAGAAAAGCCATTACTTTGCCAACAAAGATCCATCTAGTCAAGGCTATAGTTTTTCCAGTGGTCATGTATGGATGTGAGAGTTGGACTGTGAAGAAAGCTGAGCACTGAAGAATTGATGCTTTTGAACTGCGCTGTTGGAGAAGACTCTTGAGAGTCCCTTGGGCTGCAAGGAGATCCAACCAGTCCATTCTAAAGGAGATCAGTCCTGGGTATTCACTGGAAGGACTGATGTTGGAGCTGAAACTCTAATACTTTGTCCACCTGATGCAATGAATTGACCCTTCTGAAAAGATCCTAATGCTGGGAAAGATTGAAGGAGGGAGGAAAAGGGGATGACAGAGGATGAGATGGTTGGGTGGCATCACGAGTCAATGGACGTGAGTTTGGGTAAACTCTGGGAGTTGGTAATGGACAGGGAGGACTGGCATGTTGCAGTCCATAGGGTCACAAAGAGTCAGACATTACTGAGCAACTGAACTGAACTGAAGAAGAATTAACTCTCTCAAAGTCATAGATACAAAGAACACATTGGTGGTTGCCAGAGATGGGGAGTAGGTAGGTGGGTCAAATGGATGAAGGTGGTCATAAGGTACAAACTTTCAGTTATAAGATCTGGGGATGTAATATATCCCATAGTTACTCTAGTTAAAAATAATTATTGTATATTTGAAAGTTGCTAAGAAAGTAGATCTTAAAGTTTTCTTCATAAAACAAAACTTCCAACTATGTGATGATGGATGTTATTCAAACTTATTGTGGAAATTAATCATTTAAAAATACATATATTAAATCATACTGTACACTTAAAAATACTACATTGTTACATGTCAATTGTACTTCAATAAAAAATTTATAATAAGAAAGCAATGCCAATTTAATCCATAACAAAGCTGAAATGTAATATACTGGCAATAGAAAGTATTTTTAAAAAACAAGTCAAACCAAAAAAGAAATCCAAGTTTAAATTGCTCCTTAGGAATAATCAACAGCTTTTGACATTTTTATAGTGAAGAGGAAAATTTAAAACTTACACCCAGCTAGAACGCTGGGCTTGATGAAGCACAAGCTGGAATCATGATTGCCAGGAGAAATATCAATAACCTTGGATATGCAGATGACACCACCCTTATGGCAGAAAGTGAAGAAGAACTAAAGAGATGAAAGTCAAAGAAGAGAGTGAAAAAGTTGCCTTAAAGCTCAACATTCAGAAAACTAAGATCATTGCATCCGGTCCCATCACTTCATGGCAAATAGATGGGGAAACAATGGAAACAGTGGCTGACTTTATTTTTCTGGGCTCCAAAATCACTGCACATGGTGATTGCAGCCATGAAATTAAAAGACGCTTACTCCTTGGAAGGAAAGTTATGACCAACCTAGACAGCATATTGAAAAGCAGAGACATTACTTTGCCAACAAAGGTCCATCTAGTCAAGGTTATGGTTTTTCCAGTCATGTATAGATGTGAGAGTTGGACCATAAAGAAAGCTGAGTGCTGAAGAATGGATGCTTTTGAACTGTGGTGTTGGAGAAGACTCTTGTGAGTCCCTTGGACTGCAAGGAGATCCATCCAGTCCATCCTAAAGGAGATCAGTCCTGGGTGTTCATTGGAAGGACTGATGTTGAAGCTGAAACTCCAATACTTTGGCCACCTGATGCAAAGAGCTGACTCATTTGAGAAGACCCTGATGCTGGGAACAATTGAGGGCAGGAGGAGAAGGGGATGAGGATGAGGCAGGAGGAGAAGAGGATGAGATGTTTGGATGGCATCACCGACTCGATGGACATGTGTTTGGGTAAACTCCGGGAGTTGGTGATGGACAGGGAGGCCTGGCGTGCTGCGGTTCATGGGGTTGCAAAGAGTTGGACACAACTGAGCGACTGAATTGAACTGAACCATTTGGAGCCCAGCAGTCCTTGTAAACATGAACTGTTCGTAAGTGCTGCAGTGATATAAGAAATAGTTTTCTTTTGAGTCCTTCTCTACTTTAACTGTTCCTGATCTACAGTCTGTATTGATAACTAAGTTTCCTTCTTTTTAGAAGACTAACCTGTTAAGTAAACTATCCCCAATCTGTGTATGTGTTAGTCGTCAGTCGGAGGGCGAATGCACAATGATTTGCCCATACTGCTAAGGGAATACAAAGTGATCAATATTAAGTTCAATTATTTTGGGATAGGAAATTATAACAACTACTAAAAATGAGATAGAGTTGGCAATCAGGGACTTAAACATCAAAAAGTCAAACATGATTTTTAGGACGTCTGCCGCTGAACTGATAGCACAGTGCACTGCACGTGGCACAGCAGTGTACTTCCTCCGCCTCAAGGAGGATGTTGAGCGGCAAATCCATCCATTACTAAGGCACCCAACTGTGATTCTTCCACCCTGAAGTCTGAGACTCTTTCCATCAGTGACCCACAAAAGCTGTTACTAGTACAACTGAGATACCCCAGCAACTTCAAGGCTACACTTCTTTCATTTTGACTATGGAGGTAGGCAAAAAGTTTCTAGAAGCTGAAAGCAATATAAACGGAGTCTGAGAACAGCCTTGTTCTCGCGTTTTTATTTATTGAGAATTTAGAGAACGGAGACTTTGTAATGAGAATGAAGTTTTTGTTTTTGTTTTTAAATCAAATCAGCCTCGTATTAAAAAAGCCAATGCTCTCTAAAGCCTACTTGTTGGTGCAAGCTCAGTCATGTCCGATCTCTGTGACCCCATGGGCTGTAGCCCACCAGGCTCCTCTGTGCACCGAATTCTTCAGGTAAGAATACGGGAGTGTGTTGCCATTGCCTCCTCCAGGGATCTTCCCCACCCAGGGATCCAACCTGCATCTCCTACATTGGGAAGCCAAAAGAGACTATTGATAAATAGAGCCCAGGAAGAAGTCAGTTATAGTCCCTACCAAAGTACTATGCTATGCTCACCCTCTTCCCATTTGGAAAGTCGCTATTGATGTAGATTAGTAAGCATATTCATGCGGAGGAAATAAAATGTTTCATAATAACAATGTTAATACCAATAATTACCATTCACCACACTAAAGGGTTCAGATGTAGTATGTCATTTAATCCTCTCAACAACTCTAATCGTCTACTATTTTAAAAAATATGATGTGCCAGGTATTCTTACAGGTAATAGAGATACAACAGTGAACAAAACTAGACAAAAATCCCTGTCCTCATAGAGCGTTAACTTCTAATAGTAGAGACAGGTAGTAAATACACAAATGGGTTAGACTGTTTTCAGTGGTGTGGAGAAGAACTGAAGCAGGGAAAGGGCTTGGGGATGCTAGGGAGAATTACAATTTTATATACAGTGGTTGGGGGAGCTCTTGTTAAGAAGGTAATACTTGAGGGAGGTGTAAGCTTTGAGGATATCTCAAGGATGTGGGTTAGAGGCAGAGGAAAAAGCAATTGCAGAAGTCCTGATCAGGTAGCATATCTGGCAGGCTCAAAGAACAACAGAGGTCTGTATGCAGCTGGAGTGAAGTGGGCAGGAAGAGGGGGGGTCAGAGAGGTAAGCAGGAGCCCCAGGACACGGGGACTTGTATGTCAGAGGACAGACTTTGTCTTTTACTTTGAGAGAGATGAGAGCCACCTGAAGGTTTTCAGCAGTCGGGGAAACATTTGACTTATATTTTAATAAAAATGCACTGCTACTGTATTGAGTATAGATCAAAGTGGGAGGGGGCAAGAAAAGAGGCAGAGAGCAGTTAGGAGGTTACGGCTATAATCCAGAAGAGAAATGACCCTGGTTTGCACAGGGTTGTAGGAAAGAAGCTTTAAGGAGTGCTCTGGGGACTTCCCTGCTGGTTCAGTGGTTTAAGAATCCACCTTGCAATACAGGGAAAACAGGTTTGATCTCTGGTTATGCAACTAGGATCCTATGTGCTGTGGGGGCAATGAAGCCCACGCACCTCAACTAGAGAGCCCACACAGAGTAACAATTACAGGAAAGGTCACACACTGCAACGAGCGGTCCTGCATGCCACAACCAAGAACTGATGGAGCCATGAATACATATGTATTTTTTAAAAAGTGCTCTGATTATGGATGTATCTTGAAGTAGAGCCAACAAGATTTTCTAAAGTATGTGCATGGAAGGTATGGTGTTGAGAAAGGGGTCAAGGATGACACCAAGATTTTGAACTGAGCAAAGGAATCATGAAGTTATTTACCAAGATGAAGACGACTGTGAGAGAAGTAGGCTTTTGCAGGGGGCGGAGACTGGCAAGATTAGGAGTTTGCTTTTACATATGTTAAGTCTGAGATATCTTTATTTACCCAAGTGGAGAAGTTTAATAGGCAGTTGGGTATATAAGACTGAAATTCAGGAGACAACTTTAGGAGTAACTGGCATATAGATAGTATTTAAAATCACAAAACTGATGACATCTCAAAGAAAGTATAGCTAAAAATGAAAAAGAATTCAAGGACTCAGAACTAGGGCAGCCAATATTAAGAGGTTAGGGAGATGAGAAAGACCCAGCAAAGGAGACCGAGGAGAAGATCACCAAGGAGAAAGGAGAGTGAAGCTTTCTTGGAAGTCAAGTGAACAAAGTATTTGCAGGGGGAATGAAGGATTAGGCATGGGTCAAGTCAGATGAGAACTGATAGATGACCACTGGATTTAGAAACGTGGAATCTGGTGACACTGGCAGGCTATTTTAGTGGAGTGGAGGTGGCAAAAGCCTGCCTGGAGCCACCAATGAAACTATGGCTGCTTGAAGAAATGATCAATTCCAAGTCTCAGGCAGAAAATGCACAAAAAGAGACAGCTTGTTGTGCGGAAAAGTGAGGAAGCTATCACACGCTAATGAGGTCTTATCAAAAGAACATGAAAAACAAATTTAAGGGGCTCCCAAAGGTGGAACACTGGGCATCAAAAATAATACCTGCAGTTTTTGGAAACATATCAAATATGTAAACCTCGAAACATCATAAATATAGTATATTAAAAACAAGTGAAAAAAAAAAAAGCCCTATTGGCCACCTCTGGAGATTTCAGAACACCAATTTATTTTTCTGAAAATTGGTAAATAATAAGAAAGGAACAAGCATTTGTCCTGCCTTTCCTGAACCGTATTTCAGGGTAATCAAATAGTTATAAGAGAAAGTTATTCTGTATTGAAGATCCCCAACTAAAAAATGCAAAGGGGAATGAAATTAGATAACTAGCATTTTATAATCATTAATGAAATATCTTGGCAACAATCACCAATGGATGCAAAAGCAATTAGGGGAAATACTTACAGGGAACTCTATAAGAAACTGATCAGACTGACACCTCCGAAATGACTGATCAATCTAAACATCATTTAAAGTGTGACAATGAGACATTATATGCCTCAGTAGGAAATAATTAGCATACTTGGAATACTATGTGGAACATCCTTGCAAATAGAAACAAACACATAATACAAATTTGATGGGAATCTCTAAATCAGGGTGAGCAAACTTTTCCTGTAAAAAGCAAGATAGTAAATATTCTAGGATTTGTGGGCCACATACAGTTTTTACCACTTATCCTTCTTTGTTTTTCTTGTTTATGTGTTACAACCCCTTAAAATATAAATGATCATTCTTAGGTTTCAGGAATTACAAAAACAGGTCTGGACTAGATTTAGCCTGCTGGCCATAGGTTGTCAACCCTTGTTCTAGATCAAATACCAGTTTATATGGGAGTTAGAGGAACAAATGAAAAACTATGATAAAGAAGAAACAAACCTAGTCCAGAATTGAGGAAATTCTATAGGACAAAAGAACAAGTTCCTTCAACAATAAAAAACATTAATCATAATGAAGGGAAATTATAGATTAAAGCAAAATTGAGACATATCACCCAAATGTACTGTGTGGGTCAGTATTTGGATCCTGATTTAAACAAATCAGTTGGAAAAAGATTATATATATATACATATGGCGAGAGAGAGAGAAAAACAGAGGCAGAAATTTCAGCAGTCACAGGGTATTGTTTTTTGAACTTTTTTGTGTAAGATTGGTATTATTTATTCCTTAAATGTTTGATAGAATTCACTAGTGCAGCGAAGAAGGCCTAAAGCTCACCTCATGAGTAGGTTTTAAATTATAATTTTTAAGGCTTCCCTGGTGGCTCAGTGGTAAAGAATCTGCCTGTCAATGCAGGAAACAGGTTCAACTCCTGGTCCAAGAAGATCCCACCTGCGGCAGAGCAATTAAGCCCGTGCTCCAGAGCCTGGGAGTCACAATGACTGAGCCTGCATGCTGCAACTACTGAAGCCTGTGCTCTGCAACAAGAGAAGTCACCACAAATAGAAGACCATACAACACAACAGTAGCCCTTGCCCGCCATAACTAGACAAAGTCCTCACAGCAACAAAGATCCAGTGCAGCCTAAAAAAATAATAAATTAACTAAGTAAAAAACTTCCAATGCAATATTATTAAAAAAAAAAAAAAAAAAAGACATTTCCTAGCTTCCCTTGAAGGTAGGCATTGTTATGTAACTAACCAGTGAACCAGTGAAGCTGCTCAGTTGGGTCCACCTCTTTGTGATCCCATGGACTGTATGTAGCCTACCAGGCTCCTTCATCCATGGAATTTTCCAGGCAAGAGTACTGGAGTGGGTTGCCATTTCCTCCTCCAGGGGATCTTCCTGACTCAGGAATCAAACCCAGGTCACCTGCATTGCAGGCAGAGGCTTTACCATCTGAGCCACCAGGGAAGCCCCTGGTTATGTGACTAGGTAACTAAATTCTGGATAACAGAATATAAGAGAAGAGGTTTGTACAACCTCTGGGCATAATCAGAAAGGAAGGGGTTAGGGGTTCATCACCTGAGTGTAGTGAAGTGAAGTGAAGTGAAGTCGCTCAGTCGTGTCCGACTCTTTGCGACCCATAGCCCCTGGTTATGTGACTAGGTAACTAAATTCTGGATAACAGAATATAAGAGAAGAGGTTTGTACAACCTCTGGGCATAATCAGAAAGGAAGGGGTTAGGGGTTCATCACCTGAGTGTAGTGAAGTGAAGTGAAGTGAAGTCGCTCAGTCGTGTCCGACTCTTTGCAACCCAATGGACTGTAGCCTACCAGGCTCCACTGTCCATGGGATTTTCCAGGCAATAGTACTGGAGTGGATTGCCATTTCCTTCTCCAGGGGATCTTCCCGACCCAGGGATCGAACCCGGGTCTCCTGCATTGTAGACAGACGCTTCATTACCTGAGTGTAAGGATGGAGGAAAATAAGGATGATTGAGAGAGGAGAAATTGTGAAAAAAATTACTTGGTAAAGTGGAAGGGCGAATGCATTAGAGAACTATGTTATGATTGTTACAGAGCTTTAGGGAGTTCTCTTGTGGGTTAGTGTTTATGAGATCTGAGCTTATACATGGAAATACCAACACTTAGAGAGACTGAGATGGACTCCCCAAATCTCACGTTGGGTGGTGGTGATTCTAAAACTTTCAGGCACATCTCCCTGTATTTCGGCATGGACAGTGGAAGATGCTTCCTATCTGTGAAGCATACCACGTGTCCATTCATCAGTAAGCAAGAATACATAACCCCTGAGTGAGCACTCACACAGTAAAGCTGCAGTTGCTATTGCAGGCCAGGCTGATTCCATGATGCCATCAGCAACCATCTCAGGGCACCTTCTACGAGCTTGGTGAAGCGCTTGGAACTAGAGTCACAAAAGGGAAAGTCAGGCAACTATACTCTTGTGCAGGTTTCTTTTGTGCCTGTCATATGCAAGAGTACAAGCATGCATTCAAGTTATTATTATTATTATTTTTGTATTTCTTAAATATTGAACTGCTTCTCTGGTGGCTCAGTGGTAAAGAATCTGCCTGCCAAGTAGGAGATGTGGGTTCCACCCCAGGGTCGTGAAGGTCCCCTGGAGAAGGAAATGGCAACCCACTCCAGTATTCTTGCCTGGAGATCTCATGGACAGAGGAGCCTGGCGGGCTACAGCCCATGGGGTCGCAAAGAGTTGCACGAGACTGAGCGACTAAACAACAATAACAACAACAACAAGCACTGAGCTGGGCACTGTCATAGGTTTGAGGGATATAATACTGAACCCTTTGGGAAATTGATTTTGCTGGATCCTGTCCCCCAGCCCTGTTTTGATTCACTAAATAATTCTTTCTCTCCTGGGACTGCGAGTCCTGTGCAAAGTGGGGAAAAGAAAGAAGAAAGTCATTTTCCCCCCCAGTGCTGTACTCTGATAGCTGAATAGCTCTTGTCCTGGTTCTGGTACAGGTTATAAGCCTGCTTCTCCAGCCTTCCTGTTGTTTTGCAAAGTTCCAAGATTATTTCAATAAATCTATTTTTTCTTTAAAGATCTTTTAAAAGTTAAATTATTTTAAATTAGAGTAATAAGAACAATTCAAATAACTCCATACCTTTTACCTGGGTTCTTTAATTACTAATATTTTATCATATTTACTTTGCTGTACTCTGCGTTTTATAATTTTTCCTGAGCCATTTCAGAGTTGCAGACATCATGCCCCTTTATCCCCAAATCCTACCTTACTTATTTCCTCAGGACAAGCTGCTTTTCTTATATTACCACAATAGAATGATCAAATTCAGAAAATATAGGATTAAAATACACTGTTTTATAATATACAATCCACTTTTCAGATTATACTACTTGTCCCAATAATATCAATTTCTATCATTTCTATCAATTTCCCTTTCTGACCCAGGATCCAATTCCAGATTATACACTGTATGTAGTTGTTATGCACTCCCCCACCCCCCAAATTGGCCAGTTATATCTGTTGCTTATAAGCAAAGAATCTTAATAATACAGCTTCTTTCTGTTTACAACCAAAGAACCTTTATAATATAGTAATTACATCACAGTGCTAATGAACTCTTCTAGATAGGTATTAAAATACCTAAAAACAGAGGTTTTACAGAAATAGATCCACAGACATAGAAAACAAACCTATGGTTATGAAAGGGGGAAGAAGGGATGAGAGATAAATTAGGAGTTTGGGATTAACATATGCACACAATTATATACAGAGCAGATGACCAGCAAGGATCTACTGAATAGCACAGGGAACTATGTTCACTAGGGGAGAAGAATCTGAAACTAATATATGTAACTGGATCCCTCTGCTGTGTCCCTGAAATTAACACAGCATGGTGAGTTAACGATACTTCAATTAAAAAAAATTCCTGTTTTCAGATTCATATCATGAGGTCCAGAGTAGTTAATTTGCCCATGATGATACACAAAGTTCTCAAGCCAAAATTTAGATCCAAATCGTTTTTTTACTCCCAAGCTCCTACTTACGCCATTGTAGGCCTGGCAAATAGTAATAAAGCACAACCCCAGTCTTACAGGCTAGTGTGGAACTGGTAAACAAATAATTAGATTAGAAGGCAGTAAATCCCAACCATAGAAGTATATACAGGGTGTAGATGGAACGTAATCAGTGAACTTATCTCAAGTATGACAAGAGATATGGTCAGGGCTTCAAGAGCAATAGCAGAAAATAAAATCAGTTATTTTCCTTGGTGTCAACTGGGTGTTTATAGGCTGTCTACTGTCCAAGTATGATTAATATCACTACTGATCAGCTAACATCCAACATATGCTCAGGAAGTGACATGTCTCGTTGGCTAACATTGTTAACTGACAACTGCTCATGGAATATTACCTTGTGAATGTTAGGGACTCAAGTAGTTCCTACATCACCTCAGTTCTTACTGGTCATTCCGATGAGTGCTGACATCATCTAGTTCTGACATTTAGCTGCAATGTATTGCAATGATCCTAATCTGTAAGCCTACCTAAAACCTGCCCTGTTTGATAGTTTTAAAATGTGGACATTACAAAAAGGCATTCTCAAGGTAGAAGGGTCCGATCTCTTCAAGAAATCTAGAGCCCTTTTCTCTTCTCATTTTGGAAAAAGTCAAATGAAAAGCAAGCACCAGGCAGGAGAAAAACCAGAGCGACAAAGTCAGAGTAAATAGCATCTTTCATTTTGTGGCTTCCGTTCTGAATCTAGTGACAAAGAGAAAACATGCAAAGGTCAGGAGCTGGGATGGCATTCAGGGAGCTAAGTCTTGGGACACTTATGAGTATTCTCAGAGGAACAGGAAGGTGGCAGCAAATCAATGGACTCCTTGGCCCAGTCAGGGAGCTGAGTATCTGCTGGTGATCCCAAGAGGGCCCTGGGTGGTCTGTGAAGAACTGGAAAAATGCAATAATAACATTATCAATGTTACTGATAAGAGTATCTCACTTGTTATTTAGCAGAGGTTTTCTTTTAAGAAATACTTTCATGTGAAGTTGTTCCTAAGTACCTTGCATAAGTAGGTGCTCAAGTAGTGTTGAACTGGAATAAGCTCAAAGCAGTGGGACTAGTGTACACACAAAGCTTTGCGTTACTGCCAGCTCTTGCGAAGCAGCTCCAGCCTGCTGTGCACGTGCTCAGTGGTGTCCGACTCTGTGACCCCACGGACTGCATCCTGCCAGGCTCCTCTGTCCATAGGATTTTCCGGGCAAGGTTACTGGAATGGGT
Organism: Cephalophus harveyi; assembly: GCA_006410635.1. Taxonomy (NCBI): domain Eukaryota; kingdom Metazoa; phylum Chordata; class Mammalia; order Artiodactyla; family Bovidae; genus Cephalophus; species Cephalophus harveyi. Next base: position 323,516 of record SJYT01077026.1, on the reverse strand, counting down.
TGCCATTCTTTCTCCAGGGGATTTTTCTGACCCAGGGATGGAACCCACGTCTCCTGTATTGCAGGCGGATCCTTTACTTGCTGAGCCATCGGGGAAGTCCCCGTCTTCAGCCTAGGCTATCCCAAACAAGGATGCCTTGTGACCTTCTACCAGCAACCTAAATCCCTGTTGCAGGGGTTGACTGATTTAATCAATGTTTACTGAAGAGGTGCTGTGGATCACTCCTTGTCTCAGGTGCCAGGGACACAAAACAAAAACATCTTTATCCCTGCCTTCAAGGAGCTTACTGACAAGCATGCCCACAATGACGATGGCCAGCCGTCCACCCTGTCACTCCTCCTCTCGGGTCGTCCATGGAAGTTCCAAAATCTGAGAGCACAGAACATCAGTTCAGTTGCTCAGTTGTGTCCTCCTCTTTGAGACCCCACGGACTGCAGCATACCAGGCTTCCCTGTCCACACATAAGCATCAGTATAAACTGCTGAGATAATTCCCTTCAACCCCTCCCCCGTTTTGGCAGGGCCACTCCAAGTTTACCCTAAACAATAAGGAGGCACGTACTCGTTTTTAAAGCTCTCCTAAGCTAAGAGTTGGATACGACTGAGCAAATTCACTTTCACTTGCACGCATTGGAGAAGGAAATGGCAACCCACTCCAGTGTTCTTGCCTGGAGAATCCCAGGGACGGGGGAGCCTGGTGGGCTGCCATCTCCGGGGTCGCACAGAATTGGACACGACTGAAGCGACTTAGCAGCAGAAGCAAGGTAACAATGATTTTACTGTGTGATCTAGTCTAGGGTCTCACAATTCACCGTGTGGAATTCCTTCCACAGAATAATGATGCTGATGCAGTGATGACAGCAACCACTATTGATCACGCACATGGTACGTGCCAACTCCTGTGCAAGATACTCTATGCAGTTTGTTAGTGCATATCAATTGCATTTATTTCTGAAGCTAAAGGAAAACAGATGATGTGTAACTGAGGGCTAAATATCCAAGACTCTTGAACATTTACAAGTGTATATATATATTTTACTTTTCATAAAATACATCTTAATTTGATTAACATTTCCAACTTACTTGAAATTTACAAAATGGCACTGAATGTATCACATACTCTACACATCTTATCTCAGTTCAAACGCATAACAATTCTGTGAGGTAGGGACATTGTTCCTAATTTATATTTGGGAAATTTGAGGATGAAGAACTTAAGTGGCTTGCCCAAGGTCACCTATCTCGTGCATGGCAGAACTGTCTTTCCATCTCAGGGTCGTCTAGGCTCCATAATGCACTAAATCTCAGTGTTCTTCCTTCTTGTCTGTGGTAGAGGTGCTGCTCATCTCCCCAGTGTACACCCTGATCATCCTATGGGAGCATGTGAACTGGCACTCTGAAGGCGGGCGCCAGGGTTGGGCAGTGTGGGTGGGTGTGGCCCAGGAAGGAGGGAGGCTAACTTCGGATCCCAAAAAACTCAAATGTGATCACACACATAACACCCCCATCACAGCCCCATTATATCTACAGGGCTGTAAGCGGATTCCTGTGACACCGAGATAACGCAGGCCTTTTCTGGAATTTCTCTGTCTAAATTGTTTGAGGGTGTGCCTGTCCTCAAGGGTTACTTCAACGAGAACAAACACTTACTGGAGCACTCCCAGGGGGCCAGCTTCAAAGTAGCGACAGAACAGAGTTCGATTTTCTGAGCTTATGGTGTACTGCTGAGGGCCCGATCACGGATGCTCAGCAAGAGTGAGGCCGGGAGGCCACAAACACCTTATGAGCTCACTGTCCTGAGCTCCCCGCCATCTCCTCCACAGTCTCCCCAGTCCTCTGTCTCCTAGAGGCTCCTCTTTCTGGTTTTCCAGCCAGCTACCTGGGGCTTTACGTACCCTGCTTCTGACATGCACTTCCTCCAACTACTACACCTGCGTTGGGGCTGTCTGGTGGGAAGATGGAGAGAAACAAAGCAGAAGCAGGCGGTTCACCCACACCCTTGAGACCATTACTCCTGGATCAAAGGGGGATAGTTCCCCTCCCTTAAGAGGCTTAGGGGGAGAAGGCAATGGCACCCCACTCCAGTACTCTTGCCTGGAAAATCCCATAGACGGAGGAGCCTGGAAGGCTACAGTCCATGGGGTCGCTGAGGGTCAGACACGACTGAGCGACTTCACTTTCACTTTTCACTTTCTTGCATTGGAGAAGGAAATGGCAACCCACTCCAGTGTTCTTGCCTAGAGAATCCCAGGGACGGGGGAGCCTGGTGGGCTGCTGTCTATGGGGTCGCACAGAGTCGGACACGACTGAAGTGACTTGGAAGAGGCTTAGGTGTCTGTGGGTCTCTATAGTCAGGACACCCCTTTCTAACTCCTCCAGCCTGCAGTAGAGGGTTTCTCCTGAAGTGCCATCCACAATGATGCCCATTTCTGAGTCTTAAGCTGCCTTGAGTTAGTTGGCAGACACCAGAGAGGAATAAAAAAGATGAACTCACTGCCAGTTCAGTGGCACCCCAAATCCTAGTTTTCCCCTCCCAATCCAGCTGCTGCTGTTCACTTTCTAGCTCTCAAGTACCTCTGCGCATTCTGTCCAGATTCTGTGGTTGTTCATCTTACCGGAAGCCAGAACCTGAAAGGTCCTCTTTAAAGACTAGATCCAAAATAAAAAGAAAAAAATAAACGCCAGGCCCACTTATTAAAGGAACAAGAGACTCAGACGTCAGCACTTTTTGTATTGCATCACTCAATCTCAACATCACAAGAAGTCAGACAAGCAAACTTTAGGTGCCTCTTGATGGGATGGGATATAAAGCACACACGAATTAGTCTTGCTGGAAACAACTGAAGTGGGATTCAATTAAGCCTTTAGAGCTTCATGCCAGCTAATAGGAGACATGGAGTCAAGCGCAAAATGACAGTCTGAAGAACCATCACCCAAATCCGGGTTGTGAGACCTTCTGTAGCACAGTGACCTGGTGTCTCCAACAAATAAACAGCACAAAGAAGGTGAAGCTGTTACAGAATACGGTGACTTCAGAGACACAACAAGTAAAAGGGGGATAAATCTCATGGGATTCTTGAGACGATTCAAGGAGATAATTAACGTAAGGTGCTTAACAGAGTCTGGCAAGTGGTAAATGAGTTATTACTACCTCTTGTCAGCTCTCAAGAGTCTCAGCCTCTTCAGTCACAAAACACAGGAGATGACAGCCCTTCCCTCTCACGGCTGCTGGAGGACCAAAGGATTCCGGTCCCTTTCCCTCTGCACCTGAGCAGAAGGTCTGACTGCAGTACTATCCCATGCAGTATCTCCAGTTGGCCAGTAGATGGCAGCTCAGGCCTGTTTATTTGGAACCCCGGGCCGACGCGGGAGCTAGTCTTGCCTTGTTCTAAGAAGCTGGGTCCTGCCTCATCACCAGTATTCCCCTTCTCTTAGGTAGGAGGCCTAAAAATGATGGGAGAGAATTGGAGTTTCTGAGATACAGTTAGGGTTCTAGTAGCAGTTTGCTGAGGATTCAGTATTTGCTGGAAAGAGAAGTATTTCTGACCCAGCTGGATCAGAATTCAGGCACTACTTGGCTAGCTGCGCCTGGACCCTGCTTCCTGTCCCAGTGCCTTTCTGCTCCATCCTGAATCACCTGTGCACAAGTCCAACCTGGTTTAGTTTCTCTTCCCCATCAGACTGGGGATAGTTTAAAACTATGCTCCTACCCACACCTGGAGCAAGATGTCCTTTGGGAAAAGTTTGTCAAATGAGTAAATATGTACACACATTTTGGAGATTTAATCACATATCCTTTTTTCCCAGAAAACTCTGTATACCACAAGGTGTATGCATTTTCTTTTTGTCTATCAGTTGAGATAATTGGGGCTGTGATTAAAAGTGCATGCACTGGAACAGGATTTGTTGTTCAGTCGCCAAGTCGAGCCCAGCTCTCTGTGACCCCATGGACTGCAGCACACCAGGTCTCCCTGTCCCTCACTGTTTTCTTAATCTGCTTTACACGGCACCCCTTCATGGATCCTTGTGGCGAAGGGGCTTGCGTAACTCAATGGAGCTACAAGTTACACTGGAAGGGTGGTTATGAGCCACCAAAGACAGACAGGTCATAGTGGAGAGATCTGACAAAATGTTATCCACCGGAGGAGGGAATGGCAAATCACCCCAGTATTCCTGCACTGTATTGCAGTATTCATGAACTGTATAAAAAGGACCAGCAATCTTTAGGTTCAAATCTCAATTTCTCCACTTACTAGTTGCATGTCCTAGGAGAAGGGCCTCAGTTTTTCTACCAGCAAAATGGGGTAGGCAATAGTATTTTGTGGGTTGTTCTAAATGGCAACCCACTCCAGTATCCTTGCCTGGAGAATCCCATGGATGGAAGAGCCTGGTGGGCTGCAGTCCACGCGGTCGCAAAGAGTCGGACACGACTGAGCGAGCTTACTTTTACTTTCTATGGTGAGGACTAGATGAGCAAATGCATTTAAAATGCTTAGGAAAGTGCCTGGCACACAGTAGGCACACAATGCATATTAATTCCCATCTGAACACTGCCTTCCTCTGGGACAGATGGAACGCACCTGCAAAAAAGGCGCTCAAGGAAGATATCGAATGGCCTGGGTTGGCTGTCTGGTGTGGGGTGAGGAATGGCTCTCAAGAAACAGCAGTACTGCCTTCAGCTCCCCCACCCTTTTCTCTTTTTATTGATGGAATAATTATTAATCATTTGAAGAGGCCGAAGGGAAGTCTTCAACCCCACAAGTCATGAATGCTGCTTTGCTCACCTTCTTCCAAACCCAAGCTCAGCACTGGTGTCTGCAGTTGTCTGCACATTGCTGGGGCAGCATGTTCAGGACTGAGGGACCTCCTCCCCATGGCCCAGGGCTGAGAAGGCACTGACTGAGGCAGAGGAGGAAGGGACATCCAGGGCTGATTTCCTATCTCTGTCCCCTTTCTGGGGTGTGGGTGTGTGGGTGTGTGTGTGGTGCTTTGGGGATTATCTTCCAAAGGTCCCTGTTTAGCTCTGGAGATGCTGTGTAGCTCAAAAGGATTCCTATATGATGGACATCAGAACCACACAAAGAGCAGGAGCAGGAAAGGGATTATTATGGTCCTATCAAATCACTTATGATTATACAGTGGAAGTGACAAATAGATTTAAGGGATTAGATCTGAAAGAGTGCCCGATGAACTATGGGTGGAGGTTCGTGACATTGTACAGGAGACAGTGATCAAGACTATCCCCAAGAAAAAGAAATGCAAAAAGGCAAAATGGTTGTCTGAGGAGGGTTCACAAATAGCTGAGAAAAGAAGAGAAGCTAAAGGGAAAGGAGAAAAGGAAAGATATACCCATTTGAATGCAGAGTTTCAAAGAATAGCAAGGAGAGGTAAGAAAGCCTTCCTCAGCAATCAATGCAAAGAAATAGAGGCAACAATAGAATGGGAAAGACTAGAGATCTCTTCAAGAAAATTAGAGATACCAAGGGAACATTTCATGCAAAGATGGGCACAATAAAGGACAGAATTGGTATGGACCTAACAGAAGCAGAAGATATTAAGAAGAGGTGGCAAGAAAACACAGAAGAACTGTATAAAAGAGACCTTCATGGTCCAGATGACCACGATGATGTGATAACTCACCTGGAGCCAGACATCCTGGAATGCGAAGTCAAGTACGCCTTAAGAAGCATCACTACGAACAAAGCTAGTGGTGATGGAATTCCAGCTGAGCTATTTCAAATCCTCAAAGATGATGCTGTAAAAGTGCTGCCCTCAATATGCCAGCAAATTTGGAAAACTCAGCAGTGGCCACAGGACTGGAAAAGATCAGTTTTCATTCCAATCCCAAAGAAAAGCAATNGGTCTTAGGAAGTATCACTACGAACAAAGCTAGTGGAGATGATGGAATTCCACTGAGCTATTACAAATCCTAAAAGATGATTCTGTGAAAGTGCTGCAGTGAATATGCCAGCAAATTTGGAAAACTCAACAGTGGCCACAGGACTGAAAACGGTCAGTTTTCATTCCAATTCCAAAGAAAGGCAATGCCAAAGAATATGGAAACTACCACTCAGTTGCACTCATCTCACACGCTAGCAAAGTAGTGCTCAAAATTCACCAAGCCAGGCTTCAACAGTATGTAAACCGTGAACTTCCAGATATTCAAGCTGGATTTAGAAAAGGCAGAGGAACCAGAGATCAAATTGCCAATATCTGTTGGATCATCAAAAAAGGAAGAGAGTTCCAGAAAAACATCTACTTCTGCTTTATTGACTACACCAAAGCCTTTGACTGTGTGGACTACAACAAACTGTGGAAAATTCTTCAAGAGATGGGAATACCACACCACCTGACCTGCCTCTTGAGAAATCTGTATGTAGGTTAAAAAGCAACAGTTAGAACTGGACATGGAAAAACACTGTTTTCAAATCGGGAAAGGAGTAGAACTTTCAAGGCTGTATCTTGTCACCCTGCTTATTTAACTTATATGCAGAGTACATCATGAGAAACACTGGGCTGGATAAAGCACAAGCTGGAATCAAGATTGCCAAGAGAAATGTCAATAACCTCAGATACGCAGATGATACCACCCTTATGGCAGAAAGTGAAGAAGAACTAAAGAGCCTCTTGGTGAAAGTGAAAGAGGAGAGTGAAAAAGTTGGCTTTAAACTCAACATTCAGAAAACTAAGATCATGGCATCTGGTCCAATCACTTTATGTCAAATAGATGGGGAAACAATGGAAACAGTGACAGACTTTCTTTTCTTGGGCTCCAAAATCACTTCAGATGCTGACTGCAACCATGAAATGAAAAGACACTTGCTTCTTGGAACAAAAGCTTTGACCAACATATTAAAAAGCTTATTAAAAAGCAGAGACATTACTTTGCCAACAAAGGACCATCTAGTCAAAGCTATGGTTTTTCCAGTAGTCATGTATGGATGTGAGAGTTGGACCATAAAGAAAGCTGAGCGCCAAAGAACTGTGGTGTTGAAGAAGACTCTTGAGAGTCCCTTGGACTGCAAGGAGATCCAACCAGTCAAGGCTAAAGGAAATCAGTCCTGAATATACATTGGAAGGACTGATGCTGAAGTTGAAACTCCAATACTTTGGCCACCTGATGTGAAGAACTGACTCATTTGAAAAGCCCCTGATGCTGGGAAAGATTGAAGGCTGGGGGAGAAGGGGACAAAAGAGGATGAGACAGCTGGATGGCATCACGGACTCAATGGACATGAGTTTGAGCAAGCTCCAGGAGTCTGTGATGGACAGGGAAGCCTAGCCTGCTGCAGTCCATGGGTTCACAAAGAGTCGGACATGACTGAGCAATTGAACTGAACGGTCTCACCGTGTTTTTCTGCATGTCAGCTTGGACAGACAGGAAGGTGTGACAGGCGACCACTAGGTGGCATTATCAATGTGAAGGTGCCATCATTGTGAAAACTCATCAGCTGCCCTGTACAAGGAAGGACTGGTAAACCTCTGTCTGGAGAAGATTAGACCCCTCATCTCAAATTCCAGCCACCTGGTAACACCTTGGTGCAAACGGAGACTGTTCTCGGACAATGTACAGGTACAGTCAGTTCAGATGCTAGAGGAGGACAGAATTTGAAGGGGGCTGGGCGGAGAGGGAAAGCCTGGCTCCGCCCCCAGGTCCACGCTGGATTCCCGAGGCCTCGCCCCTTCGCCCAGGAGCCACGCCCCGCTGCTGCGGGAGGGCTCAGCGGCCCTACCTCACCAGGCACTCTGCCTGCTGTTCCCTACTTTCTTCCCTTCTTTTCGAGTCAGTCGAGGTGCTAGCTCCCCTGATCCATGGATGGAACTGGCTCGTGGCTTCTTTGTGCCCCACTGTCCCTGCACCTGCTTCTTTCCCAGGTCTTTGCCGCTTTAGTGGACGGGGCTGTTTCCCACTGACTGGAGATTCCCTGGCTTGGTGCTGGGAACAGGTCGGGCTGCTTCCCTTCAGTCCCCACACTCCCCCAAAGAAGTCCAAAGACTTTCTCACCCCCAGCACCCCCTGGGGGTCCAGGGACCACCCTGTCTCAGGGGCCCTGAGGATGCTCTAGAACGCTGAAAGTGTGTCCACACCGGGTAAGCAGTTGTGGAAACAGGACTGGTTATATAACCTGCCCTGCCCAGTGCATAATGAAAACACAGGACTCCTGATTTTAGAATTTCAAGACGGTGACAGCAGAGCATTAAGCGGGCTCTTCTGAGTACAGGGCCCAGGATGACCGCACCATCTGCATGCCCTGAGACATGGAGTTGTGTCAAGGGTTGGGGGGGCGGCTTGTGTCTGCTGAAGAGTCATCAGGGGACCTGCTGGCTACCTGAGAGGTGGCTGGCCATCAGCAGTCTTCACAGGAAGCCCTCACCCCAGCAATTCCCTTGCTTCCCAGCTTTAAGACATCAGAGAAACAGCCTTTAAGCAAAGTGAAGTCGCTCAGTCATGTCCGATTCTTTGCGACCCCGTGGACTGTAACCTACCAGGCTCCTCTGGCCATGGGATTCTCCAGGCAAGAATACTGGAGTGAGTTGCCATTTCCTTCTCCAGGGGATCTTCCCAACCCAGGAACTGAACCTGGGTCTCCCGCCTTGCAGGCAGATGCTTTAACCTCTGAGCCACCAGGAAAGCCCTTTAAGCAAACTCAAATTCTGAGTCCAATTCCATAGCAGAAATCATGAACGTCTCCAGACTTCACATGCCTCATCTGCAAAATGGGAGGTGGTAATACCTACTGTGAATACCGCCATAGGCTCTAATGAGGTTTAACAGGACAAGCCCTGGGTCTAGAGCCCACACCTACTGCACCTCTCTGAGCCCGCCCCTGCCCCTGCCACTAGCCAGCACTGCTTGTCCTCAGATGCACCCAATCAGGACAGAGCAGGGGCAGACATTGGGGCCTTCCGATTTGGGGGTGCCTGCTCAGTGAGAAGGTTTACCATGTGGTGAGGTCCACGGAGCTCCTCCTGGGTCTCCACGGGCCTCTGGCAGCATCAAGTAAGCAATGGGAGGGAAAACGAAGGAGACCCTGGATCAGCTCTTGGAGCCCAGGATCACGGTGGAGGAGTTCACTCATCACCCTCCTAACAAATGTGTATGAACACTTCTTGCACCAGGTGCCAGGGGTATGGCGGTAAGCAGAACAAGGGGGGTCCTGCTTTCTGTCAGCCTAACGCTTGCATGAATGTGTCCCCTTCTCCTCGATGCACCCCCTCACCAGCCAACCGTCTGCTAGCATTTACGAGGCGCCCGCGGTGAGGCGGAAAATGAGAGCACAGCAGGTGCTGAGACACTCCACCAACCTCCTCTGATCGAATGAATGAAAGCTGTGTGCTTCTCTCCCAACAGCCAGCACCTGCGGCTCTTTGTAGGCGGGCTGTCCTCAGATTGCTGGGGCCCCCTTTGCTGAGTACACAGAAAGCCAGAGGTGCCTGGGAAATGACATCCCCAGGGATAGCCCTTAACCGATCTCCACCAGGCGCAGATGTGTAAATATACCAGCCTCTGCCTGGCTGGGGACAACTCTCAGGTGTGACTTAGACTGTTTCCACAACCCCTCCCCCTGGACTTGGCCAAATTCCTCTCCCGGGACCTTGCCTGAGCTCACATTCTTGATGGTCCTCTTTCCTTCCTTGTCTCTCTTCTTCACGCATTTGTTTTTTCCTGAGACCCTTACATGATAACTTCAGACAGATCTTGGTGCAGGGTTTCCTTATGCAGAACTCCCCCACTCAAGAGAGAAAGAGAAGCAAAAAGGAGGTAGTGATCCCTCCTGGTCTTTGTGTTACTACCCACAGTGATGCAAGTCAGATATCAGTCATAAATAATAGAAGCATGATAATTCCTTTCATAATAAATTTGAGTGCATTCAAAATTATCCCTGTAATACTATGATCAGTCTCCCCTCACTTCCATTCTGGTCTGCTTTATGAGTGTGGAGAAAGAGGAGGCATTCCTGCTTGCTGGGGTTTGCACATAACCTACACCTTTATTATTACAACAAAGCTAGATAAATCCATGGGATTGGGTCTTGAACGTAAACATCAACCATCAGGTGTTTTGCTGTGTGAGAGACGTTGAGACATGCGGGATCAGATCCCTGGGAACCGGGGGGCTTTTTGCCTGCCTGGACTAGGTTCATGGGAGTAAGTCTTGGGGGCCCAGGATCCCCCAGGACCACGTGAACAGCACACCTTCCTCCCACCAGAAATGTCTTCTGCGGTCATCTAATAGCTTCTCACTAAATTCACCTCTTGCAGGAAATTCTATGATTCTTCCCTCTTTCCAGCCAGCGCACCCTGGGATCTCCTTCTTTGGCACTATGGAAAGTGGTTTTCCTGCAACCATGGCCTTAGCACTTGGCCCACCCTCTTCCCTTCCCTGAAGCTGGCTGGAGTCTCAGCTTGTAGGCAAAAATCAGACAGTCAGGCAAGGGGCGCATGAGGGGCCTCAGTCAAGGCAGGAGGTGGGAGCCAGGGGTGGTCTTGTGGTCAGAGCATCATGGCTAAGGCAGAGGAGGAGCTTAAGTTCCCCAGACCTTGGTTCCTTCTACAACCAGATCTATGTCAGGAAGTGTGGATGCCAGGGCATCTGTCCAGCCCACCTGTCCAGACCCAAACACCTCCCTGGAGGTCTGGATCAACCCCTTGGACACTGATGGGGTTCTGCTCCCAGCAGCCCTACACCATCCGATTTATATCCCCACACACTGTGGTGCCTGGAACCCCTGGCTGCCTTGCTGTGCTTCTGGCCACTCCCTATCCCCAAAACTGAGATCGAGCTTATGGTGCCCTTTGATTCCAGAGACTGGGCCCTGGTACCTGCCCCAGGGCAAAACCTCTAGGATTTCTGCTTTCCTTTGCCAGACCTCTGAGTTCTAGCAAGCCTGGGATGCTGAGGCTGCTGGAGCAGTGATAGAGCTTCTTGGTATCACAGTCTAGTTTCTGAATCTTTCTAGACTTTCTGACTGGGTGGTGGTGTTTATAAGCACAGGGTCCTGTGTTACATCTTTATGTCCTCTAAGGCTGCTTATGTATGTGAACGAAAAACATTGTCTGCTATAAGTAAATAAAGGCTGTTGCAGCCATCAAACCGTCGGATTACAGCTGCCCTGAAGGTGAGCGCTGAGGGAACTAAGGATAGAAATAGGGTTCCTGCCATCAAGCCCTCAGCCACTGCAGCCAATGCCCCCCTCCCCAAAAGATGCACCCCGAGGAGACAGGAGACAAGGCACAGGATACTGGCCTCAGAGAGCTGAGGTGCTCAGCTGAGGTGCTCAGAGAATGATTTCATTGAGTCCAGACCCTTGCATATTCTCATATATAGAGAAACGCTAAAGTCCTTACTTGAGATATCTTGTCTTCTTTAATTAACAATGATCTTTTGAAGTTCCAACTACATAGTTTTTGTTGCAAAAACTCCTATATATTCTGGCTTCCCCCTACCCTTTACAGAGCAGTCTCTCAGAATTATTTGAAAATGCTCTACCCCAGGCTTAAGTCCTCAGTTTTGCCTCCCAGATAAAACATAACTCACCCCTTCCAGGCTGTGCATTTTTTTTTCTTCCAGTCAACACGCACGTTAAATGCTCATTAAACATTTTCTGATTGACTCAATTTTTTCTCTAGGCCTCTTCGGGAGCCACCATGGCATTCATTTATTTAATCATTTGTTATCTTTCCATCCACCCATCTTATAACAAACATCTGTGTCTGGAAGAATGATTCCCTCTGTCCTCATCTCACAAACTGGGGAACAGATTTTTATGCTACCAACTCAGTCCTGGGAGTGTGGAATAGGTATATTTTAAAGGTGTGGGAAGGGATGACAAAGCCAGGCCCAGATGCTCTGCATACAGTGTCAGGTGATGACTTCTTAAACAGAGAAGTGGGCTTGCAGATTATAGAGCAGGAAAAAAAATGCTTCCATTCTTCCTGGTAGGTTTAAGACTCTACTGCCCCTAAGAGTTGATGTTAGTCCTTGTCAAACAGGAGGGAAAGAGGCAGGGTACAACCTTTAAAAAAATGACATAGCCACTGAGGATATGACAAAAACTGATTAGAACCAACTATGTCCAAGATGGCAGGAGATGTGACTTCCAGTAGACCTTGAGCCTCATTATAAAATATCAGCATATGCTAAATGACACACCCACAGGCGTCATGACAGTTCAGAGGCTCATCATAAAATGCCAAAAGTGGCTAGTGGCCCAGTTCTTGAAATCTCGGCCCCTGCTCCAAAATAGTTGGAATAATCCTCTCACTAATAGGCTCAAAACACCCAGCCTATAAAGACTACCCACGTCGTATCCTGGGGCCTCTGGCCTTCTGAGATGGCCCACACTGTCTCTGGAGCGTGTTTCTCCCAGGGGCACTCTCACTTTCCGAGACCACCCCCCCTGTCCTGGGGCAGCGCTCCCCTTTTAAAAGGGGCCACATTCTGCCTATGGAATGTGTCACCTCTCCAAACAAAGTCACTTCTTACCTATCACTTTGTCTCTCATGAAGTTCTTTCTGTGAGGAGATACAAAGCACCTGAGCTTCATTAAGTCTGAAGACCAGGTGCCTAATCTCAGTTAAAGCATGGTGAGTTCTAGGGATTTCCCTGATAGTGGTTAAGACTCTGCGGACCCAATGCCAGGGGCCCGAGTTTTGCCGCAACTAAGATCTTGTGTGCCATAGCTAAACAACCCGAGTGCCAAGCAAGATCCTGCCAAACACCCCTCTCAGAGAAAGAAAAAAAAAAAAAAAGAAGACAGTGGATTTGAGCCCCAGTCTGGGTTCTCTCTGGGTTCCAATTCTGGCTGGTGGGTTCGAGTCCCAATCTGAATTGTGGAGTTTCACCTGCAAGGTGCGTGGGTCTTCACAAATATGGTTTGGGTTCTTGAAGGATTAAAAAATAATGTAACTTTAGTTTCGATTACCCTGAGACTCTGCAAAAGGGGACTGGCTTGGGAATGGTAGCCAGAGACTACCATGAGGCCATTACCGACAGATTTCGATAGATTCGGACTTGAGAATTTAAGGCTGGATGGCCTGATGGAGCAGGGGTGGGCACTCCTGCAGCAGGGCGGCTTTCCGAGGCGTGGAGAGGGAGTCCCAGCGTGGGGCTGGAGAGAGAGACGCCCGCTGAAACACCAGCATAAACCGGGCACGAGGGCAGGGTGGGTGAGACTAAGAGAAACGCCCTGTAAGAGGCTACCTCCTCCTCGGCTGGATAAAGAAAAGGCTAATGATATTCCATGAGTTTGAGTAAACTCCGGGAGTTGGTGATGGACAGGGAAGCCTGGCAAGTTGCAGTCCATGGGGTCGCAAAGAGTCAGACACGATGGAAGTGAGCTGAACTGAAGAGTACTCACTGTAAAGCTTTTCTCCTCCCGCGTCGTGGCTTTCTCCACCGCCTCCCCTCTCCGATCTCCCACACACCCGCGAGGGCACGATTAGAGATCGCGGGGAGCACGTGACATGTAGGAGCGGAGACCCACCGCTCCCGCCCGCTGCTTGTTCCGAGAGGCCCTGGCACCTGCAGCTAATTCAGAGGAGAGGCGGCCCCTTGCCACTAATCTGAGGCACAGACGCCACAACCCCGCTGTTTTCTCAAATACACCAGAGAGGGTGGACCCCTGCGGCAAAGGCAAAGCTGAGCTTAGGGTGACCCACAGCTGGGCAGCTACTTTAGGCTCTGGGGATGCACAGTGGATCAGATACACAGATGTCAGGCTGGGGATGCTCAGCCCAGGTTGAGTCCATCCTGAAGGTGCGTGGCTCGTGGCATGCGCACAGTGATTGCCTTCTGAGAGGGAAGAGCTACCAGAGGGCATTGGGAGCGCGTTTCAGCTGGGCTTGAAGAAGCGCTGAGTGCAAAGGCCCGCAAGGTGTGAAAGGTTGGGTATCTCGCGGAGGGGCACTGTCCCCTGCAACTGACTGTAGTGTAGTGGGGAAGAGGGAGGGGATGTCGCCGAGGACACGATACACTGATAGGCTGGCTCTGCTGGCTGTAAGTGGTAGGTCTCCTGGAGCAAGGGTATCTGAGGGTCAGGCTGAATAGCTTATGGTGTCCATAGTGTAAAGAGTTGTTGACAGCGGTTCTCAAAGCGTGGAGGTTCTCATCCACATCATCTGGGAATACGTTAGAAATGCACATAATGGGGCCCCATGCAGACCCAACCCATCCATCAAAAGGAAATCAGTCCTGAATATTCATTGGATGGACTGATGCTAAAGCTGAAACTTCAATAATCTGGCCACCTGATGAGAAGAACTGACTCATTTGCAAAGACCCTGATGCTGGGAAAGATTGAAGGCAGGAAGAGAAGGGGACGACAGAGGATGAGATGGCTGGATGGCATCACCGACTCGAGGGACATGAGTTTGAGTAAACTCCAGGAGTTGGTGATGGACAGGGAGGCCTGGCATGCTGTAGTCCATGGGGTTGCAAAGAATTGGGTCACGCCTGAGCGACTGAAGTGAACTGAGGCAGACCCACTGATTCAGAAATTCTGGGGGTGGGGTCCAGCAATCTATGGTTTGAGAAACACCAGCTGAGCCTGATATAAGCCAGAGTTTGAGAACTGCTGGTGCAGTGGAAAGAGTACCAGATTTCGGAAGGAAGGTGGGGAGGGGCCTGGGGAGAGAGACGTGAGGAGGGGGTAAGTTGCCGTCGGCCAAGTGTTGTTGTTCAGAGAGCAGTGGGCCACATTACATACCTGCTCCTTTAAGGTGATCTGAGGAGGAATGAAGAAAGGTGTGGGCCACCTTGTTACAGATAGAAGACTGAAGCTTGGAATTACTCACCTAAGATCAGCCTCCGTCCCTGGCACCACGGAAGAACGACAGCCTGGACATCGGTGCCTGGTCAGCCCATGGCTGCCAGGGTGGAGGGAAGAGGCCGGGAGCTTGAAGCTCCTTCCTGGGGGGCCTGGTGGTGAGCCAGACCCGAGGCTAATGGGAAGCAGTGAGCCTTCTGTTCTCACTCTTGTCCTCAATTATTTGAATTTTCATAAGGTTCACCATTCACACTAGGGAGCTGGGCTTAGCAAATGTATTTTCCTAAGTGACCAGCTGTCATCCCTGACTTCTAGACCTGAGGTTAAATGTGAGGTTCTTTGAGAAAGGCAGGGTGAAAAATTACCTGTATGCTGTGACTATACCTACCTTAGATTTTTTTCAGAAAAAAATTACATATCATAGAGCAAAAATCAAAAACAACGCTAAAGGAATTTTCTTCCTTTTCCCCCCAAGTTGTATTATGAGGCTATAATAATTTGTATGATGAATATACATTTATTTTTGAAAGTGCAACTAGTGACACCCCACGTGGAATGCAGTGACGTGACACAGTGAACAAGTGGCAGAGCGTAGCTGTTTCCTTAGGGCAGTGTCATCTGTCCGGCCACTTGGAGTCTGTCCCTGGGGCCAGTAAGAAGAGCAGCTGGGAAATGGCCCGGGGGAACAGTGGGGCATAGCTGGTGAAAGAGGAGCTTTGACATTTGTGAGGTTAAGGCCCAGGGTCTTTGTGTCCTCTGGAAATGCCTCTCTATGACAGGCATCACCTGGAGGGCTTAAGGGGGACTTCGGGGCCAAGGAGCAGAGCTTTGGTGGTCCTCCTGAGAACTGAGTTTGCTTCTTATAGTGCAAACTCAAAGCACTGGCTCAGGCAGCCACTGTTCTCCAAACAAAAGGCCACTGGACACCTTCAAACACAAAATATTCTTTTATTTGTCAACGAAGGCTACACAGGATCACTTCTGGTTTTGTTTTTATGCCTTTTTCTTTTCTTTTCTAGAAGGTATCTACATCTGCATTTATTTACAGCCTTGTCGGTATTTACACAGTCAAGAATACAGTGTTAGAAACACAAAAGTGTTGAGAAAAAAACTTCTCAAAATTAGTTCCAGACTTCAGGAAAATTATTTCCACGCGGTAAGGCCAGAGTCTCCAGTGTTGGTCGTCCAGAGGCAGCTTGGGAGAGTCCCGTTGCCAAAGCTGCGGGTTCAGAAGTCTTGAAGAACATCAGGCGGGTCTAGAAAAGTGGGATTCTGGTGTGAGTGAATCCAGGGCTGCCAGGCACCACCAGACATCTGTGACTCAGCTTCTGCCAGGCTAGCGGAGCCTGCTGGAGCGTTTGTTCTCCACTGGCAGTTTGCCCTCAGAATCAAACACATGTTCTTGGGGACCATGAGGTCACCCGTTATCATGCCTTTGGCATTCCAGAGAGGGTAAGAAACCCAACATTGGCCCGCTGTCTGGGGCGGTCGTGTACACAAGGCTGGTTTTTTGAGAATGTAAAGGTTGGAAGTTTCTATCACCTGAGCAATGAGTCTTTAAAATGAGTTTGCTGTTTTTCAAAGGTTAAATGAAAGGGCCTTGAACTACAGAGTTCTTTAAGTTCCTCCTGTCCAATAAAATACAGACAAGTATATAAACCTACCTGGGAATTATGAACCTTCAATAGAGGGCTTTTAGTCCTAAATGAGGATCCCAAGGGGATAAGGAGACTGGGTTCTTTCTGGGAACCCTCAGGAGGCGGGCCCTAGCTTGGGACCAGAAGCCATGGCTGGGGCGTTAGTGGCCACTGTGAGGGGGTAGAGGATAGATTTGACTTTGAGCACCGGGGGAACAAACCCCAAAACCCGAGATCCTGCTGAGGCCTGGCCGACTCCTTCCTCCTGGGCACCGAGCTCAGTGTCACGGTCCTCACCATGTGGCAACTGCAGATACAAGGCTGCCAATATAAACCTATTCTAAGATTTCAAGTGGAAATCTTGTCTTTGCATATTGGAAACCCCTGCCATTGTTAAAGGTGGTACCTAAAAGTCATAGCTAAAAAGGTTATTATTTTTTTAAACAAATCTGATTCCTTGTGCTAAGTTGCTTCAGTCGTGTCTGACTCTTTACGAGTCTATGGACTGTAGCCTGCCAGGCTCCTCTGTCCATGGGATTCTCCAGCCAAGAATACTGAAGTGGGTTGCCATGCCCTCCTCCAGGGGATCTTCCTGCCCTAGGGATTGAACTGGCGTCTCTTATGTCTCCTGTATTGGCAGGCAGGTTCTTTACCACTAGCGTCAGCTGGGAAGCCCCCTGTTATGTGTCTATGAAATCACGGCCCCGTTTTAGTCACCTTCCTTATCTACATCACCTTCTGCTCCCAGCCCTACCTCATCCCAATTAATTAGATTCACACCCTCTGGCCATTTTCAACTCCTGGTCAGTTTCTTAGAAATGGTTTCAAATCCTCCATCCCTAGGCAGAAATCAGGTACTGGTCTGTTCCGTGGTTTAATTCTCGGCAAACAGTGCTGAGTGGCAAGCGTCAGGGGTCATTACCGTGGAGTTTCTTCGCCTTCTTCCTGTTGTCATAGCTCCCCGCTCCAGTGATGTCTGTCTGGTGGGTGGTGAAAAGGAAATCTCATCTTATAAAACCACAGTTGGGGAATCACTGAAGTCCTATTTAAGGTCACGACAGAGTGGCTGATGGCAGCTGTGGGGCATACAGGAGGAAGTAGGAGCTCCTAAAGAAGCTTCCACAAACAGCTCTTCTGTCTCCTTGGGACAGAAGCTGTCATCCTGCAGAATAACGGGCCAGGGCCAGGGAGGGAGGGCTGTCACTCGAGGGAAGGGACACGTTTTGGATGGTTAATGCCAAAAGGGCAGGTGCCATCAAAGATGGGATTTGATGCCTGGAGGCCATTAGGCTGGCACTGGGAATGCTGGCTTATGCCTTCAGACTGTTGCTGTGACATTGGGACTGCTGGTCCCAGCGGGGAGACACTGCGAGGAGAGGCACTGAGTCGCCTGCTAGCTCGAATGCAAAGCAACTCACAAGGGCTGAAGCCAGAAGCACCGTCTCCAGTAGCCACAGCACAAGGTGAAACCGAGGTGCTCGAGGCTGCCTGCCCCACGCTTGAGACCCTTTCTCTACAGGCTGGGGGTGCTTCCATTTCCTCCCATACAGCAGCTAGGCCTCCTTGGTAGTGTGTAGCCCAGGCAAAAATAGAACATCATTCATTTAAAGAAAAGGAATGTTCAGTACTTTTCTGTGACTTTGATCTTTAAGAGTCACTGTTACTTTGGGGTTGGAGAGTCAGAGGATTGGGGAGGTACAGGGAGATGGTTCATTTGGCTCTGACCTCCAAGTTGACGTTCCCAGCAGGTCTGGACTGATGCCAGGAGGTCAGGGTGGAACTGATCATCTAGGCCAACGCGCAGGGCCCCATTGCTCAAGGACCCCTTCCATCAAGATGACATTTGAGAGGTGTGTCTATTGTGGGTTGAAAAACAAAACAAAATGTATTCTTCAGGCCCAACTATCCTCCATCCTATTCAAGAAGGATCCCGCTAGATGGGAGCCGCCACCTGCCCCCGCCTCGCATGGTGGGCCTGGAAGCCCTGCCACCTGACTCGGCCGAGCTCTGGACGCGGTGGACAAACAGGCCAAGATGCACTGTCACGGCAGTGTCACTTTTTTTTTGGAAACAGGAAGAGCACTTAGCGAAACGCATCCTCTCATCCCAGTGGAACGACGTCAGGCGAGACCTCCTCTCCCGAGCAGCTGCGGGCGCCTCCCTCCGCCAGGCAGGCCCCCGGCCGGCGTGCTGCGCCAATTCTCCTGCGGCAAGAGATTGTCTTGGTTTCGTTCACTGCTGGAATATTCTGAAGACTCTGTGAGTAAGGCTATAAAGGTGCCGTGAGCTTGTCAGTCCAACAAGGTTTCCACGGGGAAAGAGCTCAGACTCAGAATTCATTTTCCACACTTAATGTAAAATGTAACCCATAGGAGTCCCATTTTCTAAGAAGCCCAGCTTAAAAGGGAACATTTGGCTTCCCCTCCTGGTCTCCCAGAGCCTCCTGTGAGAGGTAATGATGATGGTAATTAGGCAGATGAGACAGGAGAAAGGAGCCCCAGGCTCTCCCCTCCCTTCAGTACTCCTCTCCAGCCCAGTGGAGGCTGCCTCTCCTGGACAAGCCTTGCAGGTGTGGGCTGGCCACAAGCCTCTACCCACGGACCTCAGGCGTGGGTCTTCACAGGGGCAACTGTAGCCTGGCTTCCTGCATCTGTGGGCACTGCCCCCAGTCCTGGAGGGGCAGCTTGATGCTGCCAGGCCACATCAACGTCTCTCTTCTCTCCTCCTTGCTCCTTCTTCTCGCTTTAAAACCCTGGTTGGGCTCCTCTGGAGGGGAGAAGCCGTCATCTGTTTTAGAAGAACTTCACAGAAGGAATTTCCGGCATCCCAAGCTCTGCAGTTAGCCCGACACTAACAGAGAAGCAGAGGTGCCTTTAGGAGCTGGTCAGAAGCATGCTTGGTTCACGCCTTTCTCTTCTTTGGCTGACTTTTCCTTAAACCTCTTTTCCGGAACCGAAGGCCAACCAGGCACCTCTCTCCACACTCCTAGTTCTCAGTGGTGGCAGCTGAGCAGTGGAGGGAAGATGCCCAGAGTCCTGGGGGAGAGGGCTTCACCTCGGAAGGCAGGCTGGTATCCTTGCCACCAATGCCATCCTTTTGCTGTGGGTGACCTTCTCTTCCAGACGTGGTGCCCACAGAGGGCTGGCTGTGCAGTGCTGGTTCTCACATCTGGCTTTGGGAGAGAAGAGGAGCTGAATAAGGAACACCATGGGAGGACTGACCAACCACAGACGCCCTGGGTACCTCTGCCTCTTAGCCCCCAGGACGAGGTTGCCAGACTGGGAAAAAGACCCGGGAGACACGTGCTCTATCCCAGCATAGGAGTGGCAACTGACAACTACACAGGGTTTGCAAAAGGGGTTGGGGGTTTCATTTAGCATCAAAATATAAAGCTTGGACAGGAATTTGGGGCAGCTTGAAAAAGGTGCTGTGAGATCATGAAATTCCCCAGAGCAAGATGAAACCATCCATGGTCCTCCGGGGGCATGGAACACAGTGTTAAAAAGCGCCCCCACTTGTCTGCGGGAGCTTGGCCAAAGATCCTCGGGTCCTGCAGACCCACTTTCCAGGCCCTCCGGAAATTTGCTACCGGCCCATGACTCTCCGCACCCTTCACTCCTGCCTGACCCCCGTGGAAGATAGCCTTGCACATGGGACAAGTTAGCACAGACACTCGTGTCTCACATCACACTGGGGACCTGGGGACAGACGAGGACACACCCCAGGGGCTGCATCTCAGAGAAGAGAAATGTGCCCCAAACAACAAGGAAAACTCCTCAAGGAAAAGGGAACAAAAGACAGTTAAGTTTTCATTGTGATCACACTACAGAAAAAAAAAATACCCTCTGTTCTTTGCAAAAAATGTGTGAAGGCCAAATCTGTGTTTTTCTTTTCTTAAAAAAAAGGATGTTGCATGAGTTACAATGCAACCAAGTATCTTTTTTTTGTTGTTTTTTTTGCACTTGTTAAAAAAAGGATTTTTTTTTTTTTAAGTACAACACAGTCAGGTCCGCGGCCACAAAAGAGTAGCTGTCTTTGGCAAGAAGTCCCGGCCGTGGTCCTCTCTGTCACCTCCGGCCCATCTCACTCTGTCTCATGAAGTGGATGTTGTTGGCGCTGTCTGACAGTTCCGGGTACTGCTCGACTGAGATCACGAAGAAGCCATCGTAGCCTTGAACCCGCCCCGTGTTCAGCACCTGCTGCTTCTCGCCCTCGGTCCAGGCCCGCAGGCCCTCCTCCCCGTCCCGAAGTCGCTGCTGCTCGCGGGCCCAGGCCTGGCGCACGGCTCTCTGCCGGGCCAGCTCCAGCACCCGCGCCTTCTCCTCGTCCAGAGTGGTCCCGTAGCGCGTGTTCAAGCACAGCGCCCCATGCTGGAGCTGGATGTCTGTGTAGCGTCTAGTCCTGCCGTTAAGCATCGTGTTGATCTGGGAGACGGTGACGTTGACCCCGTTCTCCAGGGTTCGCCGCCCGCCGCTGAGGCCCAGGATGGCCAGGTCGCCTTCCGAAGGCCCTGGTTTCACGAAGTAGTGGGTGTCCACCCCGTCGATGGTGAAGTGCAGGTTCTCCAGGTACTGGGCGTTGTGCAGGACAGCAGCCACCCGCCGCCCGTCCTCATTGGCCACACTGATGATGTCCGTGGCCACGCGCCCATCCTTCAAGGCGAACTTGACCCCTTTGCCGAACACGGAGCCGCTGGATGCAAACTTCTTTGTCTCTGGGGCCTGCTGGCAGCTGGGGATTGTGGAGCCATAGAGCTGGTCAAAACGCTCCAGGGTGACGAAGGCCTTGAGCTGCTTCTGCACTTCACATTGCACCCCGAGGATAGACTGATGTGGGGAGGAGAAAGAGAGAATGAAATGAAGTGGGGAAACCACCAGGGAACGGGAGAATCAGCCTGCATGAGCAAGTCTGACTTACACAAATATACTAACCTGTAGCATCTAGCTCTGCCGCTGACCACTAGGACACCCGGCCCCTGTTCTAGTAGCGTCTAGTCCTGCCGTTAAGCACGCTGTTGATCTGGGAAATGGTGATGCTGAACCCATTAGCCAGGGTTCGCTGTTAAAGCACCCATGTATTTAACGCTTCCTTCCTCTCAGAGGCTGTTCAGGGGGCATCTACACTAGGCTCACTTGCTTTCTCAGCATTGGGGTCACAACAATGAATCAGACATCATCCCTGTCCTTGAAGAACTCCTTGTTTCGTGGGGAAAGACAAATGTACAACAAATAACTACAATCAAATGTGAGGACTGGTGGCCTAAGAGAAGCGACAGGAATAGCTATAGCCAACATGTCTTGGTCTTTGAGCTGAATAGTTCACATTCATTATCTTGTTGGATCTTCACAATAGCTTTATACAGTAGGGGTATTATTTATTCTGGTTTTACATCTGAGAAGCTAAGGCTCAAAGAGGTTGAGACTGGCCCACAGTCATACAGTAGTAGGTATTCAAGCCAACATTCGAACCCAGGTCTTTCTGATTCTAGAGGCTCAGTTCAAGGGCTGCTGGAGTCGGGAGGAGAAAACACAGCTCAGGATCTGTCAGCCTGGAGGCAGAGAGGTGAGGGTTCAAGGATAGGCTCACACCTGAGTTGGGACTTGGAGGATGAGGGGGTGATGCCAGGCGAGGCAATGACGAGGGTGTACTCTTGGCTAGAGGCTTAGTAAGATGGAAAGCAGTGGTTTACGTGAACCCTCGTGTGCGTGCCAAGTTGCTTCAGTCGTGTGCAACTCTCTGTGACCTTGTGGATTGTAGCCCACCAGACTCCTCTGCCCATGGGATTCTCCAGGCAAGAATACTGGAATACTGGGTTGCCGCGCCCTCCTCCAGGGGATCTTTCTGACCCAGGGATAGAACCCACATCTCTTACATCTCCTGCATTGGCAGGTAGGTCCTTTACCACTAATGCCACCCAGGAAGTCCATGAATCCTCTTAACCTGCTTTATTGCTCTCTGCCACATTTAGAAATGGTTTTCAAGGATGGCCTCTGTCTCTACAATGCTTCCTGGAGGCTCCTTAAGTGACCCTGCTCTTGGCTGCTTTAGGGAACAGGTTGGGCCTGTCTCCTTGGCATATCTGTCCCTCCTGTGGCTCAGGGAGCTATGGGAAGCCACTCTCAGGCAGGCTGCAGGGCCTTATCAGCAACTCAGGCAAACGGCTTTAGAAGCAGGCCCATCAGCTTCTCACTGAAATTAAGTCCTCTTTATAATTAATAGAACCCTGTCTGTGAACAATTATTTCCTAGAGTTTCACGAAAGCCAGAGTGCTCAACAACAAAGATCTCCGATGCTTGCCAAGGGCAGAAATCAATAATTCATTGACAAGAGAGGCTGGCAAAAGGGCCGTCAGGGACTGTGGCTCTGGGAGCGGGTGGCGGAGGGAGCCTGGAGTTGGGGCGCAGCTGAGAGGCTGGAAGCAGCCCTGGGAAGACAGTGCCATGGGCAGCTGGGGGGACCTGGAGGGGAGGGACGGTGGGGCTGGAGAGGGCAGGGGGCAGGCGAAGGCCACAGAGAGAGAGGCTTTGTGACCAGATGGGCTTGGGCTCTCATCGCTTTCTGCTACTTTGCAGCTGACCTTGGACAAGTTTCTTCTCTCAACTTTGGTCTCCTCTGTAAAGCGGGGGCAAAGGCTGAACTCACAGAGTTGTTTACCTCTTTCAACTATTTGGTCATTCAACAAAAAGTGTTCCTTCTGGGCACCTGAGAAGTGTGCAAGGTGGTAGGCAGGGTATCAAATAAGACCCACTACTTGCCCCCTTGGGGCTCAGGGTCTAGTGGAGATACAGGAAAGAAAGCAGAAGTGAAAATATAGTGTGGAGAGGAAGCTGTAGGTGCCATCAGACAACAGAGGTCCAGCATCACGTTCTCCAGAGTCTAGGGGAAGGAAACAGCCAGGCTGAGACCTCATGGAATCTGGCCGGAGTAAGAGATGCGGATGCATCAGTTTCTGATTGCCAGCCGTATGCCATCTGCAACCCAGATTTCCTCCTGAGTCTCTTGTCCCCTTGGACAGGGGTCCCCTGGAAGGCCCGGTCTCTGCCTGATTCATTCCCGCCTTCCCTGGGCTCCTGCAGCGTGGGGTCTGGAAGAGCCAGCTCCTTGTACAGATCTTATGAATGAGGGGGGCAGTGGGAAGAAAAGAACAAATGGATGCAGGAAGTGAGGGGGTGGGGTGCAACCACGTTTATGATCTTTATAGCCATAAAATTCTATGAGTCTTTGGGTCATGAATGGAAGATGGAGAGAGCAACATTGTTTTGAGGACCTACAGACAGATCTGAGTTTGAATCCCACTCTACCCCATCTTTGTTGGGTGGCATTTGAAAGCCTCAGGCATTAAATCTGTAAAAGGACAACAATGATACAGGGGGATATTTTTGTTGTTAATTTATAAAGAACACCTCACACAAGGGCAGGGCCATGTTGAGGGTGCTCAGGAAATATTACATTTGTATTTAGAACGCACCTTTCCTCCTTATACTTTTGGGTTGGGACAAAGGCTCATTGTGCAGAACTCCAAACTCAGTGTAACATACAAAACTCCTTAATTTGGCTCATGAGGATCTGTGCGCCATTATGGCTGTGTCCACAGTGACTTGCTGGGGCACTAAGTTATTTGGTCAACAGCTTCTGGTAAGCACTGCAAACGTACCACGTTGGTTTCTATTATTGGCCTAAGCTTTTCTGAAAAGCTGGTGGGACCCGTTCCTGTAATGTCAGCCACGTGCGCGAATTACCTTGCTATTGTCCCACTCCTGAGTCTTCATCTGTGTGTGGACGAGCTCGTAGGATGGTTCCATAGCATCCATGTCTGGCTTGGGATAGCCGGGGATCACGTTGTGAAGCTGGAATCCAAAGGTGAGGAGCCAGCTGTTGACATCTGGGAGGGAGAGAAGAAGCAGAAACATCCCTGTGGAGTCAGTGGACCTCGGATGGGACACACCCCGAGTAAGGCTGCTGGGGTGGGGTGAGGACATGGTGGGCGGCTGGCGGGAGAGTCAACAAGCACGCCGGAAACTGTTTCATGGCGTGGAAGCTGAGTGTGCGCTCGGGACCTAGTGATCCCTTGTGGATGTATCTGAGAGTGATGTCACACATGTAGAACCTAGGCTTCCCGACTCCTCTTTCTACTGTCACTCTACCCCAAGGACCTTCAGCTCCATAGCCAGGGGCAGCTGCTGATGGATGAAGACCGCTCTGCATCTGCCTTAGACATCAATAGGAGACACACCCGGAGGAAAGATTTTAATGAATGATTTTCAAAGAGAAAATTCACTTAAGAAATAAACTCTGAAACCCTTTCCCAATCCTTTCTGCAGAGATTAGAATCTCAGGGCCAAAGTGCATTGGCCCGTGCTTAGTTGCTTCGGTCGTGTCCGACTCCTGATGACCCCATGGACTATAGCCCGACAGGCTCCTCTGTCCATGGGATTCTCCAGGCAAGAATACTGGAGTGGGTAGCCATCTCCTCCTCCGGGGGATCTTCCCATCCCAGGGATCAAACTCATGTCTCCTGCATCCAGGAAGATTCTTTACCGCTGAGCCACTGGGGAAGCCCATGGAGATGGCCTGACCACAGATCAAAGAGTTTTCCCCCTGATTCTGCCTTTTATTTACTCAGACAGCCTAAGGAAGTCACCTACCCTCCCTGTGCCTTCATTTCCAGTCTCTATATTGGGTTTGATGATCGAGCCCCATAGGCATTGGATTTATTGGTTTTTATAATATTCCTGCTGCTACTGCTGCTAAGTCGCTTCAGTCGTGTCTGACTCTGTGCGACCCCATAGACGGCAGCCCACCAGGCTCCCCTGTCTCTGGGATTCTCCAGGCAAGAACACTGGAGTGGGTTGCCATTTCCCTCTCCAATGCATGAACGTGAAAAGTGAAAGTGAAGTCACTCAGTCGTGTCTAACTCAGCGACCCCATGGACTGCAGCCTTCCAAGCTCCTCCATCCATGGGATTTTCCAGGCAAGAGTACTGGAGTAGGGTGCCATTGCCTTTGGGGGGTTACTAATTAGAAAGTACTCAGTATAGGTACTCAGCTGGGATATTGTCATGAGCATTTGGCTCACTGAAGAATGGAATCAGGAAGTCAAGACTTCACGGGAAAAAAAAAAAAAAAAGACTTCAGGAAAGGAAAGAGGGTGTGCCGTCAGTTACTTAGACCCCTGTGGCTGAGGGTCTTCTCCGTGCCCAGCACTGGTGTCACAGACCCTCAGCTTGCACACTCAGGACCCGGGAGGGGAGATGGGACACACGGCATGGATAACTGATACGAGAAAAAGGCCGAGGGGAGGGCAGAAGTCTTGTGGTCCTATAGGCTGACAAGTCTTCATGAAGAAGGTAGCCTTTAAGCCAGACACTGAAAGTTGTGTAAATTTTGTCAGACTTCAATGGAGATGAGGGGGGCACTTCAGGCAAAAGCTATTGTGTAAGGCAAGGCCTGGAGTGGGCAGGTGAGTATTGGGAACTTTCAGGTAACCAGACAGCAGTTCAGCAGGGCAGAGAGAGAATCAGAGAGGGAAATGGTGGCTGGGGCAGATGAGCCAGGGGTGGCAGGCGGGAGGTGATCTGGGGTCTATAGGAGACAGACCCGGTTTCCTTGGTGGCTCAGATGGTAAAGAGTCTGCCTGTGATGCGGGAGACCCAGGCTTGACCCCTGGGAAGGGAAGATCCCCTGCAGAAGGGCATGGCAACCCACTCCGGTATTCTTGCCTGGAGAATCCCCATGGACAGAGGGGCCTGGCGGGCTACGATTCATGGGGTCTCAAAGAGTCGGACACAACTGAGTGTCTACCACACACACAGGAGACAGGCAGACAGTCTGTGTCCCAGCATGACTCAATCCTTCCTTGGGAAGGGACAGCCGAAGATGTCAAGGCAGCTGGTGACCAGAGGCTTGAATCTGAAGTCAGGAGAAGGCAGGATTCAGAGTTTAGTCTCAGAGCCAGCAGCTCTGGGCAGTGGGCATGCAGGTCTGCATTTGGCTTCTTCCCAAGCAGACAGATCCCTGGTCAGGGAGGCTGTTAGGGTCCAGGCATTGGTGAAACAGAGTTCATCCCAACGATGGGAGTGCCCTTTGGGGTCAACAACCTCATCCCATGTTGCCTGTACACTAAAAGCCTCATGTTTGCCTTTTCTGGGCGGGGCTTGTTTTTGCTTTTTAGATGTTACAGAGTCCGTCTCTTGCTTTTGAAGCCTGGAGGTACTGAAGCGAAGGGGTGGTAGAAAGAGAAGACTGGAAACCCAAATTCTACTTCTAGAGAGATCACATAAGGGAAAGAACATGGTTAAGGCAACACAAAACCCAGGTCCAAACACTGGCTCCCCAACTCACAAACTGTGAGTTTGATCTTGGCCATTTTCCTTAATCTCTCTGAGGTTTAGTTTCTTTGTCTGCAAACTGATGGGAGAAATAGTTTGCACCAAGTCATGGGGAAGAATACTAACAGGAAGTAAGTATTTGGCCATCATATAGCAGGAGCTGTTCTGTCTGTTACATAAATGATTGAACTTATTGTATTTTCAAGTGTTCAGTGTGGTTCTGGCTCATAGAAGGTTTTCTGTGCTTCTTCTGTGTTTGAAGAAGAAACACCTATGCTTCCATGTGCCTGGACCTTTGTTTCCTCATTTGAAACATGAGGTGCTTGGATCAGTTTTCTCCAAAGTCCCTATACTCACTGAGTTTCTAAGTATCTTTGATTCTATGAATCATGGCAGATGGTTCTTTGGGAAATTAAAACAAACAGAATGGAGAGGGAAAAAAATGGCTACAAAGCCATTTTGCCTGAGGCTTAGAACTTGCATCTGAATTTGTAGTTGCAGAGGAAAGCTTCTATCAGGAGTACTGCAAATTCCCAGGAAACCAGGGGGCTGAGAAGAGGCCTGGGCCTTAATTATAAGTGATGGAAGGTGGGAAACTTTCTCGTTATGCCTTTAGGAAAAATGCTGAAAACTGATTTATTCATTGGCTTTTCTACTGTGCTTTTCTAAAGAGTTGGGAATGTTCCCTTTTTTTCTCCCTATGACATCAGAGGTAGACGTTTCCTCACATTAAATAGTTCTTCACCAATCCGTCTCAGACCTCAGCATGGCTGCCTGGCACAGTGATGGAGAAAAACAATCCCTTTGACATGAACACATCTGTGCACTTTACAGAGAGAACTCACCTAAGAATGAGGATTTTGGAGTCAGACACAGCAGCGGTCTAAGCCCAGCCTCGCCCCCTCTACCTGGGCTGGTTCCTTTTCTTCTCTGATCCTCACTTTCTGCCTCTGTAAATGGGATCAGTACTCCCCATTTTACAGGCAACAGGGATGGTCAAGTGCAAAGGTGTATATGAGGGATCAGTGGTGGACATTTTAAAGTTGCATTCCTAGCATCCCATTCTGCCTTTTCTCTCTTTCTTTTTGAGGTATGCATGTATTTTTAGGGATGCTGACTCCACCTAAGGGTTCCTCATTGGAGTATGTGCATGACCCTAGGCAAAGCCAATCAATACATTCTATCTCCCCAGCCATGGTGGTTGATTCAGAGGTCATCATGTGATATAAGTCTACCCAATACAGGCTTAAGACCCTATGCATTCATGCTCAGTTGCTAGGTTGTGTTGACTCTTTTGTAACCCCATGGACTGTAGCCCGCCACGCTCCTCTGTCCGTGGGATTCTCCAGGCACGAACACTGGAGTGGGTTGCCATTTCCTCCTCCAGAGGCTCTTCCCGGTCCAGGGATCAAACCTGTGTCTTCTGCCTTGGCAGGCAGATTCTTTGCCACTGAGCCACCTGGGAAGCCCTACGGCCCTTTATTGGAGTCTAGCTCAGGACCCTTGAAGAAATCTTTGGAAAAAAGATGCCCTTTTTTCACTGTCATTGCTGGATGTGAATGAGGTTGCAGGTAGCCTATGTGGAAGCTAAATGGTTAGGTCTAGTGAGAACTAGTTGCATCTTGGCTTTTGGTAGTAAAATACTTTTTCGCACCATTTTTTCTTCAGCTACAGTAACCTGCCAAGTCACCTCACAGGAAGCTCATTGGAGGATGAGGCACAGGGCAAGCTTAATCCAGACAGATGTAAGTTGAACATCCTTTCAACCCACTAAGATATTCTAGGGCTGTCAGTGAGCTGGCAGGGTGAATGATGGGCAGCCTTGTTGGGATATTCCTGTGCGTCCACAGATCCAAAGGAGGTTTTCATCTCGCCTGCTTACCACTGTGTCCTCTCTTCCTGCCCACTCCTGGGACTCTAGCTTTCTAGAGGACCATCTAGAATTCTTCTCTGAAAGAAGACTAATCCTCTAGGCCTCTGTCAGCAGAAACGGGTTCAGCCTGAGCCACCAAGTCTGGGGGCCCAGGAAGCCACCACGTGCCTAAGGGGCACTCGTGTAGGCTGTACACGCTGCCTTCTGCACTTTAGCACGTGGAGCCCCTACTCTCTGGATCATCCTTCTTCCCGTCACCTGGTGAAAGTCCACGCATAAGTGGACCTCACGCATCAGGGGCTCCCCGGGCGGAATCAGCCGTGTCTCCTGACATGACTCCTGATGCTTTCGCTGACCATCACGGCAAACCTTCACCGCAGCCCTCTCACATTTCACAGCGCGTGTCTGTCTGGCCTCATGCAGGGTGAATTTCTGGAGGGCAGGGATCGTCTTTCTATCCCCAGTGCCTAAAACAGTGGCTGCACAGAGGAGGCCCTTGTTGGATGAAGGAAACGGCCTTAAATTATGGGGCAGGAGGGTGGTATCATAGGACAAAAGAGGGGGAGAGTTGTCATGCCCAACTTTTTGCCCAGTACACATACTCTTCTATAGAAAGGGCGGGTTTTAACCAGACCTGAATTCCCATAGCTTCTCTAACTTGTGAGGTCTGACCTGGCAGTGGCTGCCTGCTGGGAGGAGTCTGCTGGAGGCATTTCTGGCATGAGTGACCTCTGGGGCACTTTACACTCAAGTTGGTTTCACAGTAGTGAAGACCAAAGCCCGCTTTTAAAATCGGATAGCAGAGGGACAGGAATGAACACGAGCTGTGAGCTGTGCTAGGCAGGTTATCAGACATATTTCATTTCATCCCTGCAACCATCCTACTGAGAGGATAACAGGCAGGAAGGCCAGGGGTCTCCAAACGCAGGAAACAGGCTACATGTGTCAGATTTTTTTCTCTTAAAATTCTGTGTTGCCATGACGACACCTGGTTCCACCTGAACTTTTCTCAAACCTTGAGCTCACCAATGCCTTTTTCTTATGGAAATGTTTTTCTTAAGCATGTTAATGAAACTATGTATTTGCTTTGGAATTTACCTTTCTTCAAAATGATTCCACCTAGGACTAACTTTTTTTCTTTTCTCAAACCTTGGGTTGATAATAGCTCAACAAACCAGTACTCATATCAACTGCTTTATGGCTGGGGGATGACACACCTCGTGCCATCCCATCTGAAAAATACATATTGTGGGAGAGGGGCTGGTGAAACTCCGTCAGCCTTGAGGTGTCTCTCTTATCTGATTAACAGCTTTCTAACAGATATGAAACATCTGGCTAAAGACTAGCACTCTTTCTGCTCCCTTCTGATGTCTATATCAGAAGCTTTCTCTATCTCTTTTATACTTTAATAAAGCTTTATTACACAAAAGCTCTGAGCGATCAAGCCTCGTCACTGGCCCCGGATTGAATTCCTCTTCTCCGGAGGCCAAGAATCTCAGCGTCTTTCATGGCTCAACAACAACCTTTCACTACCAGGGTTTGTTTGGTTTTTTTTGCCATTTGTCCATCTGTTCTTTGTTGCTCTTGCTCCCTCATCCCCTCCCCTCTTTGGATTATTATTTTAGTCTTCATTTTATCTCCACTATTGACTGATAGGCTATGCCTCTGTTTTACCTTTTAGTAGTTGCGTTAGGATTTACAATATGCATATTTAACTTATTAGAGTCAGGGTAGATATTCTAACTTCAATTTATAGATCAGGAAACCAGAATTCAAGAGAAGTTAAGCAAATTTTGTGACTGTCATAGCTTAGAAATAATGGATCTTTCCTCTAGTTCTGTCTCCTAAGTCTGAATTTTCCATTTACGTCATCCCAAATAAGACAATTGATTTCTTGTTTCTGATTTTTTTTGGTCATACCCTCACTCAGTTTATCTGGGACACATAACCAGCTTGATCTTTGGGTCAGAAACTCTCAGGGTACATCTTAAGGGATGCATCCAGTGAAATATTAGGGTTTCATGGTGAAAAAAAAAAGGGGTTATGATTCATGGTTAAACAAGTTGCAAAAACAGTGGGTAATTATATGAAACACTTCCCTTTGCTACAAGACTTCACAGAACCTTTCCTAAGCTGAAATGGATCATGAAAATTTTGGAATGGTGGTTATCCCATCAAACTGATTTGATGCCAAAACCAGTTTTTATAGAGCATTTTTCTTAACTAGTGTTCCTTCAAAAATACTTTGGAAAATGCTACTCTAAGAGAAAGTAAATGTTTCCCATTATACCATACTGGCTTTGTCAAGAAAGATGGTTCTAACGACCAGAGCAATCGAGGTCCCTGACCTCTGAATGAGCCGTGATCCTCACCTGTCATGAAGCACTTGATGTCCTGAGAGTTGCTGATGGGGTTGTTGTTTTTAAACATGTAGAGATTAAAGGGCATGATTTTGCTGCTACTAAGGTGCTTCCACAACTCGTGGTCTGGGCTGGTCCAGCGACCAGCCAGCACGTCGTAATCCCGCCGGCCCATGTGGACGAGCTTGGTGAGTGGATCGTAGAGGCCACCGTGGTAGCCAATGATGATCTGGAAGTTGGGGTTGGTGTCCATGTAGATCTCCCCATAGGCCGTGTACAGGATCTGCTTGATCATTAAGCCTGTTCCACTGAAGACAGCAAGAGGGGTCCCGATGTTGTCGCAAGCTATATAAAACTCATCTCCACTGCTCAACTCCATGGCGAAGAGGTGCCCTTGCAGGTCATAGTAGAGGGATGTGATCTCAGAGCTAGAGTGGTTGTAGAGGTGAGTGACCTTGGTAGGGTTGGTCAGGTCTGCATAGAAAAACTGCAGGTGGTGGCTCTGGCTGCTCTTGCTGGACACCCGTCGTCCCAGGCCATCGTAGCGGTACCTGACGCTCCAGCCACCACCCCGGTTGTAGGCCTTGATCAGCAGGCCGGCTGAGTTGTACTCAAAGACATCACTGCCCCGCTGCCTCAAGAAACCGTCCTCGTCCATCTTGTACTGCACGTCGCCCAGCCTGGTGATGCGGTCGCGGAGGTCATACCGTAGTGGGGTAAGTCGCGCACTATTTCCAGGGCTCAGTAAGTGCAGGTTCCCATTGAGGTCATAGCTGTATCGCCAGAGTGGCTTGTCATTGATGGAGACCGTCTGCAGCTGGCCATCGGCATCGTACTCATAGGAGTAGCGGGTGGTGTTGGCGTAGGGTCCCACCTTCAGCTCCTTCTTCACCACTCGCCCCATGTTATCATATTGGACGGTCATCCAATACATGAGTGAGCGGAAGATCTCATATTGCACTTCCTTCATCCGGCCGTAGGCGTCAAAGTGCTTGGTGTGGGTCATGACCGTCGTGGTGATGATCTGGTTAATGTCATAGTAGATGACACCAAACTTCCCGAACTGCTCCGTCTTGCCCGACACGTCGTCATAGCGATACAGGTCAATGGGCAGTGGGGTCTCGTTGATCACAGCCTGCATGCTGGTCACCCGGAAGCTGTTGTCATAGTTGTAGTCAAAGCGGGCGTTGACCATGCCTTCCTCGGTGAAGCGGAAGATCTGGCGGTCGATCAGGGGCCCGATCTGACGGTAGCGGATGGTGCAGGTGAAGCCCTCGTTCTGTAGGTTGATGGTCTTTAGCATGCCAGCAGTCTCATCGTAGGTGAAGCTCACCTTGGTGGTGTCGTACAGCAGCTCGGCCAGCTTGGACAGCTTGCCATACTTGTATATCACCCTGCGGCCGGTGCCCAGGTAGAAGGTGTGGAGGAGGTGCCCATCCTCAGTGAAGTCCTGGATGACTGAAGCATTGCCTTCGGGGGGCTGGTAGATGTTCCTGTAGTAGCCCACTGAGCGGATGGTCTCCAGTGTCTGCCGAGCCACGTTGGGCATGGTCACAGAAGAGAGGCGGTCGTTCTTGTCGAACTCAAAGATGTATTGCCTCTGGCTGTGGAGCAGCAGCACCATAGACTGGAGGGAGAGGAAAACCGAGAGATGAGGGGAGGGTGCTGGGAGGAAGGGGAGGTCTCTGAGCCCCAGACGTAAAGGAAAAGAATGAAAGGCCAAGGAAGCCAGTGGTTCTTCTAAGTTATGCCCAAACCAGAGCTTTCCAATCAGTGTGCCCTAGGATAATGCAATGGGGTACAGATGTGCTAAGAGAAGGCCTTCTCTCCACCCTTGGCCTGCCTACAGTGAGCAGCATTGTCTGTTTGCCCCTTTGTGGGGTACAGAAATGATTTCAGTGTGAGATGGGGTTGGGAGAACTGGCCTAAAGTATAAATATTTGCAGCAGCCTCTCTCTTGGCTCCCTTGCTCCAGATTCCTTCTCAATCTTCCTACCCAAGCAAGAATGATTAAACACAGTCTGATATTGTCTGTGTGTGTGCGTGTGAGTCACTTCAGTCGTGTCTGACTGTGCAATCCTATGGACTACAGCCTGCTAGGCTCCTCTGTCCATGGGATTCTCCAGGCAAGAATACTGGAGTGGGTTGCTGTGCCCTCCTCCAGAGAATCTTCTCAACCCAGGGATTGAACCCATGTCTCTTATCTCTAACTGTATTGGCAGGCAGATTCTTTACCATTAGTGCCACCCGGAAAACCCCTGATAATGTCTATTGCCTGCTAAACAGCTTCTGTTGACTCCTTATGGCCTATAGGATAAAACATGTCTGAGAAGGACATTTAAGGTTTTGCATAATTGTTTATGTAGTAACAGGTCATACACCCACCCAGGGGTAGGGTGGGCTGTGATGGGAATGGGGAAACCTGGTTTCTAATAATGGACTCAGTGTATGGCCATGGGCAAATTCTTTCCCTCTGGGTTCAGATTTTCAGGTCATGTTGGATGACCTTCAGGGTATCTCTTAGCACTACCACAAATAATACTCTTACAGATGTGAATGCTGCAGGTAGGGGAGATAGAGCACAGATCAAGCAGAGCCTGTGCCTGGACAGCTGACCAGGTGTAGAACACAATGCCAGGATCTGGGTATTAGAACTGTGGCATGAAATACAGACTATTTCATGAATAAGTCGGTAGGTAACAGGCCAAAAGACATCTGGGCATCAAAATGACCATTTCTCTTCTTTGAGACCAACTTTAAATTAGAGGCCTTTTCTGATTCCTAGTTCCTAGGATGAAATGAATGCAGAGTTCCAAAGAATAGCAAGAAAGCCTTCCTAAGTGAGCAAGCAAAGAAATAGAGGAAAACAATAGAATGGGAAAGACTAGAAAATCAGAGATACCAGGGCAACACTACATGCAAAGATGGGCACAATAAAGGACAGAAACAGCATGGACCTAATGGAAGCAGAAGATATTAAGAAGAGATGGCAAGAATACACAGAAGAACTATACAAAAGAGATCTTAATGACCCAGATAACCACGATGGTGTGAACACTCACCTAGAGACAGACATCCTGGAATGTGAAGTCAAGCAAGCCTTAGGAAGTATTACTATAAACAAAGCTAGTGGAGGTGATGGAATTCAGTTGAGCTATTTCAAATCCTAAAAGATGATGCTGTGAAAGTGCTGCACTCAATATGCCAGCAAATTTGGAAAATGCAGTAGTGGCCATAGGACTGGAAAAGGTCAGTTTCACTCCAATTCCAAAGAATGACAATGCCAAAGAATGTTCAAACTACTGCACAACTGCACTCACTTCACACGCTAGCAAAGTAATGCTCAAAATTTTCCAAGCTAGGCTTCAACACTATGTGAACCGAGAACTTCCAGATGTTCAAGCTGGATTTAGAAAAGGCAGAGAGGAACCAGAGATCAAACTTCCAACATCTGTTGGATCATAGAAAAAGCAATAAAGTTTCAGAAAAACATGTACTTCTGCTTCATTGATTATGCTAAAGCCTTTGACTATATGGATTGCCACAAACTGCAAAATTCGGAAAGAGATGGGAATACCAGACCACCTTACCTGCCTCCTGAGAAATCTGTATGCAGGTCAGGAAGCAACAGTTAGAACTGGACATTGAACGACAGACTGGTTCCAAATTGGGAAAGGAGTACTTCAAGGCTGTATCTTGTCACACTGCTTATTTAACTTTTATGCAGAGTACATTTTGAGAAATGCCAGGGTGGATGAAGCACAAGCTGGAATCAAGACTACTGGGAGAAATATCAATAACCTCAGATACGCAGACGACACCACCCTAATGGCAGAAAGCAAAGAGGAACTAAAGAGCCTCTTGATGAAAGTGAAAGAGGAGAGTGAAAAAGTTGGCTTAAAACTCAACATTCAAAAAATGAAGATCATGGCATCCGGTCCCATCACTTCATGGCAAATAGATGGGGAAACAATGGAAACAATGAGAGACTTTATTTTCTTTGGCTCCAAGATCACTGAAGATGGTGACTGCAGCCATGGAATTAAAAGATGCTTGCTCCTTGGAAGAAAAGCTATGACAAACCTAGATAGCATATTAAAAAGCAGAGAGAGACATTAATTA
Organism: Cephalophus harveyi; assembly: GCA_006410635.1. Classification (NCBI taxonomy): domain Eukaryota; kingdom Metazoa; phylum Chordata; class Mammalia; order Artiodactyla; family Bovidae; genus Cephalophus; species Cephalophus harveyi. The sequence goes on along the minus strand of SJYT01077026.1, from coordinate 288,430 downwards.
CTTTGCCAACAAAGATCTGTATAGTCAAAGCTATAGTTTTTCCAGTAGTCATGTATGGATGTGAGAGTTGGAAAATAGAGAAGGCTGAGTGCTGAAGAATTGATGCTTTTAAACTGTGGTGTTGGAAAAGACTCTTGAGAATCCCTTGGACTGTAAGGAGATCCAAGCAGTCAAATTTTAAACGCAACCCTGAATATTCATTGGAAGGACTGATGCTGAAGCTGAAACTCCAATACTTTGGCCACCTGAGGCAAACAGCCTACTGATTAGAAAAGACCTTGATGCTGGGAAAGATTGAAGGCAGGAGGAAAAGGGGTGACAGAGGATGAGATGGTTGGATGGCATCATCGACTCAATGGACATGAGTTTGAGCAAACTCTGGGAGATGGTGAAGGACAGGGAAGGTGAAGGACATGGCGTGTTGCAGTCCATAGAGTCACAAAAAGTCAGACACGACTGAGCTACTGAACAACAACAGGATGAAATGAAGCCTGATTTGAAGCAGAAAGACTTCCTAATGCCACTCTTAGCACGTGACACGCAGGATTAAGCACCTCTTGCTTAATACTGATCCCCTGGCTTCCGCTTGTTCTCTGTGACCAGGTCACACACCAGGCACCCTAGACCTGGGAGCAGATTCTAAATCCTGCTCCATAAGTCCAGACAGTGTTTGGGCCTAGCACCCATCTATCAGCTGGGACTTTTACATTCTCCCACCCCAGAAGCTTCCATTTGTCATACCATCACCATAATCCATCCAGACTCCACCCAGGAAGCCCCTGACCCTCTGATCCAGATTTTCCTGAACATTTCCTTTTGGAGACCACACGGGTCAGATCTATCCCATCGAGATCAGCAGGCTGGGCCTGGGCTTAGGTTGAGCAGAGCGAAGATCTTCTATATGGCAAGGCCGGTCATGGAGGGAGACAGACACCTGCCTTCTCTAAGTAGGTGTAGCTCCACGTCTTCCCGTCAGCGAAGATCCTGGATGTGATGCGGCCCGCCTGGTCGTATTCCATCCTCTCAGACATGATGCCCCTCTGGACGCCGGCAATGTGGCCCCCCGGGGAGTAGGTCACGTTGACGCCGTTCAGCCTGCTGCTGGGTGACCAGAGGCTGGGCCGCCCCGTCTGGTCGTACAGGATGCGGAGGGTGAACTTGCGGTGGTCGTCATAGATCTTCTCCGTGCGTGTCACGCGGTCGAAGTCCAGAGACAGGAGGTTCCGGTTGTGAACCTGGAGAAGGGGTAGGCGGACACAGTCAGTCTAGACATCGAGAACTCGGTCTGAGAAGCCCCTGAGTAGAGGAGACGGCACAGGTCTTGGGTGGCAGCAGACAAGGGTTTGGATGGTGGCCCTGTCACTTGTCAGTTCTGTCAAGTTTCCTCATCTGTAAAATGGGAATAGTCGTGCCAATTGCACAGGGTGCTTGTGAAGGTAAAGACAATGCAGAGTCTGGGTAAATAGTAGCATATACGATCCATGTAATTTCCTAGTGCGAGTCTCCTGATGAGGAGACAAAGGCAGGTCCTTCTTAACTCCCTCCTGGAAAGGGAGTGGCCATGTGGGCCCAGTAAGTCAGTGCCTGACCCCATATTTTATGTGCCAGGCGCTGCTCTTGTGTTTGACACCGGGTAGACCACAGTCAACAACAGGGCTCCAGATCCCGTGACTGGTGAGTGACTGGGCCTGGATTCGACTCTCACCACTGCAACATGCCAACATATGATCTGTGGTCCTCCTTGGGGCCTTGGACTCCCCATCCCCTCTGGGGTCTCTCCTTCCCTCTGCCACCACAACCAGGGCCTCCTGGTCATCTCAGTCAGCTCCCAAGGCATCTTCTTCTTCCTGGAGGCCCTGGAGGCAGTGTGTGTGTGAGTCTGGGATGCCTGCTCTGGCTGTGGGTTGCCTGGGGAACTGTGTCCTAGATTTTGGAACATTTGCTCCCGGCAGGTGGCACAGTGGTAAAGGATCTGTCTGCCAATGTGGGAGACATGCGTTCAATCCTTGGGTCAGGAAGGTTCCTCTGGAGTAGGAAATGGAAACCCACTCCAGTATTCTTGCCTGAAAAGTTCTATGGACAGAGGAACCTGGAGCCATTAAATGACAGCAAATGATCGTGGTAATTCTCAGAGGAAGTAGAGACGTGTGTGTCTCACCCTTCTCCCCAAACTAATTCTAAAGCCTTGAAAATCAAGATTTATAATGATGGTGCTGAGACGACTTTAGCTGTGAATGGCCTGGTTATAATAAGGTTGCTCTCCCAGGGGTAATCAAACACAATTGCAGAAGCAAAAACAGTATGGCAGACAATTCCCGTGAAAAATCAGAGGTGTTGGAGGCTGAAGCTGTGTTCTTTGCAGAGAGGGCAGAGGGAGAAGCAGGTTCTATACCACCAACGATGATGGGGGTCCTACAGAGCATCTTTGGGAAGGTCCCTTGTGACTCCCCCACAAGGTGCTACTACCCAGCTAGTTGTGCCTCTCTCCCCATGGAAGGCCCCCAGTGAAGAGGAGCTACACCTCTGCACCAAAATTAATAAAATTGAATTAAGCAGTTCACTGGGGAACTGCCTAACGCTTCCTGTGCTCGGCAGTGGTGGCAATGAGATTTTACATCTTTCTTTATTAAAAAAGTTCCCAGTTGTATAAAAAATGAACTGCATTACAGAGAGGTGCACCCAGCTAATATTCTCATTCCACATGCCGCCACTGTGGGTGGCCATTTATTTTGGGAGGACTTGGAGGTGGCGGCCACCCGACTGGAGCGTCATTGATCTTAGCCTAGGAGAGGGACCCATTAATGGCTGGGAAACTTCTGCTCCAGCTCATGTGGCAGAGAGGAAATCCTAACAGCGCTAATGGCAGCTTTTTATTGAGCACCTGGGGTCTTCCAGCACTGGGCTAGGTGCTTCAAAAATATCTGGTTTCTGCAGAGGAATCTGAAGCTCAGAGGAGCTGCTCAAGGCTACACACACGGCCCCCAGGCAGGAATCAAACCTGGGCCAAGCCTTCTACTTAGCCCATTGCCTCCAATGCGTGTGAAGGACTCCGGGAGAATTCACACAGGAGGCTCAGTGAGTCTGCAGACAGTGTCCCATAGAGAACAAAGACAGCTAGACCTTCCTTGGGGAATCAGTGGGAGGCTGTTTCCTGCATCAGATAGATGGTTGTTGAATTCTTGAGGACCACAGGAAGCCCTGTTTGCTGGCCTCCAGTTGTGTGATCCTGAATCAGTCACATACTTGTCTGCTATGAGAAAGGCACCATGAGACAGTGTGCGTATTTCCAGTTGCTGCCTAGCTATTCGAGTCTGGAAAACTCCCTCCTCTCTCTGGATCCTGGTTACCTCCTACATGAAACAGGGCCTTAAATGAACTTTCTCTGCAAGAAATTAGACAGTCCTGGCCAGGTTGCATGAGGATGTTTCTGCAGCTTTGAGGAATCAGGAACATGTGGCCCAGTCCTGGGGTGCCCTGCAGCTCAGCAAGACTGCATGGAGCACCTGTGTGTGGTCTGCGAGGCGCTGTGCTGAATGTCAGGACTGGGCGCTCCATTTCCCTCTCCCCATCGCCTGCCTTTTCTGAAGCTGGAGGGAACTGGAGCTAGGTAATCTGGCCCTGGGGCAGAGGCCACGCTACAAAGACATGGGAGTGAGGCAGCAAAAGTGCTCATTCTGGGCATCCACACGCAGAAAAGTGCTCTGAGATGCCAGACTCCAGAAGCCAGCCTCCCGGCAGTGACGCCCACGGTGGAGTTGTTTTGCTCACTAAGAAAGGATAACTCTGCCTGGAAGGAGAATGTGGCTTAGGGTCCAAAGAGCTAAACTAAATCTTCATGCATGTTAGCAATGCGTAATAAGAATAACAATGACAACTAGAATAGGTATTACTGACTACTTTTATGTACCAGATTTCATCAGTTCAGTTCAGTCTCTCAGTCGTATCCGACTCTTTGCGACCCCATGAACTGCAGCACACCAGGCCTCCTTGTCCAGCATCAACTCCCAGAGTCCACCCAAACTCATGTCCATCGAGTCAGTGATGCCATTCAACCATCTCATCCTCTGTCGTCCCCTTCTCCTCCTGCCCTCAATCTTTCCCAGCATCAGGATTCCATATGAGACACTTTATGTATTATTTCTAATCATTACAGCAACTTGTAAATTGGTTTCATTGTCCCCATTTTATGGATAATGAAATTGAGGCTTACGAGGTCATGGATTTGCCCAAAAGCACTCAGGGAACAGTGGAAGCTGGAAACCCAACTCAGAACTGACTAACACCAAGCCAGTGATCGTTTCTCTAGCACAAGTGAAAAATACATGAGACTCTGATTACGTGCACTTGCTTAACATGTTCCCTTTTGTGGATGAAGAACCGTCTCCTCTAGTGTCAGCTTCCAGACAGGAGCCCAGTTCTGAGTCCTCCTCCTCCCTGGCCCCCCGGGACTCAGCCACCCCTGCTGGGAGGCCTTGCTCACCCGAAGCCGGCGCCCGAAGACGGTGACCTGGCCGCGAGCCTGCTCCTTGCGCTGCCGCCACTCCACCAGGTTGAGGCCGTTGTCGATGGGCAGCGTGACGTTCCTCTTGCCCACGGTGGGGTTGACGGTCCCGGCCAGCAGGTGGGGCTCTGTCTGCAGGGCCACCTCCATGCCGTTGGCCAGCAGCAGCCGCAGGGAACCGTCGGCCCCGATGAAGTAGCTGTTCCGGACCTGGTCTGAGGGACAGATGAGGGGCGACTCTGTTTAGGAGGGCTGAGGAGGGATGGAGCTGTACAGCAGAGGCAGAGGTGTGGTCTTCAAATGTGCTTACGTTTCTGACCACAGAAACAAAACACTGTCATTGAAGAACACGAGAAAAATGTATGGAGGTCTGTGAGCTCAATCTCCACAGGAAACTACTGTAAATATTTTGATATGTTCTCAGATTTCACAATATTTCTGAATACATTTATGGTTAAAAATGGCTGCTTATAGAGTTTTTACTGATCGCTGTTATTTTATTGTTGAATATGTTCATAACATTTTCCGTAATGAGTATATGCTATGCTGTTATATGAAAATAACAGAACTTATTCAATCAGTCCTCAAATAGATATTCTGATTATTTCCACTTTTGCATGATTATAACACTGCAAATAAATATCTGTTAAACATTATGCTAAAGTGAAAGAAGTCAGGCACAAAAGGCCTAATATTATATGAATCAGTCCATATATATGCAATGTCTGCAAAAGGCCAACTTGTAGAGAGAAAGTAGGGGGGAAAGGGAGAAAGGGGTATGACTGCTAACGACTATGGGGTTTCCTTTTGGGGGTGATAAAAAAAATTTCTGAAATTAGATAGTGGTAATGGTTGCACAACTTTGTACATATACTGAAAATGACTGAATTATACTCTTTAATAGTATGTGATTTATATGTTTATTAAAATATACTTTTTGGATAAATCAATGTATTCACTTTGGGTTATTTAATCAAAATAGACTCCTAAAAGTAGGAGTCCTAGAGCAAAGGGTTGAACATTTTTAAGGCTTTCCCACTATGGTAACAACATTCTTTACAATAAGGTAAAAAATAGCTCCAATATGTAAATCAGTGACAGAATGCCAAATATATATGTTTTAAATTACTGTCATATATATATACACATATGACACATATATGTATATATATATATGACAATGAATTAAAAGTAGGCTTAATTTTGAAGTTTTAAACCTGATTTTAATTAGGATCTTTAGCTAATAGAACCTTCTGGAGAAAAAGTAAATTTCAGCTGTAAAATGTACACTGTGTTCTTTTCTAAAAATGGAAAAACCTGAGTTTTTACTGCAGTCACCTTCCTCTTGCCTTTTGTCAGCTGCTGCTTCTGTCTGCACTGCCCCTCTGTTTAATAAATGCGAGCCCAAGCCCTTCCTTCAAGGCTCTGTGTAAACGTCATCTCTTCCCAGAAGCTTCCCTTGTTCCTCTGGTTAGAATGAAAGCCTCCCCCTCCCTTAGCCTCTTTCCAGCTCTCAACATTGGTCCTGCAACTGAGTGGTACAGGGGTTCACCACTCTGTGAGTGGATGAGCTCTCAAACACTTCAGTTCAATTCAGTCGCTTAGTCATGTCCAACTCTTTGCGACCCCATGGACTGCAGCACACCGGGCGTCCCTGTCCTTCACCAACTCCCGGAGTTTACTCAAACTTATGTCCATTGAGTTGGTGATGTCATCCAACCATCTCATCCTTTGTCGTCCCCTTCTCCTCCCACCTTCACTCTTTCCCAGCATCAGGGGCTTTTCAAACGAGTCAGTTCTTTGCATCAGGTGGCCAAAGTATTGGAGTTTCAGCTTCAGCATCAGTCCTTCCAATGAACAGCCAGGACTGATCTCCTTCAGAATGGACTGGTTGGATCTCCTTGCAGTCCAAGGGACTCTCAAGAGTCTTCTCCAACACCACAGTTCAAAAGCATCAGTTCTTTGGCGCTCAGCTGTCATCACAGTCCATCTCTTACATCCATACATGACCACTGGAAAAACCATAGCCTTGACTAGACGGACCTTTGTTGGCAAAGTAATGTCTCTGCTTTTGAATATGCTGTCTCGGTTGGTCATGACCTAGTGACTAGTGAAACACACTAGCGCAGAGACTGAGAGCACAGACTCTGGAGCCAGACCTCCTGGACTCAAGCCCTGCCTCTGCTGCTCTCTTCCTGCAAGACCTTGGGCAAATCCCTTAGGTTTCAGGCCTCTGTTTCTTTATCTGTTCATTCGGGGTAACAGTTGTACTGTTACCGCTTGGGATTAAGTGGGAGGATGACCAGGAAGATCTCAGAAGAGCGTCAGCCTCTAGTGTGTGTCACGTAAATGTCAGTGATCACTGGTTGTGTGTGCCAGGCGCTGTGCTGGTCACTGTCACATCTGTCTTTCATCATCTTTCCTCCATCTCCTCTGCCCCATTTACATACTTGTCAGAGTGAACTTTTCTAGTACCAAGCATGGTCCTTCTTTAGCTTCCCTTTGCCTGCAGGTTCATGCTTAAGAGAATGTGTCCCAGAGCCTATCTGTCTGGGTCCAAATACCTACTAGTTGTGTGACTTTGGATAAGCCACTTAACCTCTCAGTGCCTCATTATTTTCATCTGGAAAAATGGAGATATTAATCATACCTCAGAGGGTTGTTTTGAGGATTTAAAAAGGATGATGAATATAAAATAATAAAAATATATTTCACACAGAATAAGTGCTCAAAATATTAGCTGTTGTTGTTATTACTGCATGTGCTCAGTAAACATTTGCTGGATCAGACCAGATATACGCTGGGCTGTGTCAAGCAATGAGGATACAGCGGTTTCTGCAGGGAACCCTCACTGAATCTTCCCTGTGAGGATGGCATCAGGTTGGTCTCTCTCCCTCCCCCCACCATCTTTCTCCCCTTCTCTCTCCCACACACGCAGAATTCTAAAATCTGCCTCAAACTTGCCATGCATTATTCACTGACAATCTCCCTTTGAACAGTGAAAGAGCCTGTGTCAATTTATCTTTTAAAGCTGTTCCTTGCTGAATCCACATATGTCCATTAATGGTGCCTGCGGATGGAACAGCATCTGCAGAGGCCCCATCTCAAAACGATCCCCGTTTAATGTGAGCTGTGACTTCCCAAGGCTGCTGCTCATTAGAAGCTGCTTCTTATTTCTTCCCATAGTTCAGACATAAGATGAAATTGAATGAGTTTTTTTGACAAAGACTCTACTGAAGCAGCTGTAAAACCAAGCATCTGAGCCTGGTATGAAACGAGGAAAGAGAGCTTGGCAGAGGTACCAAAGAGGAAAAAGAGGTATTAGCTTTCCTGGATTCCGAGATGGACTTTTCACATTTTAATGTTTCTGAAATTGGAATGTGTCTTAAGTCCTCATACGGATTTTGAGCAGTGCGTCTCCCAACCCCCTTAACCTGAAAAGTTGTTATTAAATTGATGGTACATTTTAAAACTGAGGAGATGTGTCATTTTTGAATTTTTAAAAATTGTCTAAATATTAGAAGGCCTGTGTTAACTTTTGAGAAAACTGCTGCAAGCTGGCTTAGACGTATGGAGCAGAAGAGGCAATTCTTAATCATGGGGAAGAAAACAGGTTTGAAGGATAAGATGTTTGTGTGTCATCAGCTGCCCTCTCGTCCTTGGTCAGCCAGAACCCTGGCTGGCTAGGAATTGGTACCTTTTCTCGGAAATAACCCAGTCGGCGCATAAATACCTAGGGTCTGTCCCAACCCATTGCTAAAGGTGCTTGGTGGAGAAGGAATCCCAGGGCTTGGTTTCTCTTTCTTTGATTGAAAACTGATACTGTCCTTTGAGTTTTGCTAAAGGCATAGGACTACAGTTGGGGTAAAAATGTTTGTGGAAACACATGGTTATTCTCTTAGGGTAAATCAAAGTGCCTGTTAATTAATTAATCCAACAAGTACTTCCCAAGCAGTACTATGTGCCTGGCCCATGCCAGTCCCTCTCTGTTGTCTGAAGAAACTGTCTGAGCAACCCTAGGAAGTAGGACTTGTAATTCAGAACCATTTCCCAGACCCAGAAACTGAGGATCAGAGAAGAGTGACTCCACCCGGTCCACTCCGGAGCTGGCACAGCAGGTGCAGGGGCACCATCCACCATGGCTCTCGTTTGCCTTCTTTCCCCAGAGTAGAAACTTGACGGCCGCGGTGATGGGGTGGCAGAGTCAGGACTAGAATTCGGGGCTCTGACTCTCAGACCAAGACTTTTTACGGCTTTGTGTCAAAGCTTTGGGGAGTATGCCAGGTAAAAACATCAAATAAGACCTTCCCTAGTGACCCCTTCTTTTCTTTCATGCTTACTAAGCCCAACAAAGCTACAAGCTCCACTGTGGGTCACCATGCCCTATGAGAACAATTGTGGCAAACAATTCACAGCAAGGTTACTTCTTTGTGATTTATCTGAAGCTGAAAGATCAACTCATATCAGGGTTTATTTGATGGACACAGAGAAGGGTCTCTTCTCCATAGAGTCTCAGAAGAGGAACAAGACACTCTCACCCGAGATTCAGGGAGGCCTTCTCCAAGGCCCAAATACCTTTCATAATTAGGTGTAATTATTCTTGTCCTTTGTCCTCGCCAGGCACCAGAGTGAGAGTCAGTCTTTAATCTGGGAGCCACTAGAATGGCTGAATAGCGAGGTCACCTGGATTAGCAGCTAATGGATTCTCTACCCTTTGTTCTGCTGATAATGGGATGAGACAATGAACTATTACTCTGAAGCTTGGGGGAGAGACTCTACAGGGCTCAGGCTGGTGTGTTTTGCAAATGAGGTGGTGATACAGTGAGAAACCAGTTGTCACGCTTTTCTGTTCTTGGCGGCTGCAGCAGTAGCAGCGTGTTTCTCGTGTCATCCTTCTTCAAAGGGGGCCTCCCCACCCCACTGCCTCCAAGTCCCCAGTCCCCAGCTGGCTTACCTTGCAGCAGTGTATAGAAGGCACCGGAGGCAGACAGGTTGGTGGTTATGGTGACGTCATCCTTGCTGGAGGTCTCCACCTGGACGTGCACTGAGCTGTCTGTATCACTTCGGAAACTGCTCACCTGGCCGGTTGGGAAGGTCACATTTGTCAGGCGGCCAAAGCTGTCATACCTGAAAACCAAGGGGTGGCTCTGAGTACCAGAGATATAATGGTGCCACTGCTGGAGCCTGGCTTGTTCCACCTGATGCCATGGTTTTGCATGTTCCACTTTTCTTTCTGCTCGGATACATTTCCATGTCTCCAGCATTTGCTTGGACACAACTCCACCTGCTGGTATTCAGCTGCAGGCAGACAACTTCTCTCTCCTGAGTCTTCCTTTCCTAATTCTGTAGAGTGGAGATACCCTCCCCACCCTCCAGGATTCCTGTGAGCAATGTGTGGAAGTGCCCTGTTGCTACAAACTAATACTCACTCACTAAGAGCCAGATGATGGTGGCCCAGGTGGCGCTAGTGGTAAAGATTCTGCTTGCCAATGCAGGAGACCTAAGAGACGCGGGTTCAATCCCTGTATCAGCAAGATCCCCTGGAGGAGGAAGTGGCAACCCATTCCAGTATTCTTGCCTGGAGAATCCCATGGATAGAGGAGCCTGGTGGGCTACATGCAGTTCACAAGGGGCCACAAAGAGCTGGACACGACTTAGCACGTGCATGTGTGCACACACACACCCACACACACACCTGAGATGGATGATCCAGAGTCTTAGAGCGACTCCCAGAGGCAAGGAGTCAAAGTGGATGATTGAATACCTTCTCAAACCTTCCCCCGCTCCCCCGCCAAGAACTGGTTAAACAGGTGTCTCCTGACCAGCACTAGAGACAGGGCTTCCTAGGAAGCCACAGAGCCTGGGAAAAGGGGACTTTAAATTCAGACCAGGATTCTGCTGCCATAGAAGGGGGCTAGACAGATGGGTTCCCGTAGCCCCTTCACAACTGGATTTCACATCTGGCGCCAAGCGGCACTCAAAACCCACAGCTTTGCTCTGGTGTGGTCTTTCTAAAGCATCACAAGTGAATCTTAATTCTCTTTGGATTCTGCTGCCACAGAAGGGGGCTAGACAGATGGGTTCCCGTAGCCCCTTCACAACTGGATTTCACATCTGGCGCCAAGCGGCACTCAAAACCCACAGCTTTGCTCTGGTGTGGTCTTTCTAAAGCATCACAAGTGAATCTTAATTCTCTTTCCCATTCTCCCGATGATAAAAGAAATAACCTAAGTTTTTTCACACCCACAATATGGCATTCAGATATGGTGCTAGTACTTTCATGCATTCTTTCCTTTAACCCTCACAACTAGTCTAAAAGACATATATTAGCTCTTTTTTGGAGGACACTCAGAAAGTGAAGTCACTTGCTCCAGCTCACACAGCTAAGTGTGATAGAGTTGAAATTTAAACTTAGATCTCTCTGCTTCCAAGCTGACCCTTGCTTCTCTGTCTTCAGAGCGTTTCCAGGCAATCTGTTTGCAAGTGTCCATGGCGTGTGCTATCCTACCTGCTACACAGTGGCTGGCAGATGGCAGGGAGCTGGCTACTCACAGGTAGGTTTGAAGAGCCTTTCTGGACTTGCATGTGAACAGGGATGGGCATCTCAGGTGGAGCTAGCAGTAAAGAACCTGCCTGCCAATGCAGGAAGCACAGGTTCAATCCCTGGGTGGGGAAGATCCCCTGGAGGAGGGCATGGCAACCCACTCCAGTGTTCCTGCCTGGAGAATTCCATGGACAGAGGAGCCTGGCAGGCTACTGTCCATGGGATCACAAAAAGTTGGACACGACTGAAGCGACTGAGCACGTGTGCAGGTGAATGGGCATAAAGTTCTTCACTCAGGTGCCCATATTTCTGACTTCTACTCAGGCTCAAGCCTGCAGTGTGGGTTCAGCTGTATTCGTCTCCCTCATGTACTCTGGGCCTCCCACTGGACTTCTTTTCCTGCTCAGCTTTTTATACTGGGGTAAAGCTGTTCTCTGGGCGCCTGAGCAAAGGGTTTTAACTATGGTGAAACGAGGCCTGAAAGTTTAGCTCCATCCTGGCTCTTCTCCTGATTCCTTTAGCTGGGCCTGGCTTCCTGATGGGCCCCTGGGTTCCTATGGTTTCAGGTGAGACTTGGTAGGTGAGACCAGGCAGGCCTTCGCTGAGCAACTTTCTGCTCAAGGTCAGATTTGGATGTTGCCTGGGTTCTGCCATCCACCTGCTGTTTCTGTCCCCATGGCTGGCTGGCACTGATCACAGAATGATAACAGTCCCGGGCGCAGTCTGCCACAGAGAAGGTGTTAGTGAAGGTCTTTTGAGTGAATCATCCCAGTCCTTGACTCAAGACTGACTTTAGGGGGAGGGACAAGGGGCTTTGGGAGAGCTGAATCTTTGGTGCTGAGGTCTGAGGAAGGCAAATGGATGCCCTTTCCATGATGGCAAGAAAAGCAGGGGTTGCAACCGTATTCCTCAGGCCTGGGGGTGGAGGGGCAAGGCTGTGCGGATGTATCAGTCCTTTGGGTTCTTGGAGAGGCATTCCCTGGTGGCTCAGCTGTTAAAGAATCTGCCTGCAATGCAGGAGACCTTGGTTTGATCCCTGGGTTGGGACAATCCCTTGGAGAAGGGAAAGGCTACCCACTCTAGTATTCCGGCCTAGAGAATTCCACGGACTGTACAGTCCATAGGGTTGCGAAGAATCAGACATGACTGAGCAACTTTCACTTTCAGAGGCAGTTAAAGGGTTTGGAAAACTGTTTCCTGTCATGATTCTCTCATTTTTCTCTCTCTGAACCGAGTCAGGTTCTTGTAAGGGGAGGTCAGTCTGGCTCAGCGGGGAGCAGCAGTGAGGCCTGACCTGGAATGGAGGGTGAGAGGTGCAGAGTGCCCCTCAGAGTGGGTGAGGGCATGACTCTGAAAGACCACTGAGGGCGGTCTCAGGTTAAAGATCTGGGCTGTCTGTCTTAAGGCCTCTCTCACCTGGAGGAGCTCACAGCTCTGCTCCTGTTAACTCTGGGAGAGGCTGGTGTGCTTTTTAGCCCTTTATGGCTGCTGGAAATTTGAACAGGAAGGAATTTCACAAAAATGTTTACAGCAGCTATCTCTGGGGGGTAGAATTAAAGGGGATTTTAGTTGCTTCTTTATATGCATTTTATAGTCTCAAGATTTTGAATAATTAACATGGATGATTTTCATCATCAGAAAAGTGCTGTGACAGGACTTCCCTGGTGGTCCAGTGGTAAAGAATCTGCCTTGCAATGCAGTGGACATGGGTTCCATCCCTGGTCGGGGAGCTAAGACCCCATGTACCCAGGGGCAACTAAGCCCATGGGCCATAGCTACTGAGTCTGCCAGCTCTGCAACTAAGACCCCAGCCAAATACATACATTAAAAGAAAGAAGAAAAGAAAAGTGCTGTGATAAGGCAAGTAATGCCTCATGAGCATGGCCACCTTGGGGAAGAGGACTTTTTAAATTGCTGGTAATTTTAGAAGTGTCTCATTTAGAGGACATCTGCCAATAACAACCTGTAGGCCAAATATCACTAAAGCATCCCAAAATTTTTGAGCCCAAAATCAAGACTCCCCGCTAATCCCCCACCCCCCAAATAAAAACCCTATTCTGTCCCTTTAACTGCAGTCTATGAGCAAGCTGAGTGCTGTCAGATCCCCAGTCATCTTGGAAGGTAACAGGAAGATCCGTTTCAGGCTGACAGTTTCACGGGATGGGTATGCTGTTCTAGTCTGGTTCTTTGAACACCTATGATCCATGTACACACTCTTTATTAATCTAATTTCCTAGCCTAACTGGATAAAAAGGATTTTATTACACCGTGCAAAATACTTAAAAAGGAGTTCTGGAGTCTTACAATTTTGACTTGATAGATTATTCACTGGACTTCCCTGGTGGCTGAGATGGTAAAGAATCTGCCTGCAATGCAGGAGACCTGGGTTTGATCCCTCAGTATGGAAAATCTCCTGGAGAAAGGTATGGCTACCCACTCCAGTATTCTTGCCTGGAGAATTTCATGTCACCTCAATGCTACTCCTACCTTGATCTACCTTGATGCTACCCTGCTCAAAAGCCACCACCTGCAGGTCTCCCCATCCCTTCTTCTCCCAGTGATCCTAACATGAAAATCATCCATGTTAGTTATTCAAAATCTTGAGACTATAAAATGCATATAAAGAAGCAACTAAAATCCCTTTTAATTCTACCTCCCAGAGATAGCCGCAGGAATGTGCCCCCTGCATCACAACAGCTGATGGACAACTTGTCTCCCGCTTTGGCCTTGGAGCGCCTGAGTTAGGACAGGATCGTGAGGTCAGACAGTCAGGCTGGGAATCTGGATTCCAGCATCTGCCAGCCACGGGACCCTGGAGGACTGGCCTTCAGTTCATCTCAGCTTTCCTAGCATGGGGACTGGGAGAGAGAAGATGATCAGGGGATGGTGGCTGAACAGATAAGTGAACGCAGGATGGCATGTGCAAGGCCTCCTCCCTGCTTCTCCAGAGAAGAGACACCATGACGCACTCACATGCCACCCCCTGCAGGACCTACAGAGACCTGACACACAGTAGGTCCCTGATAAACATCTGCTGAATGCACAAATATGGAAACAACCGCTTTCACTAAACGATACTTCAACAGTCTCCGTTGGCATCTCCCCAGAGTTTTAGCTTCCAAGCTAGAAAGAGGCTTTGCATAAAGGCACACAACTGTAATTATTATCGAAGGTGGCCTGTAATACATAATTAAATTGAGTCTGAAGACGATACGATGAAAAGGCCGGATGCCGTCAAGATCTGGCTTTCTAGGAGATGGCCAAAAAGCAGTAATTTCCACTCCTCATATTTTCCATTAGGACTGAATGTCTTAATTAAATGAACATCAAACAGCACAGCCCATTTATAGAATTTTCTTGTCTCTTATTCACTCATTTCACCACTTTCTGGAGCTTGAGAAAGGCCACTGGCTCTCTCTGCCACCTGATCAATTCCTGTGATTATCCCATCCGAACGCTGCTGCTTCTGCCTCTGCGGGGAGGAGCTGTGGCTACCCATTCTCTGCACCTTGACCTTTGCCCCATGGCCGCCTCAGTGTCTCTTTCTCTTCCTGCTACCCAGTTGCTAAGGGAAAGGATGTGGGTGTTTCCCAGCAGGATGCTGGAGACAGGTCTCTATCTGCAGTGCCTGGATTCCGACCCCATGAGGGACGACTTCTGGCCAATGGCTTAGATACATCTGTTGCAGCTTTACTTAAATTACTGGCCAATTTTCTTCCTCTCTATCACAGAAGAACAGGAGGAACAGGTTGTTGTGGGAAGGTCCTTGGAGCCAGGTGGTTTAGGCTTTGAATCAAGGCTCTACACTTTCCAGCAATGCAACCCTAGAGGGCAGGCACTCAGTTCTGTTTCCCTGTTAACCATTCAAACCCCACCACAAATGGTATTATTTCAGGCAGGTTATACAGCATAACCTCTGTGTGCCTCTGAATTCTCCTCTGTAAGATGTGGGTAATAATACCTGTCTCAGGGAGATACTGTGAAGATCAAACAAGGTAACAGATTTCAATGCCAGTTCTTTTCAGCGGCTGCGGGACCCCATGAGATCACCCTCACTAGACTGTCAACTCCCTGAGGGAAGCACCTTTGTTTGGTCACTGGTGTATCCCTAGCACGTAGGGGAGTGCCTGGCATAGAGTTCAGTTCAGTTGCTCAGTTGTGTCCAGCTCTTTGTGACTCCATGGACTGCAGCACTCCAGGCTTCCCTGTCCATCACCAACTCTTGGAGCTTGATCAAACTCATGTTCATCAAGTCAATGATACCATCCAACCATCTCATCCTCTGTTGTCCCCTTCTCCTCCCAGCTTCAATCTTTCTCAGCATCAGGGTCTTTTTCAATGAGTCAGTTCTTTGCATCAGGTGGCCAAAGTATTGGAGTTTCAGCTTCAGCATCAATCCTTCCAATGAACACCCAGGACAGATTTCCTTTAGGATTGACCAGTTGGATCTCTTTGCAGTCCAAGAGACTCTCAAGAGTCTTTGCCAACACCATAGTTCAAAAGCATCAATTCTTCAGTGCTCAGCTTTCTTTATAGTCCAACTCTCACATTTCAGCATCAATCCTTCCAATGAACACCCAGGACAGATTTCCTTTAGGATTGACCAGTTGGATCTCTTTGCAGTCCAAGAGACTCTCAAGAGTCTTTGCCAACACCATAGTTCAAAAGCATCAATTCTGCAGTTCTCAGCTTTCTTTATAGTCCAACTCTCACATCCATACATGAGTACTGGAAAAACCACAGCTTTGACTAGACGGACCTTTGTTGTCAAAGTAATGTCTGCTTTTCAATATGCTATCTAGGTTGGTCATAGCTTTTCTTCCAAGGAGCAAGTAATTTCACGGCTGCAGTCATCATCTGCGGTGATTTTGGAGCCCAAGAAGATAAAGTCTGTCACTCTTTCCATCGTTTCCCCATCTATTTGCCAAGAAGTGATGGGACTGGGTGCCATGATCTTAGTTTTCTGAATGTTGAGTTTTAAGAGGCTCTTTAGTGCTTCTTCGCTTTCTGCCATAAGGGTGGTGTCATCTGCATATCTGAGGTTATTGATATTTCCAGCAATCTTGATTCCAACTTGTGCTTCATCCAGCCCAACATTTTGCATAATGTACTCTGCATATAAGTTAAATAATCAGGGTGACAATATACCCCTTGACGTATTCCTTTCCCGATTTGGGAACGAGTCTGCTGTTCCACATCCAATTCTAACTGTTGCTTCTTGACCTGCATACAGATTTCTCAGGAGGCAGGTCAGGTGGTCTGGTATTTCCATCTCTTGAAGAATTTTCCATACACTAGATGCTCAATAATGTGAATGAGTGAGTGTAGATAGAATGGTCTGCTCATTCTTTTTTTTCCTGCTCTTCCCAATTTACTTTGAAGCCTGATCCTTCATACTTTCTGCCTTCCATTCCATTTGCTTCTGAACACGCTGAATTCAAACCAGGCCTGGGGTGCTCGTGCTGTTTCCTTTGCTGGGAATGCTCTTCCTTCTAACCTTGATAGGGCTAGTTCCTTTTATTACTCATGTTTTAGTTCAAATGTTGTTATTTCAGCAAGGCCTTCTCTGGTCACCCGTTCTGATGGGTCCTCCCATCTTGATCACATCAATCAGCAGTCCCCAACCTTTTCAGCACGAGGGATCAGTTTCGTGGAAGACAGCTTTTCCACAGACTGTGGGCAGGGGATGTTTTCAGGATGGTTCAAGCATGTTACACAAATTGTGCACTTTATTTCTACTATTAATACATCAGCTCTACCTCAGATCACTGGGCAATAGATCCTGGAGGTTGGGGACCCCTGCATTATCTTATTTTACTGTTTTCACTTCACATCTGGTTTACCTGCTTACCTGTTTGTTGTCTCTATTCCCACTAGAATATAAGCTCCATGAAGGCAAGGACCTTGTTTGTATTCTTAGTGCCCGTTGCAGGACCCAGCATGTAAAAGGCACTCAGTACATATTTCTTGGATGAGTGAATGAATAGTAGATATTATTGTTTTTTCAAGACCTAGGGTGAGAAGGAGATCCAACCAATCCATTCTGAAGGACATCGACCCTAGGATTTCTTTGGAAGGAATGATGCTAAAGCTGAAACTCCAGTACTTTGGCCACCTCATGAGGAGAGTTGAGTCATTGGAAAAGACTCTGATGCTGGGAGGGATTGGGGGCAGGAGGAGAAGGGGACGACCGAGGATGAGATGGCTGGATGGCATCACGGACTCGATGGACACGGGTCTGAGTGAACTCCGGGAGATGGTGATGGACAGGGAGGCCTGGCGTGCTGCAATTCATGGGGTCGCAGAGAGTCGGACACGACTGAGCGACTGAACTGAACTGAACTGAGGGTGAGAATAATTAAGCACTCCACCCCTGTTACCCCTCACCTTCTGTATGAGGAAGGGAAAGTTCACTAATATTCATACAGTACATTTTAGGTATGGAGCACTGTGCTCACAGCCACCTTTGGAGGTGAACATGATTATCATCATTTCACAACCAAGGAAACTGAGGCTCAGAAAGATAAATAACTTGCTTAAGATCCCATGGCTAACAGAGGCATACAGACTCTGTCACGTCTGTCTGATCTTAAAGCCTGTGTTCTGTCGTCAAGCTTCCTGGAAAGACGGTGCTGTTACAAATCAAAACCTTTGTGTTCAACTACATTAAAGAAAAGATTGCGCTTGGACCTCTGAAGTGGGTAGAGAAGAGGGACAGCTTTCTCTTTGAGATGCTTTTCTTTGCTTCCACTACAGCTGACTCTACAGTGATGCTCAGCCCCCACCTGGGGGTGTGATGGAGACAGCCAGGTGATCGGTTTCTCACTATTTCCCCCCACCGACTTTTCTTCACTTGTTTTTCCAAAGCATTTTTGGATTACAGAGAAAAAAACACACACAGAAGATTCATAGAGTGGTTGCAAACTTGGCTCTCAGAAGAGGACCACTAGAAGCTATCTTCACACATACTGCAAGTGTTTCTTCCTCACACTCGATACTTCACACCTTGATCCACTTCACTACACGCGCTTGGTGAGGAAAATGCCACATCGCCTTTCTGATAGTAAACTTTTTGCTGATTGGGCACTTTTTAGTTGGAAAATAAAGATTTTATTTTTTAGGACTTTCATCTATGGTTGTTCCAAACACCACCATCATCAACAAGAGGAAATGGCCACTGTTCACAGCCCATGCACACCAACAGACTCCTTGACCTTAGGTCTCTGTAACAGAGTGGCATCACTAACCAGTAACTACTCCAAAACTGCAGTGGAGGCAGGCTCCTTGTTGGCTCTGCAATAAAAATTGGTCCTTGCTGCCCATTTCCCATAAGAATCCCAGGGACGGGGGAGCCTGGTGGGCTGCCATCTATGGGGTCGCACAGAGTCAGACATGACTGAAGCGACTTAGCAGCAGCAGTAACTCCCAACAATGAATTGTAGCCTTCAGGATTTCTAAGAGCTGGTCCACCCTACCTCTGTAGGTCTTATCTCTCTTCGATGTAGTATCTGAGGCCATGCATCTGCTCGAAAGTTCTTAGGTAGATCTGGGATTGAACTCTGTCTGCTCGGCCATTTATGTGAACAGTGTCACAGAGCCAGTCGTGGCTGTGCTGTTTATCCTGTTCCCTCCTCAGACTCATTTTCTACCCGTCCCTGTGCCCTGACAGGCTGACCTCTGCAGACTGCATCCCTGGGGCCTCTCTTGCAGGCTTGCTTCTGGTTGGGTATAGCCAATGGTAGGCAGTGGGGAGGGACTGCAGGTCAAGAGGAGTTTTCCCTACTCTCTCTCGGTCCCGTATTTCTAATAACGGATGCATCCACCCCAAATTACAGCTCCTGCCAGATGCCTTCTACATGGCTGCAACTCCCACTAGGCTTAAGTAACAGTATCTTGTTACTTCCTGCCTTGCCCTTCAGCCCGAGTGTTGGTGACGGTTATTCAGTGTGTTTAGTGCCTGGGTGCCTCACCATCCTTCCTTGGTTCCCTTATTCTTGCCTATACCTCTATACCACTTTTTCATTGGAAAGATGTTTTCTTTGCAGGATATAGAAATCTGGGTTGACATTGCTTCTTTCAGCATTTCTGTTTTCTAGTTTATATGTATTTCTCTTTCAAATTTCTTCTTCTGATGAGAAGTCTGCTATGATCTTATCTTTGCTCCTCTTTAAAAAAAAAAAAAAATGCCCTGTATGGCACTGCTTTCAGGATTCTCTTTTCCTTTTGTATTCAGCAGTTTGAATAGGATATGCATAGATACCTGTGGGTGTGTATGTGGGTGTGTATTCTGCTTGGTGCTTTCTGAGTTTCTGGGTCTGTGGTTTTGGTGTCTAATTACATATGGATAGTTCTCAACCATTATTTCCTCCAATGTTTCTCCTGCCTTGCTCTTTCTGTCTTCTTCTGGAATTCTAATTAAATGTATACTAGAGCAGTTGATATCCCCCAGTTCTTAGATGCCCTTTTCTATATTTTTTCTTCTTTTCCCCTTTGTGTTTCAGGTTGGATAATTTCTATTGATCTCTCTACTTTCCTCAGCTGTTTCAACTTTACTGATAAGCCCATAAGACAAATTTCACCTCTATGTTCTTCATTTCTCGCATTTCCAATTGATTCTCTCTTACAGTTTCCATTTCTCTGCTGAAATAGCCATCTGATCTTGCATGTTGTCCACCTTTTCCACCACGGTATTTTGTTTTAGCTGCCTGGCATGCAGGGTATTAGATCTCTGACCAGGGGTTGAACCTGGGCCCTTCATAGTGAGCATGAAGAGTCCTAGCCACTGGACAAGCAGGGAATTCCCTACATAATCTTCGTTAAATTCCTGAGAGCCAGTTTCAACATCTGTGTCACATCTGAGTGTTCTGATGATGATATCTTTGATCCTGGGAGAGTGCTGCTTTTTCTCGCCTTTTTGTAGATTCAGTTGAAAGTGTGACATCTTGTGTAGCGCAGCAGAGACTGAGGTAGTAGATTTTGGGTATGAGTTTTCTCCTGCTTGCACTTTGGTGAGAGAGTTTAAGTTAATTTAGTTAGGATTTAGGCTGGCTTTGAAATGTGTTATTTCTACGGCTAACTTTAATGTGTCACAGGCTTTACGTTCCTCCAGCAATATCTTGTATTTAGTGTGTGAAACTAGTTTGCCAGAGGGTTTTTTTTTTTTTTTCCAATGTGCCTACTCTATTCTCAGTTTTAGGTCCCATCTTTGTGCCCAGCCTTAGAAAAGGTCTCTTTTTAGGCTCTTGTATCCTTCTTATCTCCTTCCCAGTAGTATTCCACTTTTCATTGTTATGTTTAGCTTTTTAGCTAGCAGTGGTGGGTGGTAAGCTTCAGCGAATTCTCTTTTGTTCCAATTGAGCCTCAGTCTTAAATCAATATTTGCATGTATCCCTGAATCTCAGGAGTGTGGCCTCTTCGGTGCTCCTGCCCCTCTCAGGCTGTTCTTCTGGGCCCATTAAGTATTCCTGCTTCTCTTCCAGCAGTAGATCTTTTTTCCTTAGGGCCTAAGTAGAATAGTGTTCACTGTTCTCTCCACAGATTAAGGCTTTTGTTCCATATGGGAGATCAGGTGAGAAGGGTCTGAGGGAAGCAGGCAGAAATTTGCGCCCCCTCCCTTAGCAGCTACTGTACCCCTCCTCCAGGTCAACCACAACGGATTATTTTCCTACTTTTTCTCTGTAGTACCTGCTGGGGTTTGTGGAGAAAAGTTTTGGAGACTGCGGACTCTCCCAATATCTGCAGCCTCCAAGGGCTACATACTCTCCTGCCAGGACACATTTAGTCTTCATAATTTCCCCAAGCTGAACGCTTTTTTTTCCCCAGGGACTAGTTGCAACCACCCCAGGGAAGCTGGCACTCATATCTTGTCTGTGATGTGACACTCTGTAAAAGGCCTGGCCACTTGGCTGCTCTGTGACCTCAGAGAAGGAGTTCAAAGAAAACTCTTGCATTTGCCACTTGTCTGGCTTATTTTCATTGTAAGGATGGGAACAATGCCTTTTCTGGCTCTTACATCCTCAAGCAAAAATGGGAAGCCAAGCCTCCTCATTGGAATCATTTGAACTGAATTCCGTTTCCTGCTAGGAGCACTGGCAGTATTGCAGCTGCGATGGAAACCTAGCATTTTTCTCAGGACAGCATGTGTTTTTTCCTTCCCTTCTTGATTTCCCCTCCCTCCCGAACGTAAATTTCACTCATAAAATAGTTACTGAGCACCTCCTAGTTGGCAAGTCCCAAGCGTGTACAGAGGGGCATTAGTTAGGGTCTCAGGGTAGGTAGCTTGAGCATAAGGATGATGGGAGCTGTCACAGGGCTCCGAGTGCCAGGGCCACTTCCCTTATGAAACTTACTCATGCCCAGCAAATAAGCCAATTCTGGAACCTGCCTCCTCTTGTCAGGCCGTTTGCTTAGCCAGCAAATGCCACCAGCCCAGGAGCCCAAGTCTGAAATTAATGCCGCCACATGCTAGAGATGAAAGCATTACAGACCCCTTTTAGGTTTCCGACTGGCAGATCTCTGGGTTGAGAGAAGAAAAGGATCCTCGATTCCCCAGAATTATAAACACTTTAAGTCAAGCTGCTTGCTCTGACATGTGAGATGTTTATGTTAGATGTATTAATCTGTTGAGAGGGTCGATAAAGCCAACTTAAAATTTGTTTCAGTAATAGCCTGTGTTATAGGCAAGCCTGGGCTGTTTTTTTTTTTTTTTTTTAAGTATTAGAGCATTTTGGTTTGGAATCCATTAAGCTGCCTCATGGACCTAAAAGTAGGAAATTCACTGGAGCAATGTGCACTGGCAAAATCTGTCCAAATCTGTATTGAGAAATACCATAATGACAATTTTTATACCATAACTTCTTGGGAGCAACAATGGTTGCAAAGTATTTTCACTTTCAGCATTTGCTTAGTCTGTTGATCCCTATAGTGGCCCTAAAATGGGGTAGGTCAGGCATTATTTCTGTCTGATTGAGACATGGGTCTGGAAGCCAGCCTGCTCCTGAAATCACATGGCAAATATCCAGTAAAAATAAGTATCTGGTATCCTTACTATGTTCACAACCTGAATT
Source organism: Cephalophus harveyi (assembly GCA_006410635.1). Classification (NCBI taxonomy): domain Eukaryota; kingdom Metazoa; phylum Chordata; class Mammalia; order Artiodactyla; family Bovidae; genus Cephalophus; species Cephalophus harveyi. The sequence goes on along the minus strand of SJYT01077026.1, from coordinate 266,319 downwards.
GAACCATTTTTCCTGGACCCATCCTGCATAACTCTTTCCCATCCATTTTGGGTATTCTCAGGAATCTGATCCCTTTCCTGGTTCATACCTTCATCCCTCAGACTTGATACCTCAGTCTGCTCTTCTGATCTGCCCTCTAATTCCTGTGTGTGTGTGTGTGTACGCGCACGTGTGCATGTGTGTGTTAGTCAGTCAGCTGTGTCTGACTCTTTGTGATCCCATGGACTGTAGCCCACTTGGCTCCTCTGTCCGTGGAATTCTCCAGGCAAGAACACTGGAGTGGGTATAGCCATTCCCTTCTCCAGGGGATCTTCTCAACCCAGGGATTGGACCTGGCGCTCTTGCACTGCAGGCAGATTCTTTACCATCTGAGCCACCAGGGAAGCCCTCCTCTAATTTCTACTAACTTCAATTACAACTTTGGTCTGTTTCTTTGATTAGCTGACTCGCAACTGCTGCCAGGTAAATACCTTACATGCCCAAACAACATCTCTGCAAATACTTATACTACTGCTTGAAATGCTAATACTAATATTACTTGAAATAATAATAACAACAATAGCAATAACTGTCATTTGAGTACTTATGATGAGTCAGATATCATTTTCCATATTTTATCTCACTGAAAATTTGAACCCCAGACTATCCCTATGAAAAAGATACAACTTTAGTCCATAACATACAGATAAGTTACAAAGAATTTAGGTGAACCCAGTCGGTGTAGTTGAAAGAACATAGATGTGTGTTCTGGTTCTGCTCAGTTCTCACTGTGTGATTTTAGACTAGTTACCTACTCTTTCTGTGCTTTGGTTTGATCATCTGTAAAAAACAGGACTGATAATCTCTACCATCTGAGGTTGCTGTGAAGATTAAATGAGAAAGAGCCTGGTACAAAGTGACTCAAAAAAAGTGACTTTCAAAAAAAGTGACTCAAAAAAAGTGACTTTCACTTTTTTCTTTTAGGGCTTTTATCTTCTGCTTCTGAATATAGCTATGAAGTAGATACTCTGGAATTCCAAATGCAATTTTCTCAAAAGTGATGGTACTAACTTCCTTCTTCATAAACCATCAAATATGGCTGTATAATTTCATCAAGGAAGACAGGGAGAGGGGAAGGGGATCCTTGCCGGTAGAGGTGTGAGTGAGTGAGTGAAGTTGCTCAAAGTGTCCGACTCTTTGTGACCCCATGAACTGTAGCCTACCAGGCTCCTCCATCCATGGGATTTTCCAGGCAAGAATACTGGAGTGGGTTGCCATTTCCTTCTCCAGGAGATCTTCCTGACCCAGGGATTGAACCCAGGTCTCCCGCATTGTAGGCAGATGCTTTACCGTCTGAGCCACGAGGGAAGTCTGGTAGTGGTGTAGGAAATGCTTTTCAATTTCAGGGCTGGTTGAGAGTAACAGCTGCAGTGATGTGTAAGCATTCAGTCTGCGATTTGAGGGAGTGACCTTGAGAATGAATCAAGGGCACCGACTTGCTCTGACAAAGAAACCCCTGTATTGGCTAAATAATGTATAAGGGATTTCCATTGGGCAACTGGGGGAAAATTGAATTATTTAATGTATTTCCATTTCGATGAGTTAATCAAGATAATTGCTGTTTTCTTGGATCATTGTCTGTTTTTTGGGTGCCAGTTTGGAGAAGGGAATTTAGCCAGTGAACTTTGTACAAACTGCTGTGACTTTTTCTTTTTTGGTGCAAAGTGTATTCAAAAATCTATGATAGCTCCTTTTGTTTGGGACGCTAGGATTGTGAGAAACTGATGCTTGATTAAGGTTGAGAAAAACTTAGGATTCAAAGATTCAAGTTCATTTGGGATTAACAAACTCCACAGGGGGCAGCAGGGCAGAGCTGCAGGAGCGTGAGCTCTGGTATCAGACAGATGTGGGCTGTGACCCCTGTTCAGTGAGGTCTCACTAGACAATAATGAACAAATGAGCCTCTCTGAGCCTCAGTGTCTCCGTTTCTGCTTCTTCCAGAGGTGATTCGCGGCCTGAATGCAGTAATACAGTTCCTAGCCCATCAGTGATGGGCAGCAAGGCTGGTTCTTTTCCTGTCTCCCATGTACTTGTCTAATATATGACAGCCTCAGTTGTGTGGAACATGGCTAAAACCTCAAAAAGAAGCTTAAAAAGGATCTAAGTAGAAATAGATGTTACAAGTCTATTCACTAAAATACCTCATAGAGGAACACCCTGGAGATATATATACATATTTAATTTTGGCGAGGATTATAATAAGCTGAATGTCTGGTTCTCTGACTACACCATTTAAGAACCCCTACCCTGGATGAAGAGAAGGGAAGCGAGCCACTGAAGTTGGCCACCACGACTGAAACAATGATATGATAGCGCCACATGGAGGGAGGAGGTGGTAAAACTAAGGATTAGGCACAGGAGCTAGGAAAGAACTGTTTAGAATCACTTCAGGCAGGAATGGACGGGTCTATAGCCTCATTTTCCGGGAACTAGCTTCATATGGAGGCAGGAGACAGATGGGCCCCCGGGCTAGACACCTGCTATTTGTCGAGTGGAGTAAAATTCAAGCTTTGTTCTCACCCAGACACTCCAAGGACAAAGCTAGTGGGAAAAGCTGAGCTCTGCTAAAGTAAAGCAGTAAGAGGCCCACTCCTGAGGTCAAGGACAACTTCCCTGCCTGCCCAAGAGCAGGCAGGCTCCTTGGGGGTCGAAATGGAGGGGACCCCACCCTGTAAGTGTGGACATGCACCCACAGGCCTCTGGGGCGGGATCCACCTTAGCGAAAAGTTGTGCACGCATCCTGGGGAGGGTCCTAGGACCAGTCAGAGTGAAGAAAGAAACTAGGCAATTGGTCAAAAGTAAACAAAGACTCGGAAGGATGATCCTAGATAAGTGATTTAAATCACCTTCTTACTGTGCGCCTCCTCATTCAGGATGCCCACACTTGTCTCCGGGTATGTCTCTCTGAATTACTGCGTTCCTCTTCATTACAGAGGATGACCGTACCCTTTCTCTCTGGGTGTGTATCTCTGCCCTGCTTCTGAGTCAGAGAAACAAACTATTTTCTTGGGCGCTCTCCCAGACATTATGCTGTGTCTCTAGTAATAAACTTTCTGTTTTTACAGTTTTTGCCTCCTTGAAACATTCTTGCTTTCAAACTGGGGCAAGAGTCAGGGCCACTTTACTTCTAGCCTCTAGTCCCTGGTTTTCTAGTGACTAGGATTCCTAGTTTTCATCCAGGTTACCCAGGTTCAATCCCAGGGCAGGGAGCTGAGATCTTTCTTCAGGACTACACAATGCTGTTTCTCTGAGATCAGTATGGCAGCATCAAATGCCTTGTTTCTTATTAATGACCTTGACTCATAAAAGAAAGATTTATGCCTGTATAACAAAAAGGGAGGCATCTAATGCACTTCATAAATTCCATCCAAAATGTTAAAAGTGAAAGAAAAAGTTATGAATCATAAAGATGTGGACTTGTGAAGTGAGTTAGAAAGAGAAAGATAAATACCGTATTCTAACACATATATAAGGAATCTAGAAAAATGGTACCGAAGAATTTATTTATAGGGCAACAGTGGAGAAACAGACATAGAGAACAGACTTATGGACATGGGGAGAGGGGAGGAGACAGTGAGATGTATGGAAAGAGTAACATGGAAATTTATATTACTATATATTAAATAGCCAATGGGACTTTGCTGTATGTCTCAGGAAACTCAAACAGGGGCTCTGTATCAACCTAGAGGGGTGGGGTGGGGAAGGAGATGGGAGGGAGGTTCAAAAGGGAGGGGATATATATATATATACCTGTGGCTGATTCATGTTGAGGTTTGACAGAAAACAGCAAAATTCTGTAAAGCAATTATCCTTCAATGAAAAATAAATTAACTAAAGAAAAAGATGTGGACTTGGATTATATGGACAATTGCTGACACTTAACCAAGTATTTTCCATCTATGTCACCTCCCTGTAGTGAATCCATGGGGGAAAGTTTCTGTTTTACAGAGGTGGAAGCTGAGGCCTAGAGAGATTAAGTCCACAGGGAAAGCTGGATTCAAGCCCAGCTTCTCTGACTTCAAATGCCTTTCCTACTACACGATGTTCCTTCCTAGGAGTAATCATCTGGGTTATTAACATGCAGAACATGTAATCGGTCATGGTTTGCATCTCAAGTGAATTAAAACAAAAAACATCCATAAATGAACACTTCATAAGTTTACCTCTAATTCTACAGTGCACCCATGAAACAAAACCCCCAAATGGCCTGGTCTTGATACTTACTCATAAAACGTTGTCCATCCATTTTCATTGCTCTTGGTGGCGAGCAGGCCAGAGTTGCCGTGGTATGTCATCATGGCCAACTCGTGTCCTTGTGTGGTCACACTCTTGAGTGCGCTGTTGGTGCCCATGGTCACCCAGTACACCTGGCCATCCGGGACCACCAGCCAGAGGGGCATCCCTGTGGAGTCTCTGCGGACGTTGACCATGTTGCCGTTGTTGTCTGTGATGAGCGTGACGTCACCATCCCCAGTGTAGGTGAAGTTGTACAGGTAATCTCCTGTGGGTAGGCTTTGGGTGTACAGATGCTTGCCACTGGTATCAAACAGGTAGAGCTCCTGGTCGATCGGGGAGGACAGCTCATACATGTTCTGGGTGTTGAGGAAAGGCTTGTTCTTCCTGATAAACCGGATTCGGATATTCCCAAGGTCGGCCACATAAAGCTCCCCGTCAGCGCACACAGCCAAGGAAGATGGGATATTCAGCTTCGCGTCTTTGGCGTAACCATCATCTCCAGAGAAACAATCGCAGTTGGCATCATTTTTACAGTCACAGCCACTCGGGGCCCCGGCAACCAGTGAGATCTCTCCGCTGGTGGTGACCTGCCTGATGCGGTTGATCTTCTTCTCGTCGGTCTCAGCAATATATAGGACTCCATTGTGAGAGACGGCCAAGGCAGTGGCCGATTCCAAGGTCGCGTGCACGGCCACCTTGCTCAGCAGGAAGTGGTCGATGCCGGGCACCTGGCAGTGCATGGGCCTCCCGGCGACGATGCGCACCTGGTGGTTTTCAGAGATCTGCAAGACCACGTTGTTGTCCAGGACGTAGAGGGAGTTGTCCATCGGGTTGACGGCTAAGTCTGTGGGCCACTCCAGGCGAACCTGATAACGGAGACACGGACACTCAGATGCCTGGCGAGGTGCCCACCACCGATCATCCCACACCCCATAGAGCCCTGGGTCGCTGTAGAGTGGCCCAAGCGGCAGCACAGGCAGTCCTGCCTGATCAGCAGGCAGCAGCCTGTCATCACCCGCAGATATCAGCCCCTGATCAGACAGAAACTATGCGAGAGCCCCACCGAGACATCTGATGGTCTGTGTTAGACTGACGGAACACAAAGAAGGGGATAACAAATAAACAAAAGGAACAGGTGAGAGGAGAGACTACGGAGTCAGACAGGCCTGGATTGAGATCCCAGTTCCCCCACTTGGAACCTTGGGCAAGTTACTTTGCCTCTCTGAGCCTCAATATTCACATCTGAGAGATAAGTAATGGCAATAGTCCCGAGGGTCTGACCCCCCAGAAGCGCTCAAAGAATGGCAGCTAATGTTACGGAGGTGGGAGGGGAAGGCAGATGGAGTCTGGAGGCTTAAGGAGAAGTTGTTTAGAGGCTTAAGGAAGATTTTACATGAATTGTTGCTAAATGCATGACAGAGGATTTCTCAGTTCTTTGAGTTCATGGAGTAACAAATGGCTAGGGGCTGGGGACGGAGAAGGCGATGGCACCCCACTCCAGTACTCTTGCCTGGAAAATCCCATGGGTGGAGGAGCCTGGTAGGCTGCAGTCCATGGGGTCGCGAAGAATCGGAGACGACTGAGCAACTTCACTTTTACTTCTCACTTTCATGCATTGGAGAAGGAAATGGCAACCCACTCCAATGTTCCTGCCTAGAGAATCCCAGGGACGGGGGAGCCTGGTGGGCTGCCATCTATGGGGTCGCACAGAGTCGGACACGACTGAAGCGACTTAGCAGCAGCAGCAGCAGCAGGGGCTGGGGATGTAAAGTGAAAGCAACCCTGGCCCCTGTCTGATGTAGTTGCAGATTCTCAAATCTGGCTACACAGGAAGGACCTGTGGTGATTTAAGAAAGTATTGACGCTAAAATTCCACCTCTGATCAATTAAATTAGATCCCTGGGTATGGGGCTCTGGGAAAGGCACAAAAGCATCCTGGATCCTAATATGTGCCTTGGAATCAAAACTGGATCTTTCTCCTTCAAGGGTGATCTCTGGCCTGAGAGCATTGGCATCGCCTGAGAGCTGGTCAGTATAACAGAATGGTGGGCCCCACCGCAAACCTACTGAATCTGAATTGGCATTTCAACAAAATCCCTTGGAGGCTCCTGCACACGCATACTGAAGTTGGTGATACCTTGCTTTGGATGATGGTTTCTAGCACCTCAGAGAACAAGTCCACCTGGGAGAGATGAACAACGTCAGCTATGGGAATGGAGGGTTCAGAGGTCCTGGGCCCCAGGTCTGAGCCTCCTCTGAGCCAGGACGGGATGCCAGCAAGGATCACAGGGGGCTGGCCTGCAGGTGGGCATGCAGGGGACTGTGGCCTGGCAGGTCTGAGGTGAGGATGCTGTTTCTTGCCTTGGTGGCCTTGGGGGCTGGGATGTTGGGGATCTCGCCCTGGGAGGTGCTGGCACTAAGGGAAGCCCTTTGCCAACTGTGTTCCCCGAGAGGTCCAGCCACAGTGCCTGTAGGCGGAGAGCTGCTGCCACCCCACGGCTGGGGACTCTTCGCCTTAGGATCCTGAACCCCCAACAAGCCCTTGACATTCTGTCCAACTTGGGGCTTATTTACATAAATGTTATACCTTTGAGTGAGCAATTTCTCTTCCAGAAATTTACTCCTGTACACCCCTGACTACAGAAGTGCTTATCACAGCCATTTTTAATAATGGTGAAAGGCTGGAACCAACCCAGATGCCCAATGACAGAGACCTGGCCGAAGAAATGATAGCCCATTTCATTCACCCATAGGTTAGAGCACTCTGTGCAGCAGTTAAAAGTGATGTTACAGATGGATATTTAATGACATGGGAAGATGCTTGCTACGTATTAAGTAGAAAGAACAGTTTGCAGAACTGTAATCACAGTGTGATCCCAACTGGGGAAACTAGACAACAATAAATAGATAGATGATGGACAGAAGCGGGGTTAAAAGCTTGAGGTTATATACTGAAATGTTAACTGGTCTTGGGAGGAGAGGCAATTTTAACTTTCTTCTTTGTCACTTAAAATTTTTTATATTCCCTGCAATGTGCATGTGGGAGTTGACTATAGTGAAAAGAAACCCCAGAAGACAACACACCTCTGAGACGTGGCCACCTCCATCCGGCCCTTGAGCTCAGGGCCCTTCTCAGCACGGAGCAGGCCCTGCCGGCTGCGCTGCTTCGAGGGTCTGCTTGCTCCCTCGCCCCTGGCCTGGGCCCCCTCTGCCCCACAGCGCAGCGCCAGCGGCTGGGCTGCCTCCCTTCACACTTCCCAGCACTACCCGGAGCACAGCATCACAGCTGCCTTCGGCTGCATCAAGAACACAGTTTACTCTAAAGTGACAGGGGAATTTTCAATTTCCTAAAGCCCATTTCTTGTCAACACTGGCTGCTAAATATTTTATGCCCTCTGGCCCTGTGGCGCCTTGGGGACATGCTTGCTGAGACCTTTTTGCCTGTCATTGCGATGAAAAGACGGCTCCTTGATGGGTGGGGGGGTGGTGGTGGGGGAACCTGGGAGGGAGAGGGAGAGGAAGGGGGGAGGAGGGAAGGACAAGCCTCTCCTACTCTCTCCTGTGTGCCCACATGCACACAGCCACCCAGGGAAGAAGGCAAAAGAAGTGCGCTTGGAGTCACCGTGCTTGCGTGATGGTTCTGGATCTACGCTGCTCTGATTTTACCTCCCTGTTAGCGATGATCACATGGAGGCTTCATTTCCCATCACCAGAACGGAGGGACTTTAACGGTTTCTGAGGTCCCTCCAGCTCGCACTTCTGTCATCCTGAGATGGAATCAAGCTCCCTCCCCACTCCCCCAGAGCACGCTGTGCCTTTATTAAAGCTCCCTGACTTGACTGCCTCATTGCAGAGTTATTTACAAAAACAGATCATCAAATGGATGGACGAATGACTGACTGGTGAATGGGATAGAGAGAGGGAGGGATGGGGGCTCTGGACACTTCACTTCTTAGCTCAGTCCACCAGTGACCACAGGTGTGACCTTCCTCAAGTTACATGAGTGCTTTGAACTTTCCTTATATGTAGACAGTGCTAATAAATCTTGTATGAGTAGTCGTGAGGATCAAACGAGACGATGCACAAGGAAATTCTTTGTAAATTACAAAGAGAATGAATACTTACAGCCCATTATTAGCTGCTAGACACTGTGTGGGGCTCTTATGTAATATTTATTACCCCCTTCTACATACGGGAAAGAAGTTCAAAACGTTTTACATGATATCATGAAAAAAATTTCCTTTCTGCACCCCTGAGGGAACCTAGCACAGAGCCCTGCATTTATAATCACAGTTTCCTTCACCAAGTCTGTTTCCCCATCTATAAAATGGGGTATGTAATACCTACCTTGAGGGATTATTGCTGTTGTTCAGTTGCTAAGTCGCGTCCGACTCTTTGCGACTTTGCGGCTCCATGCAGGATTATGGTGACAATTAAATAAGAAAAGTCGTCATATCTATCTCTGTGTCCCCATTTGTCAGAGTGCCTGCACACAGTAGTGCTCAGGAAATCATTTTGGACTACGGACAGGGTGATACTCAGTGTCTGCGGTGACTGCAGGCTGCGGAGTTGAGAACTCATGCCTGGTTCTGAATGGATGCTCCGGACAGATGGCAGCATCTCCCATTACGTCTCTACTCTCTGCCTCCCTCTATTTTCTCCTCCCACCTGGTCTTTAGTCTGAGCAAGCTCCCTGGTTCTCCCCTTTGCATTCTTACCTCTGAGTGGTTTCTCATTTCTCTGCCTCACCTGCCTGCTCCACACAGCAAAGCAGCTGCGTGTTTGTGATAGAGGAAGCTCTGAGGATGAAAGCCAGGCCCCTTCCCATATGCATGTATAAGAGTTTATTGCTATGCCAGAGAGTGCGGTAAAAAGAATCCTGTGCTTCGATTTCGGACGAGGGTGGTGAGGACCAGGGGCATGAAGATTTCAGTCCAGGATTTCTGAATTTAAGCGTGGATTTTTTTTTCCTGCCTCCGCAATATGCCAGTTGTCTTCCAAGCCTTTGATCTGGGTGCTTGGCAGTACCTCCAGCTAAAGCTACACAATTTTCCAACGTGTGGATTGAAATTTTTGGCACCCTGTGCCGGCTGGTGGAGGGCCCATTTGGAGAACTGAAGAGACTTCGACGTAACATCCTCAGGCTGTGGCTGCTTCCTGATGGGGTAAATCAAGCTTGCTTACAGACCGGAGCGGGAAACCCTCGAGCAAGCAAGGGGAAGCCTGCTGAATTGGAAAGACGGGGGACAGAGAACAGATTCCCACTCGGGAGCATAACAATCAGTAGCTGGTGCAGAGGGAAACCATACCAGCACTGGACAGGGAAGCAGGCAGCTGCGGGATGGCCGGCAGCAGCCCTGAGGTCCAGGGAAGGGGCTTGGTGACACGCTGGGAGCAGGGGCGGGCACAAGCCAGGGAGCCTCCCAGGCTCCGTCACCTGTTGAACCCAGGCAGCAGGTTGGCAGTGAGTAGCAAAGGGCCTGTATGCAGGCTCCCGTAGAAGTGAGGGTGTTTAAAAGCCAAGTGTGCCCATTGCTAACACCAACTCGAAATTTAATGCGATTTGAACCTCCTTATATCTCTGGCTTTGCTAATCTTGACAAGATGGATATTCACTGATTCAGCACCAGCCAGGTTCAACTAAAGGATTGAGCAATAAAGGACACATCCTTTCTCAAGTCACTGTAGGACAAACTAGGGACGCGCTGGACAGCAGCCAGAACCTTGTGTCTCTCTTGGGTCTACATGGGGCTCCTGGGGCACACTCGCTAATGTTTGAACCCTGGTGTGGCAAGGCAAGTCCTTTCCTACCTGGCTCCAAAGCACACCTCCAGCTCCAACTCCTGCGACTTCCTTCTACGAACCCTATGTCCAGTGTTCAATCTTCCAATGTTCCTTGAATGTTTCCAGCCCACTAACATCTTTGTACCATTGCACATGCAGTTTCCACTGTGTGACATGTCTCCTTTCTTCCTGTCACCCAACAAACCCCTATTCAGCCTTCACAAGCTAGCACAAAGTCACCTCCTCTGTGAAAATAGGACTAGAATTTCTGTTTAGTGATCACCTCCAGAGCACCCAGTGGTGCTCAGAGCTCTTGCATACATCGTTTCCATATTCTCAAGGCAATCCTGCCAGGACAACATCAATTACTTCTATTTTAGAGATATGAAAAGTGAGGCTCAGAGGACCTCAGCAACTTGTCTAAAGTTATACAGCTGGTGAGTGGCAAAGCTGGGATTCAATCAATCCACTAATGAATGAATCAACAAACAAGTATTGGGTGTGCTCCTGGGTACCAATCACCCTGGTTACAGCAGAGGAAAAGATGGACAGAATTCCTGTCCTCACGTAGCTTACAGCCTAGAGGGAGAACGGGCAATGTTCAGGTATCTGTGCATTCATGAGGTTACGGATTTAAATTTACACTGTATGAGCTCTCCTGCCTCCGAGGGCTACATGTGGCAGATTTCTTCAGTCCTCCGGGTCTTCCTCTGTCACCCACTTGTCACCTCTGATGGCGACCTTCCAGAGCCCCACACTGTGCTGGACTCGTCTGTATGTTTCTGGTGCTCTTAAGAGGCCCTGCACCAAGAGTGTGCTCACAAGCCTTGTGCAATACAAAGATGAACAGCCAGCAGACAAGCCGGGTGCCCACGAGAGGACAAGCATGCTGACCCAGGGCCCCAGCAGACAAAACCTTCCCCTTACCTGAGAGATATCCATCACAGAGTCACAGCTCAGGGGCCGGGCCGAGCTGAGATCGTTGGAGCCCAGCAAGGTGGAGATGACCCCGTTCTGATCAATGCGTCTGATCATGGTGCCGTCCACAAAATAGATCAGCCCCGACTTGTCCACTGTGATGCCTGGGGTGGAGAAGCCCAAACAGGATGTTCAGCCTTAGAGGTGGTTAACAACCCACGTACTCGTGGAAACGTGCAGGGTGGTGGGCTCATCTCCTGTATGATTTGATTAGATCTTCCCCACGACATCTATCCCCTCTCTGAAGACAGCTGCCCAAGGTCTTATACAAAGGGGATCAGCACCCAAGTCTTCAGATTCTCCAGGCCTCTGGTTGTTCTACCTTGCTGCCTCTGGTTGTTCTACCTTGCTGGAGATATTTACTTATCATCTCAGTCATAAACAAAACTTGGACTCATAACTGCCGGGAGTTAAGCACTAGAGGCAGTGGCAAGGAGGAACATTTTCAATGAAAAAATGGTGGACAATGTAAATTAACCTACTTCTGAAGACCTGAAATTGTAATCATCAAATCCCTTCGATGGCAGTAATTTTTCTTTTCTTCCAGGACAATCATCCCTCATGCTTTTCTAGTCTATTACTATTTGATGTTATTCTATTCTAATTTTTAATTTCTTTGGCCCCACCATGCAGCTTGCGGGATGTTAGTTCCCTGACCAGGGACTGAGCCAGGCTCCCTGCAGTGGAAGTGTGGAGTCCTAACTACTGGGCCGCCAGGGAGTTCTCTATTACTATTTTAGTTTTGTTGGTTATTTTAGAATTACAGAGCCTAAAAAAGAATCCTTTGGATTTGTGTAGGGAATATTGGTGAATTTAATGTCTAAAAAAGGCACAATGAATTATTCAACGTTCCTTTCCTCCATTTGCCAGACTATCCCACCTGCTGACTTTCTCCAGGGCCACCTGTGTGACCTCAGGCAAGTCACTGGATGCCCTTGCATTTGTTTTCTTAGCTATGAAATGAAAAAATTGTTCGAGATCTATATTTCTCACTTTTGGATGTGTATGACAATCACCTGAGAGTTAGCTAAAATGCACCATTCCCCCAGGTACCTGGTTCACAAAATCTCAAGTGCAGCCTGAACATCTATCTGTATTTTTGACCAGTGTCCTGGATGATAATGATGTAAAAAGATATAAATCAAAGTTTGAGAACCACTCTAGTAAGTGAGGACTTCTTAACCAGTGAAATGGATAAAAATCACCTGAAGAATCTTTAAATACATGTATCTATACACACACATCTGCTTGGTGTCACTCCCGGAAATACCATTAATAATTCACAGGGTGGCTGGGACTAGGACCAAGGCTCACGGGTGATACTGACACCCCAGGTCTAGAATCACAGGAGTCAGACATACCCTATAGAAGTGTGAACCGCTGAGGGGTCCTGGGGTCGAGAGACAGACAGGGTGTGCCCCTGAGGAACGCATGGTCTAGCTGAGGGGGCACAGGAATGACTTTGGACCCAGGGAGCGAAAGGAGCCACAGCGGTTCATGGGGAAATAAAGGAGATTCCGGTCAGTTTCATCTTATTTTCTCTGGGGCAGGAACTGAAAGAAGGGATCAGAAAAAGCTTCACAGAGGTGGAGATGTTTAAAGTTAAAAAGCCTCCCAGTTATATAACCTTGGGGTAGTCACTTCACTTCCAAGTCTCAGTGTTTTCATGGATAAAATGTGGGTAATAACATCTGATCTGTGATAGTTAGCCCTTGATTACTATAACGACTTAGAATTGTAAGAACATGAAATCCACCCTGGGCTTGCTCTCAAGGGCCCACAGGTCTATGACCGGTCAGGAGGGTGGGGTTAAGACAGGCAAGGGCCTCTGCGTGATGAATATCCACAGGAGCTGGACTTCCTCCTGCCTGCTGCCTCAGGCTGTTCAGGGCTGAACAGTGATTTCACACGGAGGACCAGCAGCCTTAAAGTGGGGGACATCCTCCTTCTGTCCCTGCTTAGAATATAAACTAATTTCATTCTTCAAGCACAGGAGCTTAAGGCAGGCGCTTTCTTGTCTGTGAGGCTGTGCTTGGTCTTTCTCCTCCATCTGCTATAGGACTGATGAACGCTCCAGGAACAACTGGGTTTCTTGTTTACAAAGTTGGCTGCACAGGCTAATAGAAGTGATGAGTGCCCTGATTAATGACTTCATTTTTCCCCCCTTTTGTTGTGCTAAATAGATGGACATCTTTTCTCCTCCCTGTTGCACAGTGTCTGCACATCCTGGCACCCTTGTCATTTCTATCTGGGTTAATTACAGGCTTTGGGGCAATTTCCCTGTCACTACATCTGTGTGTGTGTGTGTGTGTGTGTGTGTGTGTGTGTGTGTGAGAGAGAGAGAGAGAGAGAGAGAGGAGAGTGGAGAACACACATGTGTGGAGCAAATAAGAAAAGATCATGAGAGAATAAAAATTATCAGAAAAAACTTTTAATTTTAAGAGAATAGAACGTTGCCACCAAAAGGGCTCTCACGGACCATTTAGCCCAATCTGCACGTTTACTAAAGGAAAACTGAGGCGCACAAGGGGAGGTCCCAGAGCTGGGAGTTGCAGAGCAAAATCATAATGCAGGCTCCCTGAGTGCAAGCCTAGTGTTCTTTCCACTCCAGGCTACTCTCTTAGTATTGCTGCTGCTGCTGCTGCCGCCAAAGTGCTTCAGTCGTGTCCGACTCTGTGCGACCCCATAGATGGCAGCCCACTAGGCTCTGCCGTCCCTGGGATTATCCAGGCAAGAACACTAGAGTGGGTTGCCGTTTCCTTCTCCAATGCATTAAAGTGAAAAGTGAAAGTGAAGTTGCTCAGTCGCGACCCCATGGACTGCAGCCCACCAGGCTCCTCTGTCCATGGATTTTCCAGGCAAGAGTACTGGAGTGGGGTGCCACTGCCTTCTCCATTAGAAAATTGTAATTCAGAAGGAGATTAACCATAAGTGTCACAAAATTTACCCCATGGAGTTACTACCTGATCACTTCAGGTATGTGGTAGAGACATATAAGTAATGATGCATGATATTCTGTACATACAATATAACAGGAATAGGAATTACCATTTATGAGATGTTTATCATGTGCCTGGTACCACTGTCCTAAGCAAGTATTTACATTCCTGATAACAGTTAATCTGGACTACAACTGTACAGTGTATTTCTATTTAGAGAAGGAAAATGGGGCTCAGAGAGATTAAACCACTCACCCAAAGTCACACAGCTATTAGGTGGCAACGACGCAGCAGTGGTGGTTGAGTCGCTAAGTCGTGTCTGACTCTTTGCGACCCCATGGACTGTAGCCCTCCAAGCTCCTTCATCTGTGGGATTTCCCAGGCAAGAGTACTGGAGTGGGGTGCCATTTCCTTCTCCAGGGGTTCTTCCCAACCCAGGAATCAAACCCGCACCTCCTGCATTGCAGGCAGATTCTTAACAGCGGAGCCACCAGGGATTCCCATCGGGTAGCACTGTCTGAATGTAAATATAGGACTGCCTGACTTCACAAGTCTACAGTTTACATTTGAAACCAAGCCCTGAAATCTGGCACTACTTAAGAAAACTATCGCTCATGACATTTTTATAGGCCATCATATGAAACATATTAATTTTGACTCTCAGCACAATTCTAGGAGGTAGACACAGAAGATATTATTACTCGTTTTTATTGACAAGGACCCTGTGGCTTAGACACCATAGGCCATTGGCTTTAGGGCCTGCAGCATGGTGAACACGTGCTGATGGATATCTGCTGACAACGATGGCTTCTCCTCCAAAAAGCCTTCCAGTCTCCTGGGCACAGGGGCATCCCTTGGCTCTGGACTCTCAATGCACAGGTCTCTCTCCTCGCACCTCAGGGAGCACTTCTCCCCCTCTCCCATCTCTGTGATTCACATTCAAGTCTTATTTTTCTGCAAAAATGAACTTATCTATGCATGCACAGTACACTGCATGCTCAGCAAATACTTGCTGAATAAGTGAATGGAAAGTAAGTGTGGGTGTGAAGAGGGCCAATTTTTTGAAGGACTAAAAATTGAAACTTAAGAGTTAGCCCATCCTATAGGACATGAACATGTGCAAAGATGATATACTACCACTTTTTTTTTTTAATCAAACAATGACATAAAAGGCAGCATATATATCCAACAGGAGGGGACTGATAAATAATGGGACATCCATTTGGTGGAATACTATATAGCCATTAAAAGCAAATTCATAGAAGACTCTTTAGTGACATGGAGAAATAGCACTTAGAAAAAAAGTAGGTTACTAAAACAACTTGTTTAAGGTGACTTAATTTGGTTTGTTTCTGGTGAGCATTAGATACACACAAACACTTAGGAAAAATGCTAGGGGGAAAGATAGGAAGTATTAATTGGGAATATTTCTGGCAGGTGGAATTATGACAGCTTAAACTTTCCTCTGTAGAGTTCTTAGCATTTTCCAACTTTTTTGCAATGATAAACAGGTTTACCTTTTGGAAATGGAACTACTCCTATGAATGTTACTGAGAGAGTTTTGAAAGCCAAGCCTTACCCCTGGGGTTGGTAAGTGTGGCTTCCGTGGCTTTTCCACCATCCCCACAGCGAGTGTCATCGAAGGGGAGGCACTGGTCACCTGTTCCTGCCACCACCTCAGAGTTCTTGACAAGGTCCTTCACCACCACCGTGGACTTGATCTTGAAGACCCGCCGGCTGGTGGTGTCCGAGAGGAAGACGGCCCCACTCATGGGGTCTGTGGTCAGGTAGTATTTGTGTGCTGGGCTGTGACTGGAAAACAAGGAAACACCAATTGGTGAGCACTTTCTTCTTTCCTGACAGGCAACCAGAGATACAGAACTTGAGATTAAGCCAAAAGAAGACAATGTCCCTCTTTGGGGTGATGGATCCCCGATTTTTCTGAGCTCTGTGGTTGGCCTTTGCTTCTCACCCAGCTATGAATGCAAGAGCTTCTTGGTGATGACTGTCACGCTCAGCCAACAGTGCGATGCCTGTTTTCTTTAAAAAGATTATCCGTTGAGGCTGACCAGAGGTGGTCTGTAAATCCAGACCAGAGACACGAAAGGATCTGACTTTAAAAAACACTTCAAAACTAAACAAAACAACACACAAGCCCTTCCCCCATGCAGCTTTTACAGCAGCTCCACCCCCATCTTGGGACTGACTGCTAAGGTCCCAGCCAGACTGGACCGCAGCCAGTGTTAATGGCGTCTCTTTTGACACTCATGTTACACTTATCAGGGGCCCAGGAGTCTCCTTCCTGCAGCCAGACCCTAATGAGCCACACGATTAGTCTGTGATTGGCAGCAACAGCCAAGGAAGAAGAAATGGGAGCTGTGCTGGTGATAGTTCTGTTTCTGCAAAACAGCCACAAAGAGCAGGATGCGCTAACAGATGTAAAGCTAGATGGGGACTGTACAGAGAGATGATGGAGGCCGCATCTCCAGGCACAGGGCAGGAAGAATTGCGCAGGCTTTGGGTTCAGATCAGTCTGGGTTCCATGTCTAGCTCTGTCATTTTGTGGTTCTGAAACCTGGGCAACTGACCTGGTCTCCTGAGCCTCAAGTTTTCTTCATCTGCAAAATGGGCGTGTGAACCTTGCTGGTCTAGTGGGAACATTATAAAAGATGTTATATAAATTATATGAAAAATACTCAGCATAGTGCATGGCACACAATGCTGCGTGTGCTGTGCGTAGTCACTCAGCCGTGTCCAACTCTTTGTGACCATATGGACTGCAGCCCGCCAGGCTCCTCTGTCCAAGGGGATTCTCCAGGCAAGAATACTGGAGTGGTTGCCATGCCCTCCTCCAGGGGATCTTCCCAACCCAGGGATCGAACCCAGGTCTCGCATTGCAGGCAGATTCTTTACTGTCTGAGCCACCAGGGAAGCCCACAGTAGGCACTTGGTAATCATAATATTTTAATTACTAATCATTATGTCTGTTTTTACCTTTGGAGAGGACTAAGAGTAGGTATCTCTTATTAAGCTGAATTTTGCTATTATGTAGTAATGATTTACAATTTCTTCCCAGTCTAGGCCATTCCCTCACCACTTGTCATCAGCCATCCTGACAACTTGTCCCTCAAACATGTCTTCACGCCTCTTTGCACCTGTGGTTCCTGCTCTGGGGACCATCCTGTACCCTCCCATTCTCAGCCTGCTGAACTGCTATTCACGCTTCAGGTGTCAGCTCAAACGGTATCTTTTCTGTCAAACCTCCTCCAGCTTTTCTTCCCTATGCACTGAGATTCTTATCTTATCATATCTGGGTTACAGGACACTGGACATAATGCTCTGGCTATTTACTTATGTGTCTGTCTCCCAAAGTCTTCCCTGGGGGCTCAGGTGGTAAAGAATCAGCCTGAAACTCTTTGTGTTGCAAAGAGTCCAACATAACTGAGCAGATAACACTTTCACTTTCCACTCTGTCTCCCCAATCCTGTCACTACTTGATGGGAAGAGATGGGATTTTATTCTTTTCTGTGTTTCCAATGTTCAGCTTGATGCTTTTCTAGCCCACAGCAGGCATTAAGTGCATGAGATCTCCATTTTTAGTTTATTTAAACAGTATTTTCAATCAAATTACTTAGCTTTCTTGTAACTTCTCTCTTAGGAGTGGTGGTAACTGGAGAGATGTCCTATTTAGCTAGACATGTCCCCTGTGACTTGCCCTATAACAAGTGACAGATTTAATTTTCCCAGATGACATTGATTCTGGCTAAATAAAATGCACTGACCTTAGATCCTACTCTGCAATGCTGGGGCAGCCTTGAGCTTTCTGATTCTTGATGATAGCTGGAGGTCAATTTTTCATCTCTTTTCATATTACCCATAATAAACAGGTGCTATTCACCAAGGCAGAAACTGGGTCCTTGAGGAATATGGTGGGGCCCCTGTCCACTGAGAGTAGGCCCCCCATCCCAAGATTTTGGCTCACATCTTTCTGCATCGACCCAGAGAAGTGCCACTTAGGTGACGTTTCTCAGATCAGTGAATTCCAGAAGAGGATGGCATTTGGCTGACTGTTCAGTGGCCCCCTCTTTTGTGCCCCAGAACAAATTTGAGGTTGGGGTTTCATCAGCTAACCGTAAGGGAAAGAGTACTAGTTCTGAACCGAGAGAATGTGGGTTCTAGTTTGGACAAGCCACCTTAAAGTTTCCAGCAGTAGGATCCTCAGCCTCAGATGGTGGTGTCACCTGCCCTGCTCTGCTCACAGGCTTATCATCAGGATCAAATGAAATGATCCAGCTCAATAGCTCAATGGCCCTTTCCAGGTGGCAGAGCTCTTGGACCATCTTCCACTCACTTCTTCCTCGGGCCACTTGCACTGGGAGCGGCACCCCGACCTCTCCCAGGAGCTGCACCCCCAGTCCTGGGGGCAGAGCTGTGGATGTGCGGGCTGCTGGTGTGGAAGCATCGGCTGCCACCTCCGGGCGCCAGTTTGTCTCAGACATGGTGCCAGCCTTTTATATGCACAACCTCCTTTTCATCACAAATACCATGGAAGGCAGGTGGTTATTTAAAAAAAAAAAAAACAACTGCTTTAAAAACCTGAGATGAGAGATGTTTAGAAACCTGAAACTTGAGCAGGGCCAGAAAGTGCTAAGTGGCAGGATGGTATTTGTCTCTGATCTGCTGGATGCCAGAGCCTGTGTTCACTCTACTTCCCCGTGCTGCTCCTCAGGGCCTAGAAAGCTCCTCTGCCTTCCTCGCCCAGGAAGGTGCTCATCTCTTAGGACTTAGCTCCAGCATCACCTCCTCTGGAATACCCACCTCTCCTGGATTCTGGGGTCCCTGCTTGCCCCTCCTTCTGTTGTGACTCCACCAGACTCTCAGCATATTATACTTTCAGTAACTCCAGCACCTTAAGACCCTTTTCTGCTTGACTGTCTGATTCCTCAAGGACATCTTGGACTCTTTAGGGGCAGGGCCAGGCTTCAAGTTCCTGGTGCTTAGCCCCGAGCTGTTAAGAGTCAGTGTTCCACAAAGGCCTGCTAACTTTATGAATCAGTGAGTAAATGCCTATTGGCTTCTCTGGGATTACAGACAGGAAACACCCACTGCTAAGGATCGTAAGGTGATGATTCTCACCACGGCTGCACATCAGATTCACCTGGAAAACTTTTCTGTTTTTTAATAACCCTCACCCATCACATCTGAAGGGCCTGGGTATCTGTCCCTTGAAGTTCACTTGGTTGCTCCTGAGGCCCAGCTGGCTTTGGAAACCATGCCTTTAGAGCAGAGCTTTTCAAACTTTGACGTGCTCATGAATCATGTTAAAATGAAGATTTCAGCTTCGCAGTTCTAGGTGTGGTCCGAGAGTCTGCGCTTCTAACGGGTTCTCAGAGGATGCCGATGTTGCTTATCTGTACTCGGAGGAGTGGGGCCTTCCTTAGAATACTTTGCAAACCATAGATATGAGAGATGGGACATGGCCTACTGCTGAGACTCCAGGCCCGGTGCTGTGGACAGAGACCCTGTCTGATCCAGGGCAAGGCTGGGCACAGAGCGGGCTCACAGTTCCACTGCCAGAGTTTGCACAGGAGTTCCTGAGGACCTGCATTCTTTCCCACTTCCTTAAACACAACCCTGGTGCCTCTGGAAATTATGCAAAATCTTAGGGGCTATAAGGTAAATGAGCTGCAGTGGGCCTCACTCTGACCTCTATCTGGACAATGTGGGGAATTTCCTAGCAGGAGCTGAGCCCAGGAGTCTCTTGGCACCAAAGGCAACCTATCCCCTGTTCTGAGTGGGGATTTTCCCTCTCCTTCAGAATAAGACCTGCATTGTGCAAAGGGGTGTCCTTTGACCACATCAGGTAGCAGCCTTGGCAGACCTTGATCCGCTGGTTCTTGGAACTAGTAGAAAGAGCTTGAGCACTGGAACCACACAGACAGGGGTTCCAGTACCAGCCCCGTCACCCATGTGATAGGTGACCTTGGGCAAATTATTACTCTGAGCCTCAATTATTTGTCATCTGAGAAAAAGGGATAATCATAGCTACTTCCAAGGGCTACTTTGAGGACAAAATTGTATGAAGGTTGTAAACCTTTGAGGATAGTGCCCGCTTCATTAAAAAATAAAAATGCCCAATTAATGGCAGCTGGTCACCTTGAGAAACCTCCATAACATTTATGTTACTGCACAATGAAAAACACCAGTATGTCATACTTAATACTGTCTGTCTAACCTATTTTCTGAGGCAACTAAGGAATCTCTTCGAATTAACATAGTATGTGTAGCTGGGTTTGACAGAGATTTGAGTTCAGATGTACTTCTGAACAACAGACTTCAAACATTCCTCCATGACCCTAGAGGAGAGATCTGGGAGGAGGTGAGGACCCTTAACCCCTCAAGGAAGGCAGGGAGGACAATGCCCAAGGGACTGAGGGTCTCTACGCTGAGCATGCCCAGCGTGGTGGGCTGAATTAAGGTTGTAAAGGCAAAAGAGAGAGAGAGACACACCCACATAGGCTGAGTCCTAGCCTGAGCCTCTAGTTCCTCGGAGCAGCTGGAACAGTAAATGCTAATGGACTAAGAGGATGGAATTTTAGAATTTCTTTATTCCATTTCTGGCATTTACTGATGGGAACACTAAAGCTCTGAGAGAGGGAGGGATTTGCCAGTATCCAGGTGCCAGTTAAAATCAGAGCTGGAGCCCAGGTCTTCTCCCTCCTGACTGTCCTTAGAAAACTGGAAGGCAGAAAGAAATTCCATTTTTCCCTTCTACTTTGGTTCACTTTCAAAATAGGTTTTAGCACCTGAGAAAACAATGAATTGAGAGAGGGCAGGGGGCCAGCTTTGAAATCATACCATGGGTACATCAAGAGATCACTAAACAGCACAGATAAAAGGTACCAAAATCACGACTCTCAATTTATAGATGATGCCACTGGAAACCAGAAAAGCTGTGTGACCAGCCCAAAGCCACACAAATATGCAGCAAAGCTGGATGAGCACCCTGGCTTCTGACTCTTGCCAGCTAGGTCCCCCCGTCTCCTAGCTGTGACCCAGGCAGTCACCACCACTGACTGGAGGTTTTTAATGGGAAGTGCTAGGTTTCCATCCAAGATCTTCATATGAAATGTACTGTGTTTGCTAAAAAACTGAACCTGAGGGCACATACAGTTCATAGTTCAGTAACATCCGTACTAAGTTCTTTGGATATCTCTATTCCATTTCAGTGTCAGGAAAAATACTGCTCCTCTGAGAAGGGGGCATATTTTCCCATTTCTGGTAACGTAAACCCTGAAAACAATTATGCTTCTCTGTTTAATCTGACTGCTAGGAAGCTCAGAGTCCTGTCTGATGTGTAATCACATATATGTGTTTTCTCCTTTTTTCTTTTGTTCCCAAATTCTATTTAATTTACTTTAATACATGTGTCTTTGGTTGTAAGAAGACTGAATTCCTTTTCAGGACAGACAGCGACATAATCATCATCATCTAATTGTTATGATGATGATGATAATAATAGTAACAATAACAATAATAAAAATAATAACTCATTAGAGTGCCTGGCACAATGCTACTTTATAAATATTCTCTGTATCCCATATAACAATCTCCAAGGGAGATTTTATCTTCAAATTAGAAACTAATGCTCAGATAGATTTAAACAGTTTTCCAAGGTCACACAATTGAGAGCTTCGGTTTCCTCATCTGTAAATTGGATGTATCATGAAGAACTACTTCAAAGGCGGTCTGAGGGTGCATTGCTATAATCTATGTAAAATGCTTAACCTAAAAAACAACAAAAAACAACAAAAAAATGCGTAACCTGCTTTTTACTAGACATTAAGTGTCCTCTACATATTACTATTATTATCTTAAAAGAATATATATGATTGCCATGTTATTACTATAATTATACAGACATGGACATAATCACTGTTGGATTGGGATCTATCTGACTCTCTACTGTCCTTATCTCAAGCAAGTGCCCACTCCCGTGCCAGTCTGATCTGCGCCCACCGGGTAACTGAGAGCCACGTGGGTGGCAGTGCGAGCCACCCCCCATGTGCCATGGCTGTGGCCAGGCCCCCCGGAAACGTGGGAGGCGGGGGGACCCTGAGGTGACTGTCACCTAGGAGTTGGACGACAGCCTGGGGACGTCAGTGTGTCTGACGAGGACCACGAGGACCACTCCTGCTTGCTGCAGGGCCACTGGGAGCCTACATAACAGATCTACTCTGTGACAAAGCTCCTGTTCGGGGGCTTCTCCCTGTGGGTGCCGTGTATGGCCTGAACATCCTCCCCCATCTGGCCTTGCTGGCAGACCTCCTGGAGCGGTCCCTTGGTGTCCCAGCCTCCAAACCCGAGGCACCTGGAATGCCCAGAGACGATGAATCTGAAGCCTATCTTCTGCCAGGATCTCTGCCTGATTGAGTCCTTCTCACGGCATTCCCACCTCTGTCACCTAGGAGTTGGACGACAGCCTGGGGACGTCAGTGTGTCTGACGAGGACCACGAGGACCACTCCTGCTTGCTGCAGGGCCACTGGGAGCCTACATAACAGATCTACTCTGTGACAAAGCTCCTGTTCGGGGGCTTCTCCCTGTGGGTGCCGTGTATGGCCTGAACATCCTCCCCCATCTGGCCTTGCTGGCAGACCTCCTGGAGTGGTCCCTTGGTGTCCCAGCCTCCAAACCCGAGGCACCTGGAATGCCCAGAGACGGACGAATCTGAAGCCTATCTTCTGCCAGGATCTCTGCCTGATTGAGTCCTTCTCACGGCGTTCCCACTGTGATCCTCCAAGTCACTCAACACAGTGGGGATAATCTCCTCCTTCATCCTCAGGATAATCAGACTAGGGTGTGCAAATTACTCTGCCAAGGTTAAAATTTCCCCCTATTACTCAGCCTGTCATGTCCACAAACTACCAAAATAAATGCTGTGCTGTGCCAGAGACGAAAGGAGCTCAGGCTCTCCCTACCTGCCTTCACCATTATTAATGACTTTCTTTCACTGTAGCCGACGTACCCCCAATCAGATCCAATCACAGAGGAGTCATTTGCCACATAGCGATCTGAAATTGACACGTGCAGCTTACCATACGGCATGCAACAAGGCAAGGAGAGACAGGAAATTCTCCACTGGTTGGCTTACCTATGTCTGAAATCTTTATTTCTGACAGAAGACAGGAGAGCAGGGAATAGAAGAAAGAATGAAGTGTTAGCAACAGGGTTAGAAGCATTATTAGCAGCCTGAAAACTTGACAGCAATGGTTCTGTACAATACTGTAATAAATAAAGACTTAGCAGCTCTGACACTGATATATTTCATATTGGATATTACTTGTCAGTGAGCTCACTTATAAGCAGCTACATATCACGGAAGCGGCATGGTTTCACCTGCACCAACACTGCTGACTCTAGCAGAAGAGGAGGCAGTTGACCCAGGTGGCTGCTTGCACCAGGGCTAAGCCAGAGGCTGGCATGGTCGATCCCCACCCTGCCCGGAGATGCGTGCTCAGAGATACGCTCACTGCTGTGTCTCCGTTTCTGTGCACTCTGCCCTACCGAGAGTGACCCAGACCTGTGTGGCCCACCACGATCGTCCTCCTAATAGAACAGAGAATTGGAGCTACATTCTGCTTACTGGGGAGAAGGTGACACAGAGAAACAGTCCTGGGAAAGAGGACGGGAAGGAAATATCCTGAGATGATAACCTATCAATAAATTATTTTTTCCCCCAATGTAATTTCCTCCTCCCTTCCTTACATTCTATCTTCCATGATCTCTCTACAACTATGGCAGGGAAACGGGGCAAGTGGGGTCTCTAATTTAAAAGATGTGAAAATGGAAGTCCAGAGAGGGTAAGTGGTCCAGTTTTAGTTTCTCTGCCCAGGTGAGCTGACCCCTAGCCTATGGCTCTCTCTCCATTAAGGCACAGGAAAGAGAAAGATGAGATGAGCAGTTAGTGGACTAAATACCCTCAAGGGGTCCCGTTTCCCTGGCAGGTACCTGTGCTGGTCAGACTCATAAAAGAGAGAAAACAAAATGGGCAGAGACTCTCCTGTCAATGGCCTGGTTCTCATTCCGCCTGATGTCTGATTTCCTATGAGTCCACAGAATGTGAGCTTCTGCTTTTTTTCATGGCCAAAGAGCGCCCCCCACCCCCTTGCTTCCTTCGTCCCGCTGTGGGTTGGGTGGGTGAACACAGTGCTCTCATCTGCAGGGCGGTGACGGCTGTGGCCAGCTGGCCGGCCTTCCCCTCCTCTCCCGTGTGCCCTGCAGAGAGGGGTTCTCAGCGGGCACTCACCTCCGGGATAAGTAAACATGGTGCTCAGCCAGGGTGGCCCCCTCTGGGCCCCGTGACGATGCTTTGGCAAGGCAGAGCTGGGTGGTGGCCTTCTGGGTTTGGGTCTGCCAAGCTGGACCCTGGGCAGGTTCCTTAAATTCCCTGAGTCTCCTTTATCTTATTTGTCAAGGGCAACAGTGATAATTAATAGTAAATAAAGCAAATAATAATAGCAGAGCGGTCTTATTAACACCAGGCAAATAGAAGAAGCCTTGCAAGAGAGAGTTTCCTTTTCCTCTGGTTACTTCCCAGCTCAAGGGCCCATCCTGCTCACATGGACTCCAGCCCAGGAGATGGGCAGAGTCCACTCTCTAAAACAGTCATGAGAAACCTGGTACAGTTTCTCCTGAAAGGGAGGGTGGGGCTCCCCCATCTCTAACCAACCACAGCTCCGGTTTGCTGCCAGGAAGCAGGAGAAAGATTGAAGGGCTTCCAAGGAGTCTAACTCAGTGACTGGCCGCCTCCTCCATCATCTGGACAGCAAGGGTCTCTCCCTGTCCCCAGGCTGGTTTATCTGCATCTCTGTGCCCCGTGGAGAGCGGCATTGGCTGCCTCAGAGCCTCCAGCTCACAGGTCAGCCTCTGGGAAGTGACGGGGGAGGCTCTGTTCTGTCCCCTTCTTGGGCCAGTGGGTCCTGCCAGGTGGGCCCGTAGGGTGGCAAAGGGACATGCTAGAAACCATGGGGGAGGCCTCACTGAACATACCTCAGCTCCAGGATGTTGGTGACGTTCCCGGAGGGGAAGATCCTTCGGATGTAGTTGAAATCTCCCACGTAGAGGCTGCCGTCGGCGCCACACGTGAGGGCCACAGGGGCCAGGAGCTTGTTGCCGTCAGCGAGGCCGTTGCAGCTGGGACAGGAAATGCTCCTGCGGCGCCCATTGCCCATAATGCTCCCGATGACAGGCGGCTGCTGAGACACAAACTGGTTCTCCCCGTTTCCCTTGTGCAGGATGCCTGGGATGAGGGCAGAGGAACGGAGTCAGTGATAGGGCTGGGGGTGGCTCTCCCTGTGGCTACAGAGTTGCCCTGGTTTTGCAAGGGATGCCAGATCCCTGCCTACTGCTTCCAGACCCAGCTCCAAGGCTGCCTCACCCCATAAGGAAACCTAAGCTGTCCTAGACAGGACACACTTCTCTGCTGATAGAATTCCCACGACAAGGCTGTAAGATGGGTGCTGTTACCCTCCCAGTATTGACAGGGGACCCTTGACGTCACGTATTGACGTATGACATCACACAGATGACAGGAGAAGCACTTCTGAATCCCGGCTCTGAACCATTCAGCTTAACTGCCTCTCAAATAAACTGTACAGACTGCACGGGCCAAGTTTGTGTTTCCATCACAGCACAGAACTGTTTTTTTTTTAAAGTGTGCAATAGCTTTCTGTCTTAAAAAACCCGAAGTTACATACCTTATTTTAAAAAATAGTTTATTACTAAAAAGGTAAGCATCATTGTATGCTTCAGCAAGTAGTGATTTTTTGTAGGTGGAGGATCTTGCCTCAGTGTTAATGGCACAGCACAGAATTCTTTATTGCACTTATCTCTCCTCTTTTTACCATTTCAGATGTGGAGACAATGTCTTTCCCCCTCTGTATCTCAGTGCCTAGCACAGAACCTGACATAGAGGAGATACCGAGAGATGTTCACAGAATGCATGAAGGAGACTCAGTCTAAACCAGCCCTGGACTTCATTCACCTCCAGACTTCTTTTTGCAGTTATTTTGGCTTTTCTGACACTTACGACCTAACCAAGTCCTAACTACTACTCACAGGTCAGTTTCTGGACGCCTTGTTCTATCCTATGGAATCTATTTATCTGTTCCTATAAACAGCATCACACAGTTTTAGGTATTATGGTTTTCCTAAGATAGCCTAACATCTGGCAAGTGCCTCTTTTTTGTTCTTATTTTAAAGAGTGCCACAGCTATTTATAAATCTTTATTACAGATTTCAGAATTAGTTTGTCAATCCCTGCCCCCCATACGCAGTGGCTTTGATGGGCATTCTTGCATCTACAGATTAGGTAGGAGATATCTGACATCATCACCATATTTACTTGTCCAGTCTTGAAACACAGTCCCAGGGAGCTTTCTAACATACATATCTGGGATTTCCCTGGTGGACCAGCAGTTAAGCGTCCGTCTGCCAGTGCAGGGGACAGAGGGTCCAATCCTTGGTCTGGGAGGATCCCACATGCTGCGAGGCAACTAAGTCCATGTTCCAAAACTACTGAGCCCGTGAGCCTAGAGCCTGCGCTCTGCAACAAAAGAAGCCACTGTAACGAGAAGCCCGCGCGCATGGAAGCAAAGAGTAGCCTCAGCTCGTCACAACTAGAGACAGCCTGCAGGCAGCCACTCGGACCTACTGCAACCAAAAGGAAATAAATAAATAAATAACCTTTAAAATACAGATCTGACAGTGTCACTCCATGCTGTAAACCCTTCAGAGGCTTGAGGGTTGCCTCTGGGTGGAGTCGAAAGTCCTCATCTTCCTACCTGGGACTCCAGCTGCTCAGGCCCCCCACTCCGGCTTTTGCTACTCCCTTCATTTCACCCTGTGCTCAAAGCACAGTGATCCTTTCTCTCCAATCATTCCTCTTTCAGGCTTCAGGGCTTTCGCACGGACTGTGCTCTCTGCCCAGAATGTTCTTCCTGCTTGATATACACGGCTAATGCTGTGGACCCCTGGAGACTCAGTTTGGAAGTTCTCTCCAAAGAGACAACCTGCTGAACCAAGAAGCTGAGTCAGGGGCTTCTCTTCTGCGCCCCCACAGTGTTCCCAGCTTCCCTCTGTGACGGCAACATCCATGGCATGGTGTGAAAACTGCCTGAGAAGTGTTCGTCTTGCCCAGAGTGTAAGCCCTTGAAGCCCTTCACTGCTGTATCCCCGGTGCCCAGCAGTGACGAGTACAGAGCAGGTTGCCAAGGAGTATTTGTATTAACCCTTCCGACCAGTGGCTCACACATGAGCCCATGGAATTTGAAGTGTGTGTCTGTGTGTGTTCTTGCCTCACAGGGAACAAAGCACATGAGACAAGACTCACACCATGGCCTGGCTCCTGGAATTCTACTAATCCACTCACCGCTTTGGATGTTGAGGGCATGGTGCTTGTCCAGGCTCCATCCTCCCAGCTTGGAAGCATCGATTTCATAGCCCTGCAGCACTGCTGTTCTTTTCTCCCACAGGATCAGATCTGGGCAGGATTCATACTCATAACCCACAGAAACTGTAGGAAAAAAAAAGGCACAAAATGCACACGTGAGCAAAGCCTCTTCTTTGGCTTTAGATCTGCATGCAAGGCCCCTGCTTGTCTTTGGTTTGAAAAGAAAGAAGGATCAGATTCCTAACTGGAAACGAGATGTATATGCAACACTAACCCAGGGAAGCTGAGCCTGAACATCCTTTTTTGGGGTGTGATGGTACACCATTGTGAGGCGAAAGTGTTAGTCTCTCAGCCACGTCTGACTCTTTGTGACCCCATGGACTCTAGCCTGCCAGGGTCCTCTGTCCAAGGAATTCTCCAGACAAGAATATTGGAGTGGGTAGCCATTCCCTCCTCCAGGGGATCTTCCTGATCCAGGGAACGAACCCATGTCTCCTGCATTGCAGGCAGACTCTACCATCTGAGCCATAGGGTAAGACCCTGGTACATCATTAGGAAATGTTAAACAAATGTTCTAAATACTTTAAGGACCCATGCCAACTGATTCCAGGGAAATGGTCTTTAGTATGGACAGTACTTTAGGTACTAAAGTCTTCAGGCAGTGCTATTCGTAAGAGTGGAAAGTTGGAAGTAATCTAAAGGTTGAAAGGGGATAAGAGGTTGAGCAAACCAAGAGCATCCACTCGAGGAATATGCAGCCACTGGAGATTGTGGTTATGAAGATCCGGGGTGACAGGGAAAGTGCTTAAGCGGTAATGCTGAGTTAAAGGACTGGTTATATATGGTACTAAATCAATGTTAAAAAAAAACTATACATGAAAAAAGAAAATAAATTTTAATGTTAAGAAGTAGTTTTATTTGCTTATAGGACTATGGATAACTTTATTTCTATTTTTTTTTGTCCATTTATCACATTTTTATTGATGAACATGGAAATACTTGAACAAAAAAAAAAAAAAAATCCAAAATCACTGATAATGAATGCATGGAAAAGAAGCTCCTTTAGGGTACTCTGAAAGTTGGAAGTTGCTTTGAGGTCTCAAAACTTGAAAATCTCCAGTTTCACTTCTGTTTCATGGATCCAGGCCTCCTTAGGGGATCACTGGGGGGCAGGCTAACCAGGGAGGACTCCCCAAGGCTGGGTTTGTGAAAAGCCCTGTGACCGCCCTATGGAAAGGGACTGGCAGAGACAGGAATGCTGTTTCTTCCAAGTATCTTTCTGGGCAGACACTGCTATCCAGGGGGCAATACCCTGCCACATGCTCAAGACAGGAATTAACACTTGGGCAGCCCTTTAGAGCTTCCTTTAGGTGCCAGGAGAGACTGCTGGCTCCCCACGGCAGGACGGGATGTGCTGGAACGTGCTCCTGTGGTCTCCTCCCCGTGACCTTGAGCCCCGCAAGGAGCCACTCTCTGCTTTTTCATGGTCCCCAGTCATCTCAGGAAAGCAAGCCTCAGCCCCAGTGTCTGTGCAGAGAGGCCTTGATGGGCTGGAGAGCACTCAGCACCCTCACGTCACCTGAAAGAGGTGGCAAGGCTTCATTGCTTCTGAAGAGACCACAGAAGCAGCTCAGCTTCCAGAAGGGACTGTGAACAGCGAGGGACAGCATCTTGGCTCCCAGCGTGCCCAGTGGGGAGGACGTGGAATGCAAAACTGCAGGGGAGCTCTGGGGAAAATCCGGCCCAGCTCCTTCCCTGTGCGGCCCTGGGAAGTCCCTTCACTTCTCTGGGCCTCAGCTTCCTTGTGCAGAATACGAGGACACTTTTTGACTCACAGGGCGGTTGTGTGGATTAACTGAGATATCAGCGTACAGAGAGTTCACCCCGTGGGGCAGATGCTCAACAGACCCTCTTCTTGCCTGCCTGCTTCCTTCTCCCTTCCTCTCCTTTCTTTTTACGTTACTTCTTCTCTGCCCCCTCACTCTGCCTTTGCTGAATCTAGAAAGGGAATGAAACTGGAGCAAGGATCAAACAAGGGCAGAGGACCAAGAGCCCTGTTCCCCCAAACCTTCCTGTCTCCTGAGGATGGCGCGAGGCTTACCGAAGGCTTCTGAGAGCCCGAACACCTTCTGGTTGTAGACGTCCGTCTTGTCCCAGATGAAGTAATAGGACAGGTCTGGGGCGGCGGCAAACCACTTCCTGAAGAGGCGGCCCTCAACCGCCACCATGAGGTGGACCTTCATGAGGTTGAAGGGGATGGTGGGGTGGGTGAGGCTGATCCTCAGGACAGATTTGTAGCCAGGGGTCCGGCTGCTCAGGTAGCTCAGCCTCATCTTGCAGCCGGAGATGGCGATCTCCTCCTGCAAAGCCTGGAGAGGCAGATCACAGTGGGTGACGGTCACAGAATCACTGGCAGAGGGGAGGCGGCCACAGCCCCAGGGACCCTGGGTGTTGGAGGGACAGAGGAGGAAGGGGGAAGGGGAAGGAGAGAGGAAGCAGACTGCAAAGAGGAGCGGGAGGAGGAGGGAGGAGGGAGTGGGGGAGGAAGACAAGAGCCAGAGGCCTGCTGTCCGGGGCGCACTCTCAAGTGGCACATCCCTGCCTCGTTGAGCCTCTGGCTCTTCCTCCTTTCAGCAGGGATGACGATGTTCAACTCACTGCATTAGTGAGAGGATAAGATAACACATGTAAAAAATACTTAATGTCACCCCTCATTCACCTGCTGTGCCATCCCAGAAGACCCACGGAACCTCGGCGTTGCAGTTTCCTCACTGGGTTAGTTTGTGGACCAGGGAAGGTCACGTATATAAACGGCCCAGCACATAACGATTACCCGGTAACTGTTTCTAAGTGGGATGATGGTCCTAGGGCTGCTGTGGCGGCTGCTGCTGCTGCTGGAAGCAGGGGGCATTGTGAAGACAGACCTTGCCCTGGGATCAATGTGGAGAGCTGTCTCAACTAGAAGAACTGCTACTCTCTCAAAACCTTCCTAAGGTAAGATCTGTGACAAGTGACTTTCCTCTTCAGGAGGGTAAACAGAGGCTACGAGATGTTGATGGAGCCATTAGGCGGGGCTGGCAGTACAGGCTGCCAGGGACTGGGAACGAATGGCCCCAGCTCACCAGCAGAGAGAGGGCAGAAGACGGGCTGCTCGGAGCCTGCGTGCTCCAAGGCTGTGCGGAGGAGCAGCCTGGTGGGGAAAGCAGTGCTTCCCCTGCTAGTGAAAAGAGCTCGGCTCCAGGATAGGACGCAGAAATGAAAGGCCAAGACCTGAGCACGTGGCTGAAGGGGAGAACTTTTATCGGCTTGATGCTCTGGGCTCTGTTTCAAGAAGGGGACGTCAAATCAATTGAGGCTAACGTATCCATTAAAAGGACAGTGATTATTTTACTCTCGTGTTCACAGGGGAACTGGGCCTTCACAAAGAAAGGCCTCTTCCTTTCTGTCCATGTCATAGATGGGAATGTATTCTCACTGGTGCTCCATTCTCCTGAACACATGATGTTTCCGGGATGGGGGCCTGTATGACAGCAATCTTCCCCAGCTTTGGCTCACAAGTTCCAGGCAAAGCAGGGCTCGCATGCCATCCTGATGCGCTCATACATATTTATGAATACTTTCCTTAACATACCCTTTAAAATGTACATCTCCCTGTACTTGCAAAGGCTAGCCAATGACAGGACTGGGGAAACCCAGATATCACGTATTTCATGATATCTGATAATAAGCAAGGTTTGTGACCCAGCCAGGCTTGTAGACATTCAGCCCAGGGAGCACTGTAAAGGAGGGGGACCCTTCACCTCACTTGTCCCAAAGTCCCTGCTCCTGGGAAGCTGTCTTGCTGGAGCCAAACCAGGGCTGAGTAACAAACCACCCCTCTCCAGCAAGCTCCATCTCCACCGACAACCATCTCCTAAGAAAGGTCAGCCTGGTGGTGGAGACAGGAGACAGGCACTGAATCTCTGAAAAGGAGTGAGGTTTCAACCTGAGGGTGCAAGGAGAATTCCCAAATGGCTGCATTTCCTTCCTCTGGGCTGCATCTGAAGCCACTCAATAGGGCACAGCAGAGAAATGTGCCTGCTTAGCCAGGCAAGAAATACACACATGAACACGTCTAAACGCCCCGCTGCCCTGACACTGGAGATCATTAAGCTGCTGGTCGCCAGAGCTCTCATTAGGCTGGTGGGACAGCTGGGGCTTCTCCCCCAGCTTCCACACTGTCATCCCTTGTCCTCCTCAGCCTTCCTTTCTGCCATGAGAAACGGAGCCCGGATGGCAAAAGAAATTCAACTCCACACAGCTATGTGAGGCAAAGAATCTATCTTGATTTCTATCAGATTAAAATGCATTTTTCCAAATTACTTCCTTTTAATGATAATGGAGTAAAGCACTTACGTGCATGGATTTGAGCCACAGCACTCATTAACTGGCCTGAAGGCGGAGCATGTAAAATAATCTTCATAATAATACTGGTTAAAATCTGTCAAGCACTTAGTAGGTGCCAGATATCGTGTGAGGCATCTCATACACGTTTTCTCATTTAATCTTCAGTGTGATGCGAACATTTGAGACCTCCTGTCTCACTCCTCTTGGTGGAAATTATCATCACTATTTTTAACATAAATAATGAGAGAGGGGAGATCACTGGAAGTTGGGGAAAGGGGATGTAGAAGTGAAGTGGATGGCAGAGTGGAGAGGGAGTGGGGATTTATTATATGTTGGAGGATGCCAGGCACTTTAAAGGGCTCACGCGTATTAAATGTGTGAGGGGGTGGTCATCGTAGCCCAACAGCACCGCACTGTGGGATCTTGGCCATCGAGTTCCAGGTGGTGGGCTGATGGCTCTCTCTGTCCCCTGTCTCTGAGATCCTCCCCCACCCCCTAAATGAAATAAAAGCATGGAGAAATGCAGCTCAGAAACCCGGGTGTACCTGGATTTCCGGGACAATGGGGCCCTTCTCTGCACAGGAGCTGGCGAAGGACGTCAGCGGGGAAGGAGACACGACAGGGTTGGGGCGGGCGAAGCTGCTCAGGTCACAGCTGGGGATCTCATTCTCCTCGTGCCGCATGACGATGGTTTCCATGACGAAGAAGCGGTCCCAAGGCAGCCAGAGGGTGTGCTCCTGGGCGATGAAGGGGGCCCGCTCGAACCGCAGGATGATGGAGACGCCGCCGTTGGTGACCAGGTCAAAGCTGTTTGGGAGGGAAGGGTGTGAAGGAGAGGAGCGGCCGCCAAGGGAGGAGAGAGGCAGAGAAAGGGGGAAAAATTACACCAAAGGGTCTCAGCACTTGCTGAGGGAGACCCTAACACCTCAAAGACCTGACCGCAGTCACGCACAGTGACCCAGATCCCGGAAGACATTATTGTTTTGAAAGTGATTCACCGCAGAGAATTTGCCAAGACCAAATAATAACCTGCTGTGGAGAACCGTTTTCCAGGACACAGGACCGCTGATGAGCCTCTGCTGTCGTGCTTCTGGTACTTAGGGCCTCTTAGAGCTGAAGCTCAGTGAAAATTTATCAGATAAAGCAGAGCAAACCCTGCCCGGTGTTAGGAACCCTAAGCTTAGTCCTGGCTCTGCCACGGGCTACTGTGTGATCCTGGGTAAGTCACTGAGCCTCTCTGATTCTCAAGTGTCTCATCTGTAAAAGGCAAAGGTTCCAATAAATTCTTCTTAAGTCATTAAAATTCTAATTTTAGGGCTTCCCTGGTGGCTCAATGGTAAAGAATCTGCCTGCCAATGCAGGAGACCCAGGTTCGATCCCTGGGTCAGGAAGACCCCTTGGAGGAGATAATGGCAACTCACTCCAGTATTCTTGCCTGGGAAATCCCATGGATGGAGGAGCCTGGCAGGCTACAGGCCCATGGGGTCGCAAAAAGAGTTGGACACGACTGAGCAACTAAACAACAATAATAACAATAGTAATTTTAACTCTGATTATGATACTCAACCAGGCTTCTGGAGTTACAAACAGTGAAGTAAGTTTAGAGAAGGGTGCGGTTAGAATCACCGTAACTTAAGTGAAAGGGGAACCAGAAGACGGGGTCCCAAACTCTGAGATGAGATGAACTCTCTGTGGCAGTATCACTGAGAGGTGGTCACCCAGCCCTTGTTCATTGCCCCTTGGGGATGGCCGGGCACTTGGCAGCTCTGTTTTTGGCTCAAGCATCTTAATTCCCATCACCTGCAGACAAACCTGGCAGGGTACTTGCCCATTCAAGCCTTGGCATGGAGCTTTCTTTTTTTTTTAAATCCCAGGAAACCGAGTTCCCATTTGTACCCCATGTTTCTGACACTGTCTCATCCAGTGTCTGAGCTGGGGGCTCTGCAGTTTTGTGGCCAGAAACCAGGCGAGCTCACGTTATAGAAGATGGCAAAGCAGGCCCAGCGGCAAGCCCAGAATACGTCCCTAGTTCTGCAGGCAGCGTCTGCTTTGTCAAGTAGAGTGTGTGGCTGCTTCTTAAGATCTCACGTTCAATGTACAACATTAATTCAGACCCACCCCATCAAAACAGAAAGTTCAAAATCAAGTAACAGCTGACTCACTGGAAGCAAACTTCATTGCCATCTGACCTAGTCCTCTCTCTGAATCTGATGCTGTACTTCCTTATACAGAAATCACCTCCAAGGAGCCAAATTTCCAGTGATGAGATGCTCTGCCCCCAGGAGGACTGTCTCATCTCTGGTTAGTTCTGGCTGTTAGTAGACTTTTGGGGGCGGGGGTGGAGTGAGCCTGGCTCCTGCTCCTTACAGCGCCTTAGCCACTAGGCCTTGTTCTTCCTGCTGGGGTGACTTCAAACTAGTCTGCTCTGCCTTGGACAGTCCTCTAGGACTTGGAAATATTGATCCTGTCCACCTGCCACCTCCCGGCTCTGATGTCTCTTTGGACAGAGCCCTTCAGCTCTTACTCTCAGGATGCATTTCCAAGGCCTGTCTTCATCTTGCTCTTTTGGATGAAGGGCTTCTGCTAACTCTTGGCCCACTCAGGATTCCAGTCCCCTCCCTGGGTCCCCTCTGCACCATGTACACTCCTCCTAAGAGCCCACATCGCTGTGCACTGGAATCCCACATTCACTCTCAGACCCAGGGACACCGATTTCGCTGTCTCTCCAAACTTAACCCAGTGTTTCATGGTTATATGAATAGTTTATAGAATGAATGCATGAGTGACACCGTCAATTTCTTCTGAATTGACTGTACACTGAACACCCTAAGTTCTTCCCTCCTTTGGCTATTACTCTAAGTCAATCCAACGTTTACCTGTGTAACTGGTTTTTGGGACCCTACTCCAGGACCTCATTTTCATCCCAGATAAACACACCTGGCAGGATTAGCCTCATTGTTCCCGTTTGCTCTTCCCTCTTCTAGAAGCTGCAGGGGTTTTGCACTGAACTAGCATCAAATCTTGCTCGTGGTAGATGGTGCCCTCGGATTTGGGTTCCCAAGCTCCAAAGCCTGACTCTTCCATGTTATTCTAAACCTTTTTATCCATTTTGCCTGCTTTTCACTGAGCCCTTTCTAGGTTCACGTAACCTCTGTGTAGAGAAAGTTGGGTACCACCATCCTTTGACACTTGATGATAGAGAAAAACCAGGGAATGTGTTTATTTCCAGCTAAGAGTTTAGGTGTTGGCTTTGTTTGGGGAGAACACCCAGGGAACAAGTTTTCTGTCATAGAAATGACAGCATTTGTACTTTGACAGGACTTTTTTTTTTAACCAAAAGCACTTTGTTTTGGGGTACAGTCGATCAACACTGTTGTGGACAGGACATTTTTTTTAACCAAAAGCACTTTGTTTCGGGGTACAGTCAATCAACAATGTTGTGGACAGGACATTTTTTTTAACCAAAAGCACTTTGTTTCGAGGTACAGTTGATCAACACTGTTGTGGCAGTATCAAGTGAACAGCATGATGGAACATTTTTAACTGTCAAGCAGGACCGTGGCCTGACTTACACGCTCCCTTCACATGAGGATAAGTGTGGGGAGGGAATGAAGACAAAATGAAAAGACACTTTCTCAAGGCCATGAGCCAGCTGGGGGTGGCTGCTGCTAAGAGCCAGGCCCGCTCATCTGAAGGGAAACCTCGCTGCGGACACGGCTGTGATTCTGACCTCAAAGGGAAGGCCTGCTTCTCGTATGAAGCCCAAGCTTAGTGACGGCTGGTCAGAGCACTGCTGCTTAGTCCACAAGTGACTGACGTCACCTGTCTGCGCCTCAGTTTCCCCGTGTGAGATGAAGCTGGTGATCACTGTTACTGGGCAGAGTTATTAATTAGGTAGATGAGATAATGGATGAGGAAAGCGCTGGCCTCCATTCCCTGGGCTTTGTGCTTCAGTGACTCTGAGCTGCTTCTCTTGTCTGCTAATTCCTCTAAATTTGTCTTCATGACTTCTACTTTCCATCTTTCTAATGTCTGTTTGGCTAGCTTCCCTGCTACTGTCTTCTGTTTGTGAAATCTTACGACTTGAGGTCTGGCATTTCAGCATGGTGTGTGTGTGTGTGTAAGTGTGAGGGTGTGTGTGTGTATAAGTGTGAGGGTGTGTGTGTGTGTAAGTGTGAGGGTGTGTGTAAGTGTGAGGATGTGTGTGTGTGTAAGCATGAGGGGTGTGTGTGTGTGAGGGTGTATGTGTGTAAGTGTGAGGGTGTGTGTTTATAAGTGTGAGGGTGTGTGTGTGTAAGTGTGAGGGTGTGTGTATAAGTGTGAGGGTGTGTGTGTGTGAGGGTGTGTGTATAAGTGTGAGGGTGTGTGTGTATGTAAGTGTGAGGATGTATATGTATAAGTGTGAGGTGTGTGTGTGTGTAAGTGTGAGGGTGTATGTGTGTAAGTGTGAGGGTGTGTGTGTGTGTGAGGGTGTGTGTGTGTAAGTGTGAGGGTGTGTGTATGTGTGTGAGGGTGTGTGTGTATGTGTGTGTGAGGGTGTATGTGTATAAGTGTGAGGTGTGTGTGTGTGTAAGTGTGAGGGGGTGTGTGTGTAAGTGTGAGGGTGTGTGTAAGTGTGAGGATGTGTGTGTGTGTAAGCATGAGGGGTGTGTGTGTGTGAGGGTGTATGTGTGTAAGTGTGAGGGTGTGTGTTTATAAGTGTGAGGGTGTGTGTATAAGTGAGGGTGTGTGTGTGTGTGAGGGTGTGTGTGTGAGGGTGTGTGTGTGTAAGTGTGAGGGTGTGTGTATGTGTGAGGATGTGTGTGTGTGTAAGCATGAGGGGTGTGTGTGTGTGAGGGTGTATGTGTGTAAGTGTGAGGGTGTGTGTTTATAAGTGTGAGGGTGTGTGTGTGTAAGTGTGAGGGTGTGTGTATGTGTGAGGATGTGTGTGTGTGTAAGCATGAGGGGTGTGTGTGTGTGAGGGTGTATGTGTGTAAGTGTGAGGGTGTGTGTTTATAAGTGTGAGGGTGTGTGTGTGTAAGTGTGAGGGTGTGTGTATAAGTGTGAGGGTGTGTGTGTGTGAGGGTGTGTGTATAAGTGTGAGGGTGTGTGTGTATGTAAGTGTGAGGATGTATATGTATAAGTGTGAGGTGTGTGTGTGTGTAAGTGTGAGGGTGTATGTGTGTAAGTGTGAGGGTGTGTGTGTGTGTGAGGGTGTGTGTGTGTAAGTGTGAGGGTGTGTGTATAAGTGTGAGGGTGTGTGTGTATGTAAGTGTGAGGGTGTATGTGTATAAGTGTGAGGTGTGTGTGTGTGTAAGTGTGAGGGGGTGTGTGTGTAAGTGTGAGGGTGTGTGTAAGTGTGAGGGTGTGTGTGTGTAAGTGTGAGGGTGTGTGTGTGTGTGTGTGTGTGTGTGTGTAAGTGTGAGGGGGATGGGCATCTGGGTAAAGGCAAAGGGCCTGCAGCACAAGTGAGGAATACAGAGATGAACTGGACCTGGGCCCTGGACTTGCATATACTATTATCTCCAGGCTGTGTCTCTAGCCTTTCAGTTTCTCCTGGGTGTGAGAGGTAACAGAGGAGGTGAGTCAAGAAAACACAGGAGGGAAATTGGCAAGATGCTCCCCATTCACATGTAACAAACAGGGCTCTTCAGAGAATAAGTAACGCTTAGAGAATAATAATGACTTTCCCATGTATTATGTAGTGTCTGAGATGGGAAGAAAATGTGAGCCCCATAAATGCACTGGTAAGAACTGTTCTGAAACTCAAGCTCTAGGTTATGGCAGAGTCTGGCCACTCTGGTGTGATTTAGTTGGCTAGTGCAGGAAATAGGACTGACACACACCACCCAGGACGACCATGCTCTCATGCAGAGACTGCAGGGACAGCGCAGCAGGAGGAATCAGAGCCTGGAGGTGCTAAGTGGGCACTGCCCACGGCCCACCAAACTTAGTGGACTCTGGTGTGTCTTATGGACCCATCCTAAGCAAGCACAGTGAGCCGAGGATGGACAATTTGCTATCTTATAAGAACGATGGACAAGCTATTTTTTTTTTTAATAAAAAAAAAAAAGTTTTGGCCATGCTGTGCAGTATACAGGATCTTAGTTCCCTGACCAGGGATTGAACCCCTGCCATTTGCAGTGGAAACACGGAGTCTTAACCACTAGACTGCCCGGGAAGATTCCTGGACAAGTTTTATGGCAAAAAAAAAAAAAAAAAGCAGTCCCCATGACTCCTTTTTGATGACTGTTTCACAGCAGGTAATAATGTAGTCAGGATACCTGTTGCCTACAGTGCTGACATCTGCCATTTCCATAAAGCAGGCAGCCCAAAGGTGGAAGGTGGGAAAAACACCAGGAGGGAGAAGACTTCTCTGTGCTGTAGCGCGAGTCTACACTGAGGTGCTTCTGGGGGTCAGTGGCCTGGCCTGGGGAAGACGGCCCCTGGGGACTGGCCGCCAACCTCTTCCATTCACAGGGAGGGGGAGGAGGGGACAGTGGGCCCCCCATGCCGAGCATGCCAGTCCCATCTAAGAGGCACACGTGTCTACAAACAGATGAGACTCTACTTCATTATCACCTCGGCCAGGACACGTTCACATCTGAGACTGGATTAAAGAGGTGTTAAAATCAATCACGCTGGGGCACAATTTCCAACACAGAGTGAAAATCAACCTTATGGGCCCACACTTAGCCAGATGGACTGCCACTACCTGATTTATTAAAAATAGAGGACTTGTCACCACTGACAGCCTAAATATCCCACTTTCCTCCTTTCCCTCCCCCTCTCTCTGAAATAGTCTTATGGCTTGCACTGGAATCATCACCTTCTCAATTTGTAATTTTGATAAACAGCTAATATTTATTGTATACTTTCTCTGTGTTAGACCCTGAAGATACAGGGTGAACCAGAGTGGGGCAGGGAACTAAAATTTATTCAACACCTAGTATGAGCATGGCGTTTTTCTATCAAAGAACTGAATACTTACCGCGCCACTGGGTAAGACTGATAACATTAGGGACCACTTAACAGATGAAGAACATGAGGCCAAGAGAGGCTTGGAGATAGGTCCAAGAACACATGGTCAGCAAACGGGGGAGCTAGAGTGATTAGAGAGACTTGACTTCATTCAGGCTGGTAACCTAAAGGTCCTCACAGGGATCTGAAGGTCAGAGTTCAGTTATCAATCAGCGGCTTCCATAGACCTAGGTGGTTGCAGATGGAACCAGGCAGCAGGAATGCTAAGACTTTAGGAGCTGTCTGGTCTGTAGAAAACGGTCCATGTGATAGTATTTTATATCATAAGCTATGAAACAGGAAAAAATATATAAGGTACCTAGTGCTTACTCTCGGAGAAGGCAATGGCACCCCACTCCAGTACTTTTGCCTGGAAAATCCCATGGATGGAGGAGCCTGGTAGGCTGCAGTCCATGGGGTCGCTAAGAGTCGGACACGACTGAGCGACTGCACTTTCACTTTTCACTTTCATGCATTGGAGAAGGAAATGGCAACCCACTCCAGTGTTCTTGCCTGGAGAATCCCAGGGATGTGGGAGCCTGGTGGGCTGCCGTCTATGGGGTCGCACAGAGTCGGATACGACTGAAGCGACTTAGCATCAGCAGCAGCAGTGCTTACTCTGAGAACCAAATAAGAAAAAACTGCTTAATTTAGAGCCAAGATGACTCAGGACAAGACCTCACTCACAGCAAGTGAGTTGCAGGGTTGAGCACATGGATGCAGGTCCTCTGACTCCAGGTCCCATCCTCTCTGCACGATGTCATTCCAGCAGCAGCTATGCTGGCAAGACCACGAGTACAGGGTCTTTACTAGCTCTGGTTGCCAAAAGTCCTCTTACCTGCCATCCTGCCTGCTGATCGTGTATCCAAAGAGAGGGTTATTGACAAAACTGATATTCACACCAACCAGTGGGGTCCCATCTGATGTCATGACTTGACCACGAATGACACATGCATGCCTGTGGGTAGAAGAGAGAGAATAACATGACCTACTTATGATGATAGAACCCTGGCTAGCAGG
Source organism: Cephalophus harveyi (assembly GCA_006410635.1). NCBI lineage: Eukaryota > Metazoa > Chordata > Mammalia > Artiodactyla > Bovidae > Cephalophus > Cephalophus harveyi. The sequence continues at coordinate 226,486 of SJYT01077026.1, read as the reverse complement.
TAAGAAGACAGAAGGCAGGTCACTCAGATATATCCTGGCACTCAGGGGCTCATGATATCCACTCAACATGAGCACTACTTTTTTATTTACTGCCTCAATCTATTTAGATTAGTACAAAAGTTAATGTGTCCTCCGACTGTGAATTTTAAATCATTGTAACTAGTCTCAAATACATCTTTATTAATCAAAATAGGAACCATTACAATGAACACATTTTTGCTAACGAGAAATAAGTTTGTTTATTCCTGTAGCATAAAAATCTGTGCTTTGGGATTCAGTGAAATATTGGAAAGCATTTTCTGTCTCCTACTGATCGTGGAAGTGTTTTCCCTGCAAAAAGTTGTCAAGATGCCTGAAGAAGTGATAGTTGGTTGGCGACAGATCTGGTGAATATGGTGGATGATGCAAAACTTCATAGCCCAATATGTTCAACTTTTGAAATGATAGTTGTGCGATGTGTGGTCAGGTGTTACCATGGAGAATCGGGTCCTTTTAGTTGATCAATGCTGGCTGCAGGCGTTGCAGTTTTCAGTGCATCTCATCAGTTCACAGAGCATACTTCTCAGATGTAATGGTTTTGTTGGGATTCAGAAAGCTCTAGGGAAGCAGACAGACCAGCAGCAGACCACCAACCAATGACCAGGACCTTTTTTTTTGGTATAAGTTTGGCTTTGCGAAGTGCTTTGAAGCTTCTTCTTGGTCTAATCACTGAGCTGGTCGTCATTGGTTGTCCTATAAAATCCACTTTCCATTGCACGTCACAATCTGATCGAGAGATGGTTCACTGTTGTGTAGAATAAAAGAAGATGACACTTCAAAACAACGATTTTTTTTTTTTTTTTTGATTTGCAGTCAGCTCATGAGGCACCCACTGCTGGAGCTTTCTCACCTTTCCAGTTTGCTTCCAATGCTGAATGACCATAGAATGGTCAATGTTGAGTTCTTTGGCAACTTCTCGCGCAGTTGTAAGATGATCAGCTTTGATGATGCTCTCAACTGGTCACTGTCAACTTCTAATGGCCGACCACTGTGCTCATCTTCAAGGCTCTTGTCTCCTTTGCAAAACTTTTTGAACCACCACTGCCCTGTACATTTTTTAGAAGTTCCTGGGCCAAATTCATGATTGATGTTGTGAGTTGTCTCTGCTGCTTTATGACCCATTTTGAACTCAAATTAAAAAAAAATTGCTTGAATTTGCTTTTTGTCTAACATCATTTCTACAGTATAAAATAAGTAAAAATAAGCAGCAATTAATAAGTCGGGAGCAAAATAATAAAGGGAGGAATATGCATTAAAATGATGCATAACAAGCCACATTTATTTCAGAATGTATTCTAATATCAAATGGCAAAGTTCAACAATGTAAAACCACAACTACTTTCGCACTAACCTACTAAGTCATCAAACTGTTCTCTAAAGAATTATTATTGAGAAAAATTTTCAGATGTCTCTGTCTAATCACTGAGCTGGTCGTCATTGGTTGTCCTATAAAATCCACTTTCCATTGCACGTCACAATCTGATCGAGAGATGGTTCACTGTTGTGTAGAATAAAAGAAGATGACACTTCAAAACAACGATTTTTTTTTTTTTTTTTGATTTGCAGTCAGCTCATGAGGCACCCACTGCTGGAGCTTTCTCACCTTTCCAGTTTGCTTCCAATGCTGAATGACCATAGAATGGTCAATGTTGAGTTCTTTGGCAACTTCTCGCGCAGTTGTAAGATGATCAGCTTTGATGATGCTCTCAACTGGTCACTGTCAACTTCTAATGGCCGACCACTATGCTCATCTTCAAGGCTCTTGTCTCCTTTGCAAAACTTTTTGAACCACCACTGCCCTGTACATTTTTTAGAAGTTCCTGGGCCAAATTCATGATTGATGTTGTGAGTTGTCTCTGCTGCTTTATGACCCATTTTGAACTCAAATTAAAAAAAAATTGCTTGAATTTGCTTTTTGTCTAACATCATTTCTACAGTATAAAATAAGTAAAAATAAGCAGCAATTAATAAGTCGGGAGCAAAATAATAAAGGGAGGAATATGCATTAAAATGATGCATAACAAGCCACATTTATTTCAGAATGTATTCTAATATCAAATGGCAAAGTTCAACAATGTAAAACCACAACTACTTTCGCACTAACCTACTAAGTCATCAAACTGTTCTCTAAAGAATTATTATTGAGAAAAATTTTCAGACGTCTCACTTACAGGTTATCGTCTACGGATACTGTACAATGCTGCAAGGAGACGAAACTGATCCAAGGTAACCATACAGTACAGTTGTCTGCGCCGCACGATCGCTCAGTCGTGTCCAACTCTTTGCGACCCCACGGACTATAGCCTGCCAGACTCCTCTGTCCATGGATTTTTCCAGGTAAGAATACTGGAGTGGGTTACCATTTCCTTCTCCAGGGGATCTTCCAGACCCAGGGATAGAATCTGGGTCTCCCACATTGCAGGCAGATTCTTTTACCACCTAAGCCACCAGTGAAGCCCTACAGTATAGTTATGCATATGAATTTGGAGTCATGTGACTTGGGTTCAAATCCTGGCTTTGTCACAGCTCTTTGATTCTCTGTTCTTCATCATGTTCAGAGTAACTGCATACATGGCATTATGTATGGCATACATACTGGCACAACAGTCTCACTAGAAGCAGACACTGAAGAAAGTGACCAGGATGGAGGGCACTTCCTCTCATCTGGCACAGGAGAAAGGAGAAGGGCAAAAGCTGAGGTCCCCTTGGAGCGGGTTTTGGAACCTGGCACCTCTCCCAACACCACCTCCCTGCTCTCCTATACTCTAGGCAACAAGCCATCTGCTTTTCCCCAACTTCTCAGGCAAACGTTGAAAGCCTCTGTGTCTGTGCGATGTTCCTCCATCTTCCTCAGATGTCATTATCCTGCAACCCTCTCCCCACATTCTCATCCTTAAAGACCCAGCTTCAAACAACACCTCTTCCCTGAAGCCTTTCTTGATGCCCCTAATTAGAACTAGTCCCAGTCTCTTCCGAAACCCGGCACAAACCCCTCGATGCCCTGCCACACAGCACACGCTTCTCCTCTTCACTGGATCAGCAACTCTTTCAAGGCCATGGTCAAGGTCTACTTTTTTTTTTCTCTCTCTCTCGAGAACCTGGAAATGCCTACTAGCACTAGGTGACTGTTTGCATGTGTGCTAATTCCTTCAGTCGTGTCTGACTCTTTGAGACCTGTGGACTGTAGCCCACCAGGCTCGGGATTCTCCAGGCCAGAACACTGGAGTGGGCTGCCATGTCCCTCTTCAGGGAGGTGACTGTTTAAACAAACATAAACAGGGAACTGAGTAAATAAGTGGAACAATCATTGATCATCTAAAATGATGTTTTTCAAATATTTCAGAAACAGTATCTTCTTAGCAGATGATATTTTATAAGGATCCCCAAGTGGAAAACCATTAAAAGCAAGAACTCCGGATGAAGTAGGGGTGGGGCCCCCTTTTCTGCTTGGGATGGTCCTGAGGCAACTCTGTGGAGTCTTACTGTTTGGAGAAGCCAGAGGAAGGCTAGTTTGAAAATCACTGAGTTAGAGGAAGAGGAGGAAACTCTGACCACAGACATCATGGTGTTTGCTCCAAGCCACACAGGGAGGTAGAGGGCAGAGCCAGCCCTGAAGTCCAGGCCTCAGCTCTGGGTCCAGCTCTAGACTGGTCTGCATACCACTGCCAACGGGTGGATGTGGAGATGCTCACTGGTGTCAAGGTCCTAAGGGATCAGGGCGCTGGGGAGACAGCTCTAGTGGACAAGACAAATCCTAGGCAAAGATGCAGGCGCTGATGTCCAGACCACCTGCTCCATTCACCTCAGTTCAGAAGGCTTTTTTTCTGACCTGGGGAAGAGCTAGTGATGAGGCCTGTGGGCGTTCATTAAAAAAAAAGATCTTAAACTCTGTCTCTGCTTTATTAGGTACCTACATCTCTAGCTTCCTAGAGTGATAAACTTTTCTCTGTTTGATGAGAAAAGCAATTAACACCAGGCTTGTAAGCAGCTGGGCTCGCCGGTGTGAGCCTGTCCTTTCTGAAGGCAGGGATGACTACCCACAATGCACTGAGCGCCCCAGCCCCACCCGGCCCACTCCTCCCCTTCCCACCACACACAATCTGGTTAATGTTAATTCAGTCAGTGGTTTCCTTCCGAGGCCCTTGGTCTAAATGCAATTACATGGCAAGCAAGTTAAGCAGGTGAAGCTCAGCAAAGACTCTCCGTTCCTGTTCTGAAGGTCTCCCAATATATTTAGGTAAAATTATCTCTCCGCTAATGGGAAAGATTTATTCCATCAATAGTATTCAGCCAGTACTGAGAGATGCTTTCTCTAATGGAGGAAAATTGGATTTCTTATTTGCTGGAACTCTGTCCTTCTGAAGAATTACTAACAGATCGCATCTCCTGGTGCTGGCTCCTCTCCAGCCTCCCCCTGACATGTGTGACTTCTGAGTCTGTCTGGACGATAACCAGCCCTCTGGGGATGGTTTCCTTTGGGGGCTGCCCTGGTTGCTGCCCCTTATCCACAGGCAGGCCGGCCGCCTCTGATTTATCTCCCTTCAGGGATTTCCTGATAATTGGGCAACATTAAATCAGCACCATTTGGCCATCACGTCACCTCCACCTCGGCAAGCCCGAGCAGATGTAATTTTAGCCTGGGCTCCTGTGGCTTGCCTTGGATTCTGGAGAAGATTAAGTTGATTCCCTGTACCCCAGTGGGCCACAGAGGCCTCCTGCCAAAACAGGCATTTGGCTCAGAAATTGAGTCCTGGAGAAAAATACTTCCATCCTCCTTCCATTTGACCATGACTTTCAGTTGTCAAGAAAAACCCAGTTCAACATAAAGTCTTCCATGGAACAACAGAGGCTGGGGGAGTCTGCTCCATGGATGGTTCTTGGAAATGTATCTTCTGCTACATGTTTTTATCTAGGGAGGTCTGAAGAGATGTGGGTGCTGGGCTCCCAAACGCTTTCTTTCTTCATCCAGGTATTTATCGGATACCACCAGTGGGGCAGTGGCGAATGTTTAACAACTGACTTTCCAAAGAACAGTGACTTTAACTTGCGGCATTTGCCCATTTCTGTGGTGTAAAGACTTCCACCATAGCCGATTCCATACTACTGATAAGATGTCACCACATCCAAAGTTGGGAAGAGATGGCCAGATACCATGAGATAGCAGTATTTCCATCATAGAGACTCAAGAGACCTAAATAAACTCCAGAACAAAGATGATGTGAAAACAGTGAAATAACTAGGAAGTGGTAAGTTTTATTTATTACCTTTGCTTTTAATATAATTTGTGATGTTATGTAGTTTTAAAATAATTATTGCGCTTAAGAACTAGCTTGCGGAATTCCTGAACACTTAATAAACAGTCCCTGTGAACTGGTATGAGCCGGCTTCATCCACCACTGGAACACTGACCCTCATACTAAGGATCAGTGCATCTCAGAAATAGGTGCTGCTCTGACTGTGAAATTCCGTAATGGAAGATGGACTTGGTGAGAAATCACTAATGCAAGGTGCAAATCACTGCCACCAACTTGGCTTCTTGGCTGGCTTATCTGATCCTCTTACCATCAGTCCTAGGGCTGACGTGTTTTGCTTTTCTGTGGTCACTGTCTTGGCATAACAGGGTTATTTTCTACTCATTCTTGGGGTCCCATCTAAGCTGTCATCACTTCAGTGAGGCTGTTGCCAACTCTTCCTGGCACAATTAATCACCCCTCTGCTAGGCTGCTCTAAACCTTCCAAATATGTCTCCACGATGTGGCTGTCATCCAGTGATACTATTCACATTTGCACAGCTCTCCCACATGCTTCCATCTCTGGGGGGTGGGTAAGCATGCAATATTCTGCCTGAGTGCTTATTAGGTGAGAAATGATCAAGTAACTGAAATTCAGAGAGAGCAGACTTGCTCAAGGTCATACAACAGAGAACTCAATAGGCTCAAAGCTAGGTCTCCTAATGCTTCCAGGTCCTTCTTCTTACTACAGTGTTACTCACCTGCACTCACTGAAATTCACATAATTTAGAACACGAGGCATCTACTCAAAGCTAGGCACTGTGTTAGGTGCTGGGCTTATAGAAATACATGGATTCTAGTTCCCAGTTGCTGGCTGGAGCTCAGCAAGGCCAATTTGAAACGTCTGAGTATAGTTGTCTGACACCAGTGAGTCAACACATGGGTTTGGCATATGTCAGGCAGCTGGGATACAAAACAAGCAATTAGGCTGGGTGAACTCTGCCAGGAAGGAGTGCTCGTGCCAGGCCAAGGGTGGTGGTGGGGTGTCAAACACTCTGGCATTTGCCCAACCATACACTCTGGGCCTGATTGAGGTGCCCTGGCTGACGCCAGCGATGGGGAAGATCTGCCTGACTGCTTCCCGGGGACAGTGGCCAGGTTTGGATCATGAGAGGAAAGTGTTGGAGAGACAACACCACTGTGAAATAGAACCAAGCAAATACAAAACTCATCCGAGCTGCCCATCGGGGAGAAGTGGAGGGCTGTAGTGAAAGAGCCCTGGGCAGGGGGTCGGATCACAGCTCTGACTCTGGCACGACCCTGGAGTGCACCTGGTCTCTCTGGACCTCCATTCTCTCGTCTGCTCATGCAGGCTGAAGTTTTTCCCAGGTGGATGTAAAGTGGGATGTATGATGGCTTTAATTTGATGCTACACAATCCAGCTCAAGCAGCCCTACTACACATGGCTTCAGAATCCTAATGGAGCGTATACAATGCTTACACTTATTTCTAAATTTTTCCCCCTACATGGAACCTTCCACCCATTCTCTTCACCTGAAAACCACCTGCCCATCCTCAGACCCCACCTGGAGTGGTACCCCGGGCTGTCTCTGCAAAGACTCTGAGTGTTGTCAGGCTATCGGGCAAACTTGTGACCTCCCAGCAGATCACGAGCTCCTTGAAGACGGGGACCACAGCCCCCTCACTGTTGGATTGCCACACCAAGCATGGGTGATACTCATTTCTGAGTGGGCAAAAGAAAAGCCTCTGCCAACACAGGGGTTCACCCTGGAATTTGAATGCATGGAGCAGAGTAAGCTCTTGATAAATTATTTACTGAATGAATAAAGAACTGATGCGTTTCTGTAACTGAAGGTGAGGGAGATACAAAAGAACTCTAAGCTATGTGACCTTGACAGCGATATGGCTAGGGCACAGAGGGCTGCTGAAGCTGGGCTTCCAAGGTGGTCACAAGCTAGCTGCATCCCAAGGCTTGGTTCCCTCCCTGAGAGGATCCACCCACTTCTGCCTGCAGCCCTACTCCTCTTCTGTACACTTAAAATTTTGCAAAATTAAAAAAAAAAAAAGACTGCTGGAAATTCAGTTAGATTTCTTATTCAATGTGTATTATACAAGCAGACAGACAAAAGCAAAGGAAGAAAAACTGCAGCTTGACTTTTTGTTGTTGTTGTTGCTGTTATTAAATGGAAACAGCTAATGAAGTTGGGATTCAGCAAAGCGGAATCATCATTTGGGATCTATCAAGGTGCAAAGGCAACTCTGGCCTTTTCTCTGCGGTGGAGCGTTTGCTACTGTCTGCCACTGTTGGTTATGCAAATCACTCCTCTGCATTACCTACTTTAAACAGATTTATATGCTTGACTTGTACCAACCCTTTAAACTGTTTTCTCCTAACTCATGCTGACTGATGGGGGATCTTTCCAGCACCTACTACACTTCATCTACCCTCTTGTAAGAACCTTGAAAAAAAAAAGTGTGTTAGTTGCTCAGTCATGTCTGACTCTTCTGTGACCCCATGGACTGTAGGCTCATCTGTCCGTGGGGATTCTCCAGGCAAGAATACTGGACTGGGTTGTCATGCCCTCCCCTCCGGGAGATCTTCCCAGCCCGAGAATTGAATCTGGCTCTCCTGCATTGCAGGTGGATTCTTTACTGTCTGACCCACCAGGAAAGTCCTGTAAGAACCTTATGTGGGCCCAGATGAGAAGCCCCACCTCACAGCCTATCATATGACCTCCATCAAGGGGGTTTCCAGTCAAAGCCTGACCCTGTCCACCTGGTAGCCTCTGAGACTTCTTTCCAGCCTGGCCACATAGGCTGCTCTGCAGTTTTCTCTTCTGATCTTTCCATCTTGGGGCTCTGCCTCTGTTTCTTCAACCAGCTTTTCTAGCCTGATATCTTCCACCTAGTCATGTGAGAAGAAACCATTCTGATCATCTCCTTCGCATTTCTTATTGCAGAAGTGAGGAAATAAAGTCTAAGCAGGGGATGGACTTGCCCATTCTTGCAAGAGTGGCTGAGGAGCCAGGATTCAAATTCAAGACTTCATTTATGGGATTTCTCTGGTGGTCCAGTAATTAGGACTCTGTGCTTCCAATGCAGGGTGTGTGGGTTCAATCCCTGGTTGGGGAACTAAGATTCCACATGTCATGTGTTACAGCCAAAAAATAAAAAGTACACTAAAGAAAATATTTCATTTACTATCCATGAGGACTCGGGAAAGTTACTTCACCTCTTAGGCTACTTACCATCTGACACAGATACACAACTAAAAACTGAGAATCTCAATTTGTTTTAGCTGCCTAAAAAATCAGAGTTAACATCAGCAGGGCTCCGAAAGCCCTTTTTGATCACAACCTTTTCTGTAAACATTTTGTGCAGGCTCCATGGATGCATTTATATTTGTTAATAAGTTGTACACATGTGCTACCATCATTAGCTAATACTAGAAAGCATAATATATGCTTGGTACAAGGTTTAATGCACAAAAATGAATATTTCAACTAGTCTTGACAATTTTGAATCTTCTGCTTCCCTTTTTGTTAGGTCTAATGAGAATGATCATTCCTGTTTTTAACGATCCTTCATAGTGGAGTTGAGGCAGACTTTGTACCAGGAGTAGCAATATTAGCTCTGCCATCTGACTGTCAGCTGGTATTAGGTTGGTGCCAGAGTAATAGTAGTTTTGGACTGTGAATTTTCAACCATTATAATTAGGTTCAAAAGTGAAAGTGAAGTCGCTCAGTCATGTCTGACTCTTTGCAATCCCATGAACTGTATCCCACCAGGCTCCTCTGTCCACGGGGATTCTCCAGGCAAGAATACTGGAGTGGGTTGCCATTTCCTTCTTTAGGGGATCTTCCTGACCCAGGGATTGAAGCTGGGTCTCCCACACTGCAGGTAGACTCTTTACCTGGGAAGCTGAAGCACTAGGCTCAAACACATCTTTATTAATCAAAATAGGAACCATTACAATCAATATATTTTTGCCAATGAGAAATAAGTTTGCTTATTTTTGTAGCATAAAAATCTGTGCTTTGGGATTTGAAGAACTCTTGGAAAGGATTTTCTACATCCTGCTGGTTGTGGAAGCATGTTCCCTGCAAAAAGTTGTTGAGATGCTTGAATAAGTGGTAGTCAGTTGGTGAGAGGTAACCTGAATATGGGATATGAGGCAAAACTTTGTAGCCCAATTCATGCAACATTTGAAGCATTGGTTGTGTGCAGCTGGGCATTGTTGTGGAGAAGAATTTGGCCCATTCTTTTGACCAATACTGGCTGCAAGAATTGCAGTTTTTGGTGTATCTCATCAATTTGCTGAGCATACTTCTCGGATGTAATGGTTTCACCAGGGCCCTCAAAGCTGTAGTGTATCAGACTGAAGACTGACAACAGATCACCAAATAGTGACTATGACCCGTTTTCTGGTGCAGCTTTGGCTTTGGCAAGTGCTTTGGAGCTTCTTCTTGGTCCAATCACGATGATGAACCACTGATCATCACTGGTTATCATATAAAATCTACTTTTCATTGCATGTCACAATCCAATCAAGAAATGGTCTGCTGTTGGATAGAATAAGAGGACACTTCAAAACAATTGTTTTGATTTGTGGTCAGCTCATGAGGCACTTACTCACTGAGCTTTTTCACCTTTCCAATTTGCTTCAAATGCTGCCTGACTATAGAGTGGTTGATGTTGAGATCCTGGACAACTTCTCACGTAGGTGTAAGAGGATCGGCCTTGATCATTGCTCTTGGCTGGTCATGGTCAGCTTCCAATAGCCGACTACTATCCTCCTCATCTTCAAGGATCTCATCTCCTTTGTAAAACTTCTCGAACCACCACTGCAGTGTAAATTCATTAGCAGTTCCTGGGCCAAATGTGTTGCTGATGTTGGGGGTTGTCTCTGCTGCCTGATGACCCATTTTGAACTCAAATAAGAAAACTGCTTGAATTTGCCTTTTGTCTAACATCATTTCTATAGTCTAAAATACATATTAAATAAACAGCAAGTAATAATTCATTAGCAAAAAACATAAAGCTAAGAAATGTACATTAAAATGATGTATAACATAACCGCATTTAAGAATGTATTCTAATATCAAATGGCAAAGTTCAACAATGCAAAACCAGCAATTACTTCTGCACCAACCTAATATGTGCACTTAGCATCTTACTTTGCAAAATTCTTTTAGGTCACTGGACCCCATTTTTTATGTAAGTTTGGTTTTACAGACACCCCCTCCCCCCACATATATACAACACAATCATGGTATAATTTTGTTGTTGTTTGGTTGCTCAGTCATGTCCAAATCTTTGTGACCCCATGGACTGCAGCACGCCAGGCTTCCCTGTTCATCACCATCTCTCAGAGCTTGCTCAAACTCATGTCCATTGAGTCAGTGATGGCATCCAACCATCTCATCCTCTGTTGTCCCTTTCTCCTCCTGCCTTCAATCTTTCCCAGCATCATGGGTCTTTTCAAATGAGTCAGATCTTCGCATCAGGTGGCCAAAGTATTGGAGTTTCAGCTTTAGCATCAGTCCTTCCAATGAATATTCAGGGTTGATTTCCTTTAGAATCCACTGGTTTGATCTCTTTGCAGTCCAAGGGACTCTCAAGAGTCTTCTCTTGAAGACAGTTCAAAAGCATCAATTCTTCAGTGCTCAGCCTTCTTTATGGTCCAACTCTCACATCCATACACAACAACTGGCATAACCATAGCTTTGACTATATGGTAAAGCTCTATTATCTGTAAGAATAAACCAGTAAAGCTCTGTGAAGAGCAGAGCCTCACCTGCCTCAGAAAACCTTGTGTGCTGGTTCAGACATAACCAGCTAACACTGGGACCAAGCAAATCAGAGAAAGCCGAGCATTCCATCCAAGGAAACCTTTATTCTTACTTTTAAAGGTAAGTAAATGTGGACAGATGTTCTAATATTTCCTTCTGTACTTCATGGGCCACGTTGGGTAGCCACCCTGGGACCGCTGCACAGCACTCGAGTTACAATGGTGTGAGTCTTTGCTTTCTTAGTATGAATCAAGCTCTAATATACTGTATATTACTGTATGCAATAACTGTGGGTCCTTCGTGGTGGTCCAGTGGTTAAGAGCCCGCCTCCCAATGCAGTGGACGTGGGTTCAATCCTGGGTCTGGCAAGACCCCACTTGCTGCTGGGCCACTAAGCGCATGCAACACAACTGCTGAAGCCCATGGGCCTAGATCCTGTGCTCCTCAACAAGATGCCACTGTGATGAGAAGCCCTCACACTGCCACAAAGAGTAGCCCCCGCTCGCTGCAACGAGAGAAAGCCTGTGCGCAGCAATGAAGACCCAGTGCAGCGAAAAATAAATTGATTTTTAAAAACAGCTAACTTCTAGCTGTGTTTCATTCTTTAATACTTATTTCAATGCTCTTCCTAGGTTTACTACGCATGTCTTTCAATTAACTTGGTGGGCCCAAGCCAAGAGAACTTGATTTGATAAAATCCACACTCTTATAGCACATCCGATGCTGCTGCCGCGTTAAATTACTTCTCATACCCTTGTCTGGGCAAGCACTTCCCTGCCTCCCTGACTTTGTCTGCGTTGGTTCCTTTGCCTCAAATGACTTCCCCACTTTCCTGCTAACCTGTCCTTTAAGGCCTGCCTCTCAATAAAGCTCTTCTTGACTTTCCAGGACAAAGAACCCACTCCCTCCTTTTGTGAAGAAAGCACAATGTACTTATCCCACTGAAGTGTATTCATCTGTTCAAATACCTTATCTTCTCTAGATTGTGAGTTCTTTGTGGGGAATAACTATGTCCTTTTCATCTCTATAACTCTGTGCTTAGTGCAGAAGTAGGTCTATTAGTGTGCATTCATTAAATGTTAAGTAAAAAGATAAATGGAGATCACATTAATAGATGAAAAAATGGAAATGAAATGTGAGTAATATCAAAATATGAGAAATATGAATATATTCCACATAGCCCAAAGTGAAAAATATATATGTGGGTTGTTTTTCTTGTTGTTTTGTTGCCAAGTCATGTTTGACTCTTTTGTGACCCAGTGGACTGGAGATCTCCAGGCTCCTCCGTCCATGGGATTTCCCAGGCAAGAATACTGGAGTAGGCTGCCATTTCCTTCCCCAATGGATGGGTTGGGGGAAGAGAATCACAGACAAAAGGCCAGGTAAACGAGAATAGGGTTCAGTTGCTGGAAATTTAATTGAGCAGCTACTTTGTGCTGTACGCGGTTCTGGGTGATAGGGAAGATGCTTACGCGTCCATTTCCTTTCCTGCGAACACTAGAGCAGAGCAGTGCCAGTGGTTTCTGGTTCATTTCCCACTGCATTCTAAACAGTTAAGTTACTAACAGCAAATGAGACAAAATCCCTTTGCATGAGGAACTCACCTTCTGGCATGAATACAATTTGACTTTATGAACAATCCTTGTATCTAGAAGTAAAGCTAGCATGGGATAAAAAAAAAAAAGGGGGAGCTGCCCACCAGGTCATTCTAGTATCAGGCAGGCAAACACACCACAGCTAGCATCGGCGCCAGGCCCTGCCCAAGTACCCTGACTCTGTTCTTCCATTTGGACTTGGGCTCAGCTCAGACTCCACCAGAGGCTCCCAGATCACTTGCTGGGTATGTGGGTTGAATGTTATAGAGACGTACTCCAGTTCATGACAGAACACGTTTTTCCTCTTGGACTTTGAGTATGTCTAGGGAGAGGAAAGAAGAAATCCACAGACTTCTTCAGATGAGTTGGAGCTCAACTCTGAATGAGAAGAGTCCTTTGGGTGAATGGGTCCAAGTCCCTCATTTACAGGTGAGGGACAGGATCCCTAGAGATGGGCAAAGCTCCCCCTTCATCATGCACTGAGGCTGGGGCATGGACAGGTCTGCTGTGATATTCTGAGCCCACCTGAGGGCATCCAATGACAAGATGGCCCTGCAACCACACGTGTTTTCTGGGCCTTTAGACTTGCCTCCTGCAGAGGCCAGAAGACAGTGGTCCTGTAATCTCCTAACTTTCTGTGGCTGATGAGCTACTTCAGACACTCAGGGAGTATGCGCTCCCAGACCACAGATCTGATCATTCAAGTCTGGGGGCAACCTGGCTGTTGAAAGCTGACACTTGATTCTACCACAGGAATCCTCTGGAACAGTTTCTGCTGGTCCACAAAGGTGCACACAAGAACAGAGCCCTTGACTGTTTGCGACACTGTACTTCCAGAGAAGTGAGTCCTGGCTGTGGCAGAGGACGGGCCGGATGGAGAGACACTGGCCAGTAGAGATCACTTTGGAGGAGCAAGGCTCCTGATGCTGGGTGACAGGGCTGGTTGGGCGAGGGGACACAACTCAGAGACATCGGCCATGTGCCTCTGGGGTCAGGGAAGGTGAGAGCATATCCAGACAGCCTGTTCTCTGGGCCATGCAGCCGGAAGCCTGCCTCTAAGAGGATCCCTCAGGAGATGGCTTGTGTTGCTAGAAAAGCTCGAGGCAGCTCTGCCTCGAGTCTCAGTGGACAAGGTCATTTCATGACTGTGTGTCCTGTCTTCCTGTCTTCCAGGACAGGCCTTGCTTCCCCCGCAAAAGGGAGGCTTTGCTACTGTACCCCAAAAGGAGAAACTACGACGGAGTGGACATTAGATCCACTTCCTGGGGTAGGATGGGGGCTGGGCAGAGACACGGGAAGGGGCTGCAGAAATCAGCTCAGCCAGACCTGAGGTGCAGAACCACACATAGGCGGCATTCCAGGGAAACGGTTCTTCCAGGGGCGGGGCGGAAGACCAATAGGGCACAGGCTGTGGTGAGGGGCTCCCAGGGCCAGCTGGATGTGAGTGCCCCGTGCACCAGGGAACAAGGCCCAGGTTCCGACACAGAGCGAGGGAGGTTCCCCTGGAGGAGGGTATGGCAACCCACTCCAGTATTCTTGCCCGGAGAATCCCATGGACAGAGGAGCCTGGCAGACTACAGTCCATGGGGTTGCAAAGGGGTGGACATGACTGAAGCGACTTAGCACACACATCATACATGCCTTGACTTAAAAGACACAGGAATTATTGCCTGAGAACCTCACTGAGGACTCCAGGTTTGCCAGGACTTAGGCTCTGCTACTACCTCGCTGAGCCAAGAGTTTCCTCCAGCCTCAAAGGTTCCTTTTCTACCACAAAGGGCTGCTGATGGCAAGGGTCCCCTCACCTCTGCCTGCTGCAACGCTCAGACCCATGCCTCAGTTATACAACCACATCAGCGTTTCAGGCTAAGATTTTCACTTCCCTCCCAGTTCTCACAGTGACACTGAAACCTATATGAATACAAAAGTCCTTGCCAACGTTCACATCGGCTGTATCTATGCTAACACTTGGCTCTAAGTGATAATGGCAATGAGCACTCATCCAATGCTTACTTGCTCTGACACATAAGGGTTTTATATCTCCTTTAATCCTCAGACATCCCTACAAGGTACCAATTATTGTCCTCATGTGACAGATGAGGAAAGTGAGGTCACGCAGCCGGCAAGGGGTGGGGCTCACAATCAAGCCCCACTGCCTGCCTCTAGGGTCACACTCGGGAGCATTGAGAGCTGCCGCACAGTAGCCTCTGGCTGTGCTGCATGGGAGCAGAGAGAAAGGGCCAGCTGGGGTTGCAGAGGTGCAGCGGCCCCACCGTGTACACACTTCCTGCCTGAAGATGTGGAGGTGGGAATATGCAAGACCTAGCAGAGGGGAACAAAGGCTTGGTATGTGGGCTCCAGAGCCACCTGCCTTGGATTCAAAGGCTGGCTCAGCCACTTACAAGCTGTCTGTCCTGAGCCAGGTTACTCACCTTCTCTGTGCCTCAGTTTCCTATCTGGAAAAGATGAATTCCCTAAGTCACATGGTTTCAGGGGAGATGTAAAGATGTTTCCACTCACGAACCTCACCAAGCCTTTCAAACAATGCCTCACACATAGAACGTCCTCGGTAAATATTCGGTGCTACGACTGAATGTGTGCTGTGTGCCAGCTTCCTGGGAATTTTCTCCAATTTACTCTTCTGCACAACCTGCAGGGTGAGAATGAGTAACCCCACATTCCAGATGAGGACGCTGAGCCTCGCTCACCCGCGGTGGCTTGCTCTCACTTGCCCAAGGACTTGAATGTACGGCCTCTCCCTCTAAACCCTGCGTGGCTCCTGCTTTGGCGCAGCATCATCAGCTAATGCTCCCTGTGACGGACAGCTAGGAAAACGCTCAGGCTACAAAGCAAACAGATCGTAATTCGGTTTTGGAATCAATAAAGGGATGATCAAGTGGCAGAGGAAGAGTTGTTAGCTGCTTATCAGGATGATGTGAGAAGTTGCTGCCTGCATCCTGAATTAAATTCACCTAGTTGCTTTATCATCATAAACACTCATTTCAATGTGGGGAGGGATTTTTTTTTTAAACCCAACATGAATAATATATAATGGCTGACATTTTGGAGGAAGCAGGATCTTTACCTTCTTCTATCTGCCATCAGGGTAATTTATCATTGTCTTTCTCCCTGCCTGCCCCCCCCCCCTTTTAAACTGATGGGGTATCCTGTCAGCTCAGCTTGTTCTGAAGAGGCAGGAGTATAATTCAATAATAAATTCGCTTAGAGGCCAGCTGTCAGGAAGCTGGTGTTTATTTGAACTCCATTAGATGATCTCTACTGCTCAGACTCTCTGAGGGCTTTCTGAGGGACATCTGAGGCCTGGGGAGGGGAAGGGGGGAGGAGTGGCCTGCAAATGCATTTCTGGACTGGCTCTGTCACTGACACTTGCATATGGCTTTAGATCTGCAGAGGGCTGACAAAAAATTACATTGCATGCATGATCTTTCCTTCCTTCTTTCCATTAGGTTTTCCTCTTCTAACCTCTTACTTCCAAACTTTGTGGCAATTTTGTGCCTTTATAAAGGGTCTGAGAGGAATTCTGAAGGTTTTTGTGGTATCAAGGTTATTTTACTTCTGTTTGTAGCAGTTTTACCTGAGGCGAAATGCCCTGGTCTGGTTTGTGAACCGCCGAGGGGTCGATCTTTCTCAGTTCCTGCCCCAAACTACTCTTCTTGCTGCAAAATCCTGTTATTCCCTTTTCCTCATGGTCTCTAGCACAGCAGGTCATTCACCCCGGATTTCTTAACACTCTCTTGATTTCAAATACTGAAGCATGTCTCTTGAATTTTGACTTGGAAAATACTATCACTACAATTATGCTCCAGCCACATTAAAATTCTCTCCGTTCCCTGATTATCATGCAAAGTCATGCTGGTACCTCAGTCGAGAATGCATTTCAAAATTCCGTTCAACAGAAACCCATAGTAAGCAATATAGCTTATTCAAGAGTACGCACATGCACACACAAACACGCACACACGTACACACATACAGACATGCACAAAGTGTCACAAAATACATATCCTTTCAGAGTGCTCCACTGATACTTTCTACACCGTTGTACCCCTTTCTATTTAAATTTACTTCTTTATTCTTTAAATAATAGTTTTGACTGACTACATTGATTTCATGATGTGCTAATGGGCTGTTGTGATCTGAAGTGGGATAAATAATGTTTCAATGGTCAGCCCTCTTCACTGAAATCTCTGTCTCAGGCCACAGGCCACGTCCTGCCAGAAGTCTTGGCTCGTTTGTTTGTTTGCTCATTCACTTGCAAGACCGGTCACTGCTGCCTGCCCTGCGCCAGGCCCTCTGCTGGTGCTAGAGACACAAAGGTAGGCCAGATACAGACCCTGTGCTGTGGAGTTCAGGGACCTGGATTTGCACTGGGAGGGATGCCCCTGCCTTTGAGCTCTGAAAACACTCTCTGCTCTGTTCAGGCATTCAGCAGCAGCTGGTTGGCTGACTCCCTGACTCAACTACTATTCAATGTGGTTTAGTCTGTACCAACCCCTGCGTCGCTGAGTCGGACAAGACTGAGCGACTTCACTTTCACTTTTCACTTTCATGCATTGGAGAAGGAAATGGCAACCCACTCCAGTGTTCTTGCCTGGAGAATCCCAGGGATGATGGAGCCCAATGGGCTGCCGTCTGTGGGGTTGCACAGAGTCGGACACGACTGAAGCAACTTGGCAGCAGCAGCAGCAGCAACCCCTGCTGAAGCTCCAATACTTTGGCTACTGCAGTCCATGGGGTCGCTGAGTCAGACACGACTGAGCGACTTCACTTTCACTTTTCACTTTCATGCATTGGAGAAGGAAATGGCAACCCACTCCAGTGTTCTTGCCTGGAGAATCCCAGGGATGATGGAGCCCAATGGGCTGCCGTCTGTGGGGTTGCACAGAGTCGGACACGACTGAAGCAACTTGGCAGCAGCAGCAGCAGCAACCCCTGCTGAAGCTCCAATACTTTGGCTACCTGATGCGAAGAGCCAACTCATCTGAAAAGACCTGATGCTGGGGAAGACTGAAGGCAGGAGGAGAAGGAGACGGCAGAGGATGAGATGGTTGGATGGCATCACGGACTCAGTGGACATGATTTGAGCAAACTCCAGGAGACAGTGAAGGACAGGGAAGCCTGGCATGCTGCAGTCATGGGCTCGCAGAGTTGGACATGACTGAGCAACTGAACAACAACCACCCCTCTGCTAGGCACTAGAGGTTCAATGACCAGCGAGGCATGGCACACATTGGAAGTCCCAGTGTAATGGGGTCAGATGCATATCTTCTCACAGGCCTAGTGCAGAACAGGTGTTGATTAACAGTCAGCAAACAGAGCTTGGCAGTTCTGTCCCTCTCTGTGCCCACCCATTCTCTCCTCTCCATGGGATCTGACCCTCTCTATACAATATGATCCTTTGTCTCCTTTGGAATGAATGCTCTCACCCGTCCCTACTTTTTTAAAGCTCCCATGACTCCTGAAGTCTTTTCTCTTTGGGTTCAGTGTGTTCCGTTGGCTGACTTTCATTGAACCTGTCTTTACCCAACCGCTTGCCTGAGTGAGCTGATAACCTATCAGGTTTTGAGGAGCCCAAGAAGACTTAACAGCATCACATTCTTCCTTCCACCAATCCAGGAACACATTCTACACTGCTAGACAAGTAACTTGGCGGTGGTTCTTCCTCTTCCCATAATCCGCTAACCTGTCCAGCAGTGGCAATCCACAAGTATTTACAGAATTGCACTGTCTGCTCTGTGTCCAGCCCTTTTGATCCAGCCAGTCTTTCGCAAGCTAAGGGATACAATCAAAGTTAAGTCACAGGGAAATAGCTGCCTCAAGTGCTCTTGCTGCTGCTGCTGCTAAGTCACTTCAGTCATGTCTGACTCTGTGCGACTCCAGAGACGGCAGCCCAACCCTGGGATTCTCCAGGCAAGAACACTGGAGTGGGTTGCCATTTCCTTCTCCAATGCATGAAAATGAAAAGTGAAAGTGAAGTCGCTCAGTCATGTCCGACTCTTAGCGACCCCATGGACTGCAGCCCACCGGGCTCCTCTGTCCATGGGATTTTTTGAGTGCTCTTAGAGGAGGAAGTATCTCATGCTGTCCTCCCCTTTCCAGCTGTCTGATCCCCAGGTACTGTTATCCACCCTCCTTGTATTGACGATCCAGCTAGGGATCCTTCTTCTGCTTGCAGACCTGAGTGGCTCCTTCCTTCCCACTCAAGTCTCCACAGAGGGCGCCCTGCACTTTATTCTCCCCATGAGTCCAGGGGAGGGACAGGTGATCCACTAGACTGAAGGGCCCCAGGCATCCAGGCCCGGACGGAAAGATGGTATTTAAGCCACCTAATCTGCTGAAGGGGGTTCCCCAGCCTGATCTGGGCCCTCCTACTGTAGAGCTACTTGAGGTCAGCTGAAGTCACTGATGCCTCTTTCACTTAATGGGGAGCTGAGCACAGCGGAGGCAGAGTGTCAGTCTGAGCTACTGTACTCATAAAACCCGTAAGAAACACCTGCTCTGGGACCGGCATTGTGCTAGGTTCTGGGGATACAGATGAGCAAGATGGGGCCCCTGGGGGAGGCCTTCCTCACTCCCAGTCCATCTGACAGCTCTTCCGCTTCAGTTCTGAGTTGGGCTCTACGCTTCCCTCCAAGGAGACCGGCCCGGCCCAGCTCAGCATCTACCCTGCTTGGCCGGGGCCCTCCCGTCAGTCCCCGCGGGCCGCCCCTGCTCCTGTGGACCAGCTGGGGCACTGCACGGAGGCATGGGAAGCCCCCAGGAACTCCTGGTGTCATCTGTGCACCGCAGCCCCTCTGGGTCCTCGTCCCTGCCGTGGGCAGGCCTTGAGGAAAGGCGCTCAGGGGAGAGCCCGTGTACTGAGGACTGGCTGGCTGGCTTCTCCCACAGGACGGTGTTCCTGTCAGTTCCGACCTGGCCTTGAATCCCTCTCCATCCCGTAGTCCCAGCAGGCCTCACACTTGGATCTCCCAGAGTCAGTCACACAGCAGTGAATCTGCAGAGTGAAGCTCCTGTACCTCACAGGAAACAGCTGGGGCTCCTTGCCAGGCCCAGAGATGCCGTTAGGTCACTGGGTGACAGCCTGCTTCTTGGAACCTGTTAAACGGGCTCCCGTTCAGACTGTACAAATTGCAGTGTAGCATACGGCTTCCCTGGTAGCTCCGCTGGTAAAGAATCTGCAGTGCAGGAGACCTGGGTTTGATCCCTGGGTTGGGAAGATCCCCTGGAGGAGGGCATGGTAGCCCACTCCAGTATTCTTGCCTAGAGAATCCCATGGACAGAGGAGCCTGGTGGGCTACAGTCCAGGGGGTCGCAAAGAGTTGGGCATGACTGAAGTGACTTGGCACACACGTGTGCCTTGTTTGTAGGTTTCCAGTCACTTAGATTTGTTTTACATAAGAATCTGGGGATACTTAGTAGTGAAACACAGGAGCTGTTTCCTGCGAATCTAGACGAGTGAGGAGCTGGGCATGATTATTTAGGCAAACGTTAGGTAAAAGGAATGTTTGCAGTAACATTTGGAAGCTTCCATGATCCATTCATTTTAGAGCAAATACTCTATTCCAGGCTCTGCCCTAAGTCATACAGGTTTGGAGAGATGAATGGTCTCTGCTTTCAAAGCCTCTGCTATTTAACTGAAGGTGACAGATACATAAACAATGATCTGGGAGCTGACTTCTACTCCTGCCTCTGCTACTAATTGGTAATGTGATTTCAGCAGATAATTGAACCTCTCTGGACTCTTGAATCCTCAGTAGAAAATTAAATAAAAGATACAATACACCCAACTATTCTCCGTCCCACTATCCCTCCCCACTCCTCCTTTTCTCCTTGTTTCCTTCCATCTTTTTCTTGTTCAAGGTAATATATATGCATATCTAAATGTGAAAGTGAGTAAGATGTGGTCCTGTTGTGGCAGACTCAGTTTAGAGGGTTGGCAGATATTTACATATTCACTAAATTAAGCCCTTGCCCAAAGCCACGTGCATTCAGCAGTGGCAGAGTCCAGATCTGAGACACAAGCTGGCCTTGCTCCAAAGCCCATGCTCTCTTCTCTCTGCTGAGCAGCCCATTTCTTCCAGTAGAGGTTTCTCAAGTTCCCCACCAGATAGGCTCCTTAAGGGCATGTCACACTGTTAGAAACGATACCTAAATTCCTGGGTAGGTGCCACATGATCTGTGACAATGTAAGCATCAGGCTTGGTGAAGCACCAGAGCACATGGTCCCCACTGGCACTGATCAGGATGGCATGGTGAGGACACCCCTTAATCAGAAGAGCCATCGGCAGCCAACCAGTCAGAGCCCCAATCAGATCCCATGACAGTCCAGTAAAGAAGGGTTAAGCAAGTATTAAATAATATCTCCCTTGGTAGGAGTAATATTCCTACATCCAGTTGATTAAAAGAACTCACGCCACGGGAAGGCCCACAAGCATACATACAAAATCACACGATTGAATAAAAAGAGCAGAAAGCTTTGTACCTGGAGACAAAAGCAGAATTTCTGGCCAAGATAAATGAATAGCTTTCTCCTCACTCTGCTTCTGCTCCTAGCTCTGCCACTTCACTGGCCTATGCATTGGGGAAGATCACTTAACCTCTGAGGCTCTCAGTATTCTCAGGGTGAGCTGAAGGGGACTCTCACACGCTTTCACCTCTAAGAAAGTTAAAGTTCAACTGCTCTGACACACTTGTATGATGCCGCGATTATTGGGCTCAGGGCACTCCCCTGACTTCTCTCTTCCCATCTTGTCATTGCTCCCTGTGTGGAAGGGCTGGGGCAGTCTAGGCCTTGGAGTCCCAGGTCCATCACGTCCCAGGAGAGGGCCTCCTCCATGGACTCCCAACTCCTCTCTGAGGATGGTAATACCACTTCCCAAGGTGACTCCCCAGGAGTCCTTTTTAGGTTCTTGCCCCTCCCTCCTTCCACACTTTCCTGGATCACACACCTGTGTGTTCACGGTTTCATCTACCACTTGCTTGTTGATGGCGCCTGAATCAAGATCCTCAGCCCTAACTTCTGTGTGAGTTTCAGGTTTGCTTCTGAACTACAAACAGACGTTCTGGGTGATCTATTGAGGTGAGACTCCTCCTTGCCCTTGCCAGCCATCTCAGTAAGACAGTCCTCTCTCCAGCATTCCTCAGAGCCAGTTGACGATGAAGCTGATGACCTGCTGTGCTGATTTCCCTCTTTAAACAGAACTGGGGGAATGTCATTCATTCTTCCTGTCCCTCCTCCCTACCCCTACCCTGGTCCCTTAGGGCAGGAACTCTCTGGCACAGAAGGCATGAACACAGAAGGCACAGTATGTGGCTGCTGAGCTGAACTGGGCTGACGTTTTGAGAAAGCTCTGTGTGTATCTGGCATCACTACCTTGGAAGACATTCAAAAGAAATGATCACAATTCCCTCCTGCTTAGATATCTTCCCCGAGGTCAGAGACCCTGATCTGGGGAGCAGAGCAAAGAGCGCTGCCTTTTGCTGGCTCCTGGATCCTTTCCTGGGCTTCCCTGGTGGGTCAGCAGTAAAGAATCCGCCTGCTAATGCAGGAGACCCAGGTTTGATTCCTGGGCTGGGAAGATCCCCTGGAGGAGGGCATGGCAACCCACTCCAGTATTCTTGCCTGGAGAATCCCATGGACAGAGGAGCCTGGCAGGCTATAGTCTACAGGGTCACAAAGAGTTGGACACAACTGAGCATGCATGCATGTACTCTTTCCTGCCCCTGGGTCTTTGCAGAAGCTGTTCTCTTTCCCTGAAAAACTCTCCCTGGCTGAGCTACTTGTCATCTTTAAGACTCAGTTCTTAAGTCTCAGCCTTTCCCCGCCCAGAAGCGCCCTCTCTATGCTTCCAGAGTATCCTGTGGGCACATATCTGGCCTATCACACTGGAATGACTTTTTGTCTCCCTAGTGGACTGTGAGTGACCAGTGGGCAGGGACTGTGCTCCACTCAAGTCTGCAGTTTCAGCACAGTGCAGACCTTGGTACCAAACTGTCCAGTAGACGAGACACCGCTGAACACTGGTGAAAGAAGGCCTGGGCGTGTGCCTGGGTGCCAGCAGGGGCAGCCCCATCCCCCAGCCTACTAAAGTCTCCCGGCATCAGCTCTGAGGGAGAAGACTGTCAGAGCCTTCAGCTCATCTGGAGACCGGGGCATCAGTAAGATTGGACTGCAAAGTGGGTATTGATCCAAGATTCCCCTTGGACCTTTGATTTCTTACTCTCTCCATCCATCACCCAGCGGGGACAACACAACTCTGCTCGTAAACATTCCAGATACCTTGGAGAGCAGTTTTCTAAACGTGGGTACCTGAGGTCGCTTCCCTGCCCCCCGTGATGGTCCACCCAGAGCCTTCAGTGCTGTGTACCCGTTCCCAGCCTCCTCCCACTCCCAGCCACACAGATGGAGCCCTGGAGGCAGCTCATCCTCCCTTCTGAGAGCCACGGCCAGAGCTGGACTCACCCTCCGTCAAAGGGGTTCTCCCCGGGGATGACGTGCGTGCTGTCCCTGCCCACGAGGAACTTGATTCGGTCGTAGAAGGAATGCAAGTTCTGCTGGGACACGGGGGCCTGTGTCTCCTGGATGATGTCCAGAGGGTCGGGGGAGCCCAGGCACAGCGGGTTGGCGTGACAGAGGGGCTGGAGGCAGCAGTCGGGGTCCATGCAGTCCACCAAGCCGTCTGCAGGGGTGACAGAGCAGGCCGTTTGTATCGCTATGTGCAATCCGCATCGTTTGTCCACACTGCCTTCATTCACTGCTCTACTTTCCACTCACTGAATGACGGTATAAAAGTGCCTGATACAAGCTGAGGCCTCTGCTGGGCCCCAAGGAGATTCAGGGGCTCCAGGTCCCACCCCACTAGTCTAGTAGGAGAGATGGACAAGCCAGTGTGCAGTGTGACGTGTGTTATTTATTTTCTTTTCAGAGAGATAGAAGGAATTCTATGTATGGGGGCCCTGAGCGGAGAGAACACACTGGATAATTTGGGTCACTAATTTCAAATGCTGGGCTCAGCAAGTGAGGAGAACAGCACAAGATAAGGCTGTGAGTTTTGCAGGAGCAGACAGCTGGGCCTCCCGGGCCACGTTAGGGAGTCTGTATTTCACCCTCTGGACAACAGGAGTTACTGAAAGGTGTTAAGCAGGGGATGACTTCTCTTGAAAGTCACTGTATTGCTGAAAGCACATCTCCTGTATCAAGGACAAAGGAGCTGTGGGAGCCGGGGGCTCCGTGCCGCAGGAGTGATAATGGTTCCTGAGACTAGAGGAGGCACAGTGGAGATGAGGGAAGACAGTGGTTTGGAGAGACAACGGAGAGGTAAAAACGGGAGACTGATGGGATTTGGGGGTGACGAAGAGGCGGCCGAGTTCTAGCCTCTTCCCCAGCTGCGAGGCAAATGTGCGGGGAGCCGCCTCTGCCTTCTGTGAGAGGGGCTTTGTGAGTTTGCTGGATGGTTTCAGGTCACTGACCAAGTTGTCATTAGAGAATTCTCTTTACCACATGGGTGGATTTCTTTAGGAGTGAAAATTATATTGCAGCTTCCAGCTTCTTGAAGTGCAAAGAAAGAAATTCCACCAGACCACAGATTTTCGGTCTCATTATCCCAAAGTGCTTTTACGGGCACCCAATAGAATAGCTTAAAATAGAGGAGAAGCCGATACTGCCCAGAGCAGTACTGTAGGCAGCCTGTGCGCTCTGTAGGCAGAGAACAGAGCACGTGTGTTCTTCTGTAGGCTGGAATTCTGTGTCTCCTGCTTCCAGTGATTCTGGGCAAACTTCCCCACCACCTTGAGGGCATGGGTCCTGCTCTGGTTGTCTCTGATGTAGCCCCAGCACTTAGCACAGGTGTTTAAGACCTGACTGCTAAATAAATGAGTGACAGTGGAATGAGTTAAATGACATATGAATCAAATCCATAAAAGGCAGAAAAGCATTATCTTCATTCAATTTGGTTAAACAGTGTGGTATGGTGGGAGGATCCCGAGGCTTAGACACTGAAGTGCAAGCCCCAGAACTGCCTGGAAGAATGGCTTTGAATGAGTCCTCATACTTAACCTCTCTGATCATCTCTTCACTTCCATCTCTTCAACTCTGATATACGCCTTCTCTTGTCTCCGTGGGTCTACAATATAGAGGCTGGCCATAGGGTTATTGCACATACAACATGAACCCTTAAGCCTCTTTACTAGTCTCAGGGTGTTGTGGCCTCAGGCAAGCTCCATGACCTCCCTAAAACCCAGTTTTTTCCCTTAATAAGCTGGGACAAAAAAATCCCTTGTCTTTCTCTCCCAACTTCTGCATGGTGTCTAAGGCCCGTCTGCTCTGCCCTCCTTGAGGGCAGCACAGTGGTACAGAGAATGAGCTCCAGAGGTCAAATCCTGGCTCTGAGACTTACTACTGTGTGACCTTGGTCAGGTTACTTAAACTCTCTGGCCTCAGTTTCTCATAGCTCTTATTGTGACTTATAAGAGTGTTACTTACATAATTTTTATTTACGTGAAAAACACAGTATATGTCCTCAAATCTGGCAGAGTACCTGATACATCCTAAGTGCTTAATAAGAGGTGGGCTTCCCTGGTGGCTCAGACGGTAAAGAATCTGCCTGCCATGCAGGAGACCTGGGTTCAATCCCTGGGTTGGGAAGATCCCTTGGAGGAGGGAACAGCCCACTCCAGTATTCTTGCCTGGAGAGTTCCATGGACAGAGGAGCCTGGTGAACTACAAACAGTCCATGGGGTCACAAAGAGCTGGACTCAACTGAGCAACTAAGCACAGCACAGGGGGTAGTTTCTCTTCCTGGCCCTGGAACATGGCTCCCCAAAGTGGGGGGCCAGCTGTCCTGCGGGTGATCACCCGAGATGTGGCGGAAAGGCCTCCCCTCCCTCGGGCCGGGCCCTGGGTCCTGCCTCGTGCCTCCTGGCCCAGCTCCCAGGTCCAGCAGCTAACTGCCAAGCCAAGCACCTGTCTTCTCCCGCAGTCGGCTGGCCCCATCACACATTCTCGGGCTGCCCCTGTCAGACATTGCTTAAACACATAATTACAGCCCGAGCTGAGGGTTATTTGCATTCTGCTATTGATGTTCGCATGACAGATTCAGCTGCCGCATCCATAACTCTGCAGAAATGCTCCATTATTCAATCCCGGCGAGCAGGGACGCTGACCATTAAATCAGCCGGCACAATTGAAGGGCCGTGAAAAGTCATGGCTAATTTGAAATTTTATTAGCTCCTGCCTGCTCTTGTTTACCACCGGAGCAGTCCCTGGAAACCAGCCTTTCACCTCTTTATAAACACCCTGCTTCGTGGCACCTTGGAAGAACGGTTTCCTGTTCTCTGGTCCTGGCTGGAAGGTTAGCCAGGAATGACTACTATTAGTTTCTGTATTAAATGACGATGATGATGATCACAGCTGCGCCCTACTGAGGGCCAGGCACTGTGCTAAATGCTTTCCAAGGACTGTCGGCAAGAAAAATGTCCGTGAACCTTCCCAGTTCTGTGAAGTAGCCATTGTCACCACCATAGCCCTCGTTTTTGATGGGAAGGAACCAGAGGTTCCAAGAGGTAAGGTGACTTAGTCAAGATCACACAGCTGGTCAGTAAAGAAGCTGACTCGGAATCTGAACTCAGTTCTTTGTAGAAAAGGTTCTCTGTCCCTGAAGGGATGTAGGAACTATTTAAGTGGAAAACCCGACCTTATGAGTCTTGCTGTGCTCTTCCAGCGCCCTGGTGACCTCCACCACTGCACTCATCTCTCTGTATTATAATTCTCGTGTTCTCTGTTTCCCTCCCCACACAGCAAGGTCTTAGAGACCAGGGCTGACTCATTTCAGGGTCCCCACCCACTGCCTTAGCTTCCAGCTTCATCCATGCCTCTGGAATCTGGGGTTTTCCATACCCCTTACTTCTTTCCTTTAAAATAACAAATTCTGCAATGCATCTTAAACAAAATTTCTGCTTCTTGTAGTGAGAGGGCCCTGGTGATGATCTAGTTGATTATTCAGGTAGAAATTTTAAAGTCTCCGTAAGGGCTCTGAGCTTTAGTTCACCTGTCTGTAACATGAACAGTCAGACCTTGCTCAGAGAGATGCTGGGAAGATTAGGTGAGATCACGGGTGTAACACACTTAGCATGAAGACCAGCACCTGAGTAAGGGCTTGACAGACATGAGCTACTACTCGCCCCTGGCTGGGTGCTTCCCTTGAACAGGGATCAGAGTAACAGAGCTGCCCTCCCTATACCCGTGTTTCAGGGAAGCTCTTTCTGCAGATGGTCTGTCTGGCCTTGGAGAACTGAATCAGAGAAACACAGCCACAGCAACATGCCTACGAGTTAGGGAAGCAGAGACCCCAGGGGACTTGAAGATTGGGGTTCTCCGAATGGGGACATATCCCACACCCTGCTCTTATGAGAGACTCTGGGACTGTGGAGCTGCTTATTGTAGGCTTCTCAGCACAGAGTGATTAATGTCCGGCCAGGAATGCTGCCCGCCTACAGCTCCCTATGTGGAAGCTCCCTCATCATTCAATCGGCAAATATTTGCTGAGTTGTAAATGTGGGCTAAACCCCACTATTAGAGACCATCACGGTTAAATGAGATACATAACAGTTTTAAAATGAGTAGGGCCCACGAGATTCTCATCAGAGCCACAGTTTTTGAGACCGGCTTCCAAGCAAACCCTTCTCTGTATTTTCAAATGCAGCATATGGCAGCCTGCAGCAGGGTGTATAGCTGCTCACAGTAACCGAGACTCTTGCATGGTTTCAGCTTCTTCGGCATGGATGACAAATTTTAGAAAAGTCATAGTAAGAGGGAAAAGTATATTGTGGGTTCAGAGAAAGTATAGTCTGGGGACAGAAAAGTAAATTTGGGGGTAGGTTAGAAACACAGCAATATATGGTTTTCAAGATTCTCAGGTTTTGGCTAAAGACATTTAGATTTTCCATGCACTTATCTCACTTAATTGTGTGTTATACACACATTGGTTGACTTTTGTCCATGTTTGCTGCATTGCCTATTCTCCTTGAGAGACCCTTGTGATCATAGCAGCAAAAGCAAAATTCCCAAACCCATCAGCAAAATAGAGAAGATTTTCCTTTACTTCTTTCTAATTTTCAATAAAGCCCTCCTAAACTCTAAAACTCCAACTTGGGGGAAATTACACGTTTCTTCCAGAAATTCCCTTTACCCATATAGTTCTAAGGCCTCCTCTCTCTCCTTATATGGTGGAAGTGAAGAAGAGCAGTTGAAGGGTCAGAGGCTGTTCAGGCTCGGGCCATTCAGCAATGCTGCACCCAGCCACAACCTCTGGTGGGAGAGAGGGGTGCAGGGAAGGGAGAAGCAAACAGCTAGAAAAAAGGCAGAAGAGAGATTAAAAAGACAGGCAAGAAAAAAAAGAAAGGAAGGGTATGCTGGGAAAAAAAGAAAAAGGCAGCCACATCTCCAGGGCACTAAATGAACATTCCAGAGTAGTTCTTGTTCTTCTGACCCTTGAACATGAAGTCCCATGGTGACGAGATGCCACGTGGGGACGAGACGCCACGTGGTGTGTGCAGCGGGCTCTGCTAACACGTCCATGTGCGTCCTGTGCTACCCTCTGGAGGATGAGGGCTGTGCCATCTCCTCTTGCGTTCCTCCTCCCTGCCCGGCCTGCCCATGGGTGTCCCTGACCTTGAGAGGGGCAAGTGGAGAGAAAGAATCCAGGCTAAGAAGCCTGAAGACAGGTTCCTTCCCTGAGCCTGTCACTCTCCAGCCATGAGAACTTCAATGAAAAAAGCCTTGGTGTCCGTCACCCTCTGCAGAGAGGGGTGCCGCCCATAGGAACGGGTGAAGAGTTGTGCCATCAGTCGGAGTCCTGGCCACAGTGGCTCCCCGTCTGTGTTGGGATCTTCACGGCTGCCAGGACGTGCTGCGGCCTCAGGCGACCAAGTCCCTCTCCGCTCTCAGTGTCCCTATCAGTTGCTGGGGGGAGCGGAGGGCAGGCCCTGGGGCTAACCCGCCTAACAGTCACTTCGTGGCCTTTCTACGCCCCAGGCCCATCTACCCTGGTGGCCGCCTGCTGGAAGGTTCACAGAAAGCGACAGGCGCTGAGGGTTCTGTAGAAGGTGGTGGCGGAGCTGGCCTTCTCATCTTTACAAAGAGGACACTGGGATCAGGCTAGTTGATTTACCCAAAAATCATGCGGCTAGTGCAGTGGCAGCTGGGGCCCTGGTCTCTTCTCTGTCTCCAAATGCCCTACTCCACGGCCTGCATCTCTTTCTCCATCGTTTCTTGGACATCCTGGCTCCCCCGTCCCCAGAGGGCAGACGGGACTTGCTTCTTATCCCATATGCGTATAGCGCACTGCCCTATGCACCGTGAGCGTGTTGGTTGAATGAATGAAAAAATGAACAATGAATGAGTGAGGATCCCAAGTCAAACAGCTCCATCAGTTCGACTGGGCCCATCGAGGGCTACAGGGTGTGATGGAAGTCATCCCCCCCCGCACCCCCTCCACCCTAGGAAGAGCCTGTTCCTCTCCTTAGAAAGCAGGCACACAGGACAGGTCTGCTCTGATCCTTCAGCGTCTGGCAGGCCCTGCACTAGGCACTGGACAGACAGGAAGAAAACCGTCATGCCTCCAAAGGACTCCCAAGTGTGACGAGTCAGAGTGAGATAACCACGTGCAGGGGAAGAAGGAACCCTCAGCCCATATTGGGGTCCCCAATTGAGGGTGCTGTGGAAGCCCAAAGGGGGGGACCCCAATATGGGCTGAGGGCTGGAATATTTCCTGGAAGACAGAATGCTTAAACTGAGACTAGAAGGATGGGCAAGAAGAAGTCGAAAGAGCAGAGCTAGGGGCAGGTGTGGGCAATTTGTGGCCTAGCAAACTCTTTTTCATCAGAGTTGGCTGCATGGTCCCTTAGCCCGATGGGCCTGTGGACAGCGTCTAACCAGTCCAGTCAGCTCTCTCTGCAGGCTTAACTCCTCCCCGGGCTCAGCAGCCCACCCGCCGACCTCATCTCGCGGCTGCTTGCAGTCTGGCCCCAGACGTGTTTTATGGCAGGCTGAGAGCAGCATCTGGGGAGGCCCCGGGGGGTGGAGGGTGGAATGTGCCTCCCCATCTATACACATCTGGGAGAAGTTTTTGTCATCTGCTGTAATAAATTCTGTGCCATCGGTGAAAAGGCTTGCAAAATCTTTATCTGCTCCTCAGAACGCAGGATTTTTAAAGGTCAATTTCTCTCTTGTCTCTTATCACAAGAA
Source organism: Cephalophus harveyi (assembly GCA_006410635.1). Classification (NCBI taxonomy): domain Eukaryota; kingdom Metazoa; phylum Chordata; class Mammalia; order Artiodactyla; family Bovidae; genus Cephalophus; species Cephalophus harveyi. The sequence goes on along the minus strand of SJYT01077026.1, from coordinate 196,545 downwards.
ACGTGGTTTAGAGATAGTCTGAAGTGTGGCCAAACTCTATGGCTTTATGTGCCAACGATGGGAGATGAGGAGGAGAAGGGAGGACAGAGAACTTTGTTCTCAGTTTTCCTGAAATTTCTCCCTCCAGGTTGCATCTATCAGTATTCTGGATTGCAATCCATGATTGTTTTATGGGGCCAATAGAGTCTAAAGAGATGAACACACTTTGAAGCTGCTTAAAGATCCTTTATCACAAGGGGTATGGGTGCTTAAATTCCAGTGGATGTTTTCTTTCTTTGACTTCTTTTTAAGCATGGCTTCCATTCACATCCTAGCTTTCCCACTGATTCACGGTGTGACTTTGGGAAAGCCTCATCAGCTCCGTGAGCCTCAGCTTCCCAGCCTGTAAGTGTCTGCCTTTCAAGTGCATTGCGAGGGGCTGGAGTTTACGGACACAGAGTGTCCAGCCCAGCCCCTGGCCCTTACAGATGCTCTCTAAATGATGGCTACTGTTTTCATTTATGTATATTTGAATTTTTTTTTTCCTTCTAGCAGTAAGCATGTAACAGTTTGGAATATAAATTTTAACTAAAAGATGAAAAAGGTCAAGATACATTACGATATGGAAAAATACAGTCTAATCATAAGTCCAAACAGTAGACTATAAAATTTATAGAGAATATAATTCTAATTTTTAAAAGTGATTTATATATGAATATGTATTTATTTTATAATAAACATCACACTTCTGTGATTACAGGTGGAAGGGAGCAAGACAAAGAGAGATGACATTTGCAGGTGACAAACTGAGGCTCAGAGAAGTTGAATAACTCACTCAAGGTCATACAGCCAGCAAAACGGGGGAGCCAGGATTTGAATCCAGACCGCCTGGGTACAGATCCTGCTTCTAATCACTGTGGTATGTTGCTTCTCAGGCACTTTAAATACACCCTCTGTAATCCTCACAGTAACCCTGCAAGGTAGGCCTTGTTATTCTTATTTTATAGTCACTTAGCATCTTTGGTAAACTCCAGAAGGTAGTGGAGGACAGAGGAGCCTGGCCTGCTACAGTCCATGGAGTTGCAAAGAGTCGGACACAACTTAGTGACTGAACAACAACAAGAAGCATCTTTGGGCCACAGTTTTTCCATCTCTGAAATGGGCACAAATGCCCCCTCAGACGGTCAGTGAGAACATGTGAGAAGGTGCATGGGACAGTGTGTCACAGGGGCCTTTCTGAAGGGCACGTAAGCAGAGGGCACATCTTCTTTATCAAACGTACCACATGGTGAGTCAGGGTCTCTGCTTGCCGGCCTGCCCTGCTGCTGCCCCTCACCCAACCAGGGCTTGCAGTGAAATCTGGAGGCAGGTTAGATTGACTGGGCAGCCCTGACCCCGGATTAAGAGATTGGGAGTCACTAACTCACATTCAGGATCTGTTCTCTGCTTTAAAATCTAGACAACAACCATAAGCGAAAACAGAAACAAACCAATAAAGCGAAACCCGACTCAGCCCTACAGTGAAACACGTTTTCGGGGTTAAAAAACACTGCAACAGCTTTCTTAATGAAGCTTGAAGTTCAGTTAAAAAACAGTTAAAAAACACTGCAACAGCTTTCTTAATGAAGCTTGAAGTTCAAGTTTCATTTGTAAAGAATTGTGTTAAGCCTAGCAAATTGGGAAAGAAGAGAAGCCAGGAGTTTTCAGACAACTTGCAAGGCCACGGTTAGGTTTATGATGGAATCGTGAGTCTGAGGTCCAGGCCTGCTGGAAAGCTCTTGTGTGGCCAGCCCCCAGGGACTATACAGTTTCTGCCACCTGCCAGCTGTGTGACCTGAGCCAAATGCTTCCCTTTGCTAAGCCCTAGCTTCCTCATCATAAGGACACAGGGAGGGTATCAGAAGAGCAGACGCCTCCCAGGGTTGTTGGGTGGGTGCCCAATTGCTTATGTGACCTATCACTGTCATCCTCTGGTCCTCTCTGTGGCACTGCTGTGCCTACTCAGACTGGACTAAGTACTCACACTACATGTCTGGGAGGAAGATGAAACACCTTGGGGCGGCGGTCCACGAGATCACACAGAATGGCTCAAGGGTCTCGGGTCCGAGTCCAGCCGTGTTACTGACTTTCTGTGGGACTCTGATGTGTATGACATCACCTCCCCTCTCCAGGCCCCAGCTTTCCTGTCTGTAACGGGCAGGGCCGTAGGAGGGAGCTCAAGTCTGTGTTCTCTGCCTCTTCTAGTCCTGTTACTCACATTAACCGCTGCGAATTCCTTCTCCAAGCCCCTGAGTCCCATCAGCCAAAAGCAATCACTCAGCGAGACTCTAACATTTTTTTCCCTCCACCGTGGTTTATTTAGGGATTCCTGATGGCTCAGATGGTAAAGAGTCTGACCGTTATGTGGGAGACCCGAGTTTGATCCCTGGTTTGGGAAGATCCCCTGGAGAAAGAAATGGCAGCCCACTCCGTATTCCTGCGTGGAAAATCCCATGGACGGAGGAGCCTGGCGGGCTACAGTCCATAGGGTTGCATAGTCGGACATGACTGAGTGACATCATTTTCACTTTCTGGCTTATTTATCTGGGATCCTGCTGCGTCCCACATCATGACTGAAATAAAGGTGCTCATTCATTCTGCCTCCATTAGATTTGGTTTGTGTGAATGACAGTTTCTTACAAATAACTGTGAGCTTCCTGAGGGAGAAGAGGCTGGGCCATGTTCGCTGGTCTTGATATCCTCTGAGAAAGGAGCGTGCGACCTGGGAAATAGCAGGAGCCCAACAAATGTGTGCCTGACCAAACCTCAGACGGCCAAGTGCTTACTCTGGCTCACCCCATGTTGCTGGGTAAAGCCTGCCCTGTTTCTCCCTCCACTAAAACTGCCCCTGTTTGGCCAAGACCCAGAGGGGGCCAGTGAGGACAGTCTTGCCCCCTTCAGCACTTGGGGACAGCCTAATTCCTGCAGTTGCTTCATCTGTGCCATCCTTCAAAGAGGCGGGGGGTCCCCTTCCCCTTCTTGGCTCCTCCAATAGATAGAGCCCACCAAACTGAGGTGGGCTGCTGCCTCATTTTGCAATTCAGAACCCAAGGTCAAGCTCCCTCAACAGTGTGGTCCCCCCAGCCAGTTGTCTTCCCAACCAGGATGATCCATGGATGTCTTCCTGGCTAGACCGGAAGCCCCATGGGACATCACAGTTCCCCGGAGGGTACCAGGCATTTGATAACATCAGCTGCATGAGGGATGCTCCTTTATCACGGCCATGATTCTATTGCATCTGTGACAGGTGCTGTTTCTCTCTCTCTCTCCAGACTGTGAACGTCACAAGGGGTAGGGACTGTGTCTTACTTGTCTCTGAAGTCTCAGAACCCAGGAGAGGGCCCGATACTGAGGAGATGTTCAGTTAATGTTTGCTGAATGAGTGACCTCAGGTTACAGTACTTGTGTGTGACTTCGCTAGAAAGTATATAAAAGCTCACTCCAGTCCAAACATGCTCCGTGGATGGAAGAGGTATATTCTCCTGCACTTGGTGATCTGTTGACTGTTCTTTTCCACTTCCTGCTGGTTCGCCTTCATGACAGCTGGAGAAGGCTCTGTTCCCCTGGGGTCTGGCTCAGCCCCGTTTCCAATGATGAGAAGCCTTCCAGGGCTGTGGGGCTCGGGACTCCTGTGTACCCACCCCCCTGTCAGCCCTGGGGAGTCTGGGCCCTGGGAGGCTAGCTCTGCAGGACAGTGAACGTGTCCTGCAGAGCTAGGACAGTGAACGTGTCCCCCAGAGGGTACGTGGGCACTGTGCTTCATGTGACGGAGTAAACGGACCTTGTTTTATGACTTATTCTGGGATGTGCATTTTGGGGAGGTATACCTTCTCCTGGCATTTCTCAAGGACACAGTTCTTTTGCTGTGGATATTCAACAGCCCTCTGAAGGCTTTGGCCAACACCCTGGATTCCTGAAAAGGGAATGACTTCATGGTATGGCTCCTCTCCCTTTCTTTCCTAACTATATGAATGTCATTGTTGGTCATGGAATTGTGGATACACAGGCAAAGTGAAGGGGGCAGTTAGGGAGATAATCAGGTTGACATCTCCTTCTTATGAAGATCAAACATGATTGTCCTTTATCTTCCTGGAAGGCAGGGCTACACGGTGCCCTTGCTCTGCCTGTGATGTTTTCTCCAAATGGAAAGCTCTCTCCTTTCCAATAAAGCCTGCCTACTCAAGCATGGCCTTCTTGATGAACATTTTCCTACCCCCACGATAGTCAGTATGGAACTCTGCACCAGCCCGTCTCACTGTCCATTAGCACTCCACTTTGGTCTCTCTCCCTCATTTGAGTTCCTGGAGTGTGGGGACAAGACTTATTCACCCCTGTGCCTGGCCCCCTAACAGGGAACTCTGGATATTTATGCAGCAGAAAAATTAATGAGCTTTGCACGTTTCAGGCTAAGGGACATTTCAGTCTTGTGAGGTCTCAGGAGGAGAGCATGGACCTGCTGTCTCTGCCTGCCGACCGTGGCCCAAACCCATAGGCTCCATGTGGAAAATTACTCCACGGGGCCAAGGACTGGGTGCACTGGGCTTGGCCTCCTCCTGGATTCAGGCAGCAGATATAAGGTCTGAAAGCTGGGGGCTCGGACAAAGACCAGTGGTCTGAAACAGCCCAGAGCTGCTGGAGCCAGCTTAAGGCAAATGAACCAGAATAATCACGACAGCACACCCTGGCCTTTCAGTCCTCATAGTGCTCTGAGATTGCTGAACTGCACTAAGTAGAAGCTTCCCAAAGGTTGGGATGCTGAGTTTCTGGCCTTGGATTTTCTACTCTGTGTAGTTTTAGACCAGAAAGTCCCTTGGCATAAACACAGAAGCTGCATAAACACATCTTCTTGATGAGGTCAACTGTTAGACCATCATTCGAAAAGAAGGGCTAAATGTTCCAATCTTTTTTTTTTCCCCGAATATCTTTTTATTCTATTAACCCCCTGAGATTGGTAGAGGCACAAAGAATCATCCCATTTTCCAAGTAGGAAACTAAAGCACATTGTGGTTGTCTTTATCCGAGTTTCACACAACAGATAGGCAAAGGCTAATCCTAGGATTAAGATGAAGACTGGAAGGGCTCTTATGATCTGAGGGCCTCATTTGATAAGTAGGGAGTGTGAGGCCACTGACTCGAGTAGCTTGCTTAGTGACACACAGAGGGCCAAAGACAGAATTGGGATTAGAGCCTTGGCCTATTCGTTCTCAGCTAATGCATGTTCCACAAGAGCAGGCCTCTCTTCCTCAGGGTTCTGACTGCCCAGCACTTGAAAAAAACAAAAGCCAACAGCAAAGATGAACTCTACTACAAACCCACAGGGACAGAAGGTGTGGGGGCAAAGGTGGCCCCCAGGACTCTCGGTGAGCGTTATCACCAGAACCAGAGGAGAAGGGACCTCGACCCAAGCTAACTCAACCACCCTCCCCCTGGAGAAGCATCCTTTCTGGCACTTTCTGTGCTACAGAATTGGGGTGGCCTCTTCTTGTCCACTTTCAGTGGGGGAATCTCATAACTTTGCTAGGCAACTCACTCCATTAATGCATTATGAGAAAATTCCTTCATTCATATGCCTTCTCCTCTGCACTGGCTGTCAGATGGCAACGGATTTTGTTTGCATCAGTTAAGTTTAATTAATTCCAATGGAACAACAAGGATACGTGCTTATTCCTTAGATGAGAGGTGCTGTCTTATGCCTACCCTGAGGGCCCCCTGGACTGGACAGCTGGTGGGTTGGTGGCCTATTCACTGAGTAATGCCCACCCTCCACTCTGCGTCTCCCATTGCCCTGGAGACGCACGGGGCCCTTGGGTGCCAGAGCCCTACCTCCATCGTTGTCTTTGCTGTCGCCACAGGCGGTTTCCATGGACGTGTCACAGCCAGCTCCTCTCCAGCCCAGCTGGCAGACGCAATGCCACCCGTTCAGGTCCAAGGTACATCTGCCGTTGCCATTGCACAGGCCAGGGCAACCCTCTGCAAGGCAAAGCAGCCAGAATCAGGGACTGATCAACCCCGGGCACGGACTGTGCTCACACACACTCACACTCGACCTGCCAGCTCACAAAAGACCTTCACATTCGTCAGCACACTCATGCCCTCGGTACCTGGGGGTGCCTATCGTTAGAACTGCCCCTTACATTTAAGGCTACTGAGACCCCGAGGCTCAGACCACACGGTTAGCACGTGGCACTGTCAGGAGGTGGCGGGGCTAGGTCTGAAGCCCACACCTTCTGTACCCCAAACCCTCCCTTTCCAAAGTGATGAGGATTCTAGAACCAGAGTCAACAGGTGTGGACTTATCCAAATCTGGCCAGTGGAGCTTTGGGGCTGATTCTTCACTCCTTGCTCACTCTTGCCAGTTGTTCCTGCCTCTGTTGTGTTTAAAACAAAGGAATGATCATCTCTCTGTTTACTCCTCTTGTCCCCTCAGCACACCTGGGTCTCATTCTAAAGGGCTGTACTTTTCTCAGGCCTTGGGACTGGGTCCATTGTATGGGACCTTAGGCTTTGCATTTGTTTTGTCCGATTTCCTCCTGAACAATTGTCTTTGCTTTGGGGAAGAGTCCTGGGGTCTTTTTCTTCCCATCTGATCCTCAGCCACTCAGAGCAGCCTGGATGACTGCCACAAGAGCGCCTGACGAGGGCTGTCTGGGAATGCCAGTGCAGGTTCGGGCAGGCCACTCTCCCCTAATTGTGTTCATCTGTGCATCTGTCTGCCTGCCTGTCATTTATTAGGCACCTTCTCTGGGCTAGCACTGGAGGTACAGACATGAATAAGGCCTAGTTCTTATTCTCGAGGAGCATGCAGCCTATCAAAGGAGACAGATTTGTATGAGCAAAATATTTCACTGCTAAGTGCCCTGAGGGAGATGTATAAAATATGGTGGGAACCAAACACGGGAGTGGCCATCTGTCTGCGAGGGCTGGGATGATTTAATCAGGGAGGGTCAGGCAATATTTAGACTCTGCCTGAGTTCTGCTTTGACTAGATCATAAGGTGGGAGTTATTATTATTCCAGTAAACTTGCAGGTTTTTGCTTACCACCTTTTCAAGAATCTGTTAAGTTACACGCTTCATTCCTGCTTCTATTTTGCGGCTTGGTTTTCATCAAGTCCTCATTTTTAACAAATCTGCCAGCTCCTTTCTTAGAGGGGCCATCAAAAAACACCTCACCAGGATGCCTTCCAGAGCTTTTTTCTGGCCCTGCTCAGTCTCAGGGGAAGGTATGGATGTGAAAGCACTCTGCCATCTATAAAACTTGTTTTATTATTAGGAGCAGCAAACTGCTACAAATACAGCTATAAACTGAATTTTCTATCATGAAATAACTGAAGACTGACCCATTACTCTTAAGTAAAACAAGTATGGATACGGCTGTCTGGTACAAGGCCTAGGCCAAGGGAGGCACTCACTAAATGGTAGATCAATTAGAATCTAAAACTGTAGTGTTTCAAGGCCTTTTTATCCTTGACTGGTATTACAATGCAAAAGAAAAGAACATGTTCATTTATACTTGAGATGTTCAACATAGCCACCAGTCAATCTGGCCACTGTGTTTTCCATTCAAAGGAAGAAACATTTATTGAGTGGGTACTCCCAGCCCAGGAGGGAGTCCCGCAGAAACTCTGAAGCAAATCTAGACTATGCGGGTCGCTGCCTGGCAGAAGCCTGTTAGGAGAAGCAGGACGACACCAGCAGGGTCACCCAGAAGAAATCGAGACAGCAGCTGAGAAGCACAGGAGCAGTGCTGTGACGCGCAGGCATTCTGTCTCAGAAGCTGACCTCAGCCACTCCTGAGCTAAGCACCTACAAGCTCCCTCCTTTCTCCAATTAGTCCCATTTAAAGTTTTCTCCATCCAGCGAGACTTGCTTTAAATTAAGCCTCATATGTTGAAATTAGTCTTGGAGGAACAAGGGTCCAATTGTTAAGGATAGTAGTAGACTGCTTTCTCTTGCTCCAAGGTGTAGCCTCGTGTAAGACACAAAGAATCTCTATTGAGTAAGACCACAAGCTTGGGAGTCATATCAAAGGCTGGTTCTGTCATTCAGTGGCTGTAAGACCCAAGCACCTTATTTAATTCCTTTGAGCCTCAGTCTACTTATACAATGGGGTTGCTGGGAGGATTAAATAAGATAATGTATGCATGATCCACAAAGCCTGACATACAGCTTGAACACAATATCTGAGTCTTCTCCACGTCAAGACTTTCTCTCTAGTTTGAGTAGAGGGACTATCATATCATAAGTTGTATCCATGACCCCAGATAGGGGCCATAGAAAGGCAAAAAGAAAACTGAGGCAATTACCTAGATCAAAGTCAGCAAAGTATTTTTTAAAAGGTCCAGCTACTGAATACTGTGCCTTGTGAGCCATACGGTCTTTTTGGCTCTGTCATTACCAAATTCTGCCATGAGAGCTTGAAAGGAGCCACATACAATTTGTAAATCAATGGGCATGGCTGTGTTCCAACAAAACATTATTTATAAAAATGGGATGAGCCAGATTTGGTCTGTGTTCTGTAGTCTGCCAAACCCTGATTTAGATGCTTCAGGACAGTGAAGACAATGACAGCTGCCATATATTGAGGGTCTACTATGCTTACCACTGTGCTAGACATTCTACATATATTGTTTCCAAAACTAGGTAACTTTTGGTTATATTTTTCAGATCCTGATGGTCTAAGGCAGTGTCAATTTCACACCATTTAATCCTAAATTTTTAATAAAAACCAAATCTTATAATAGAATGTGGACTTTGGAATGGGATAGAACGGTTCAAATCCCAGTGCCACCATCTTACTTTGTTCTTGTTGCTAAGTCATGTCTGACTCTGCGACCCCAGGGACTGTAGCCCGCCAGGTTCCTCTGTCCATGGGATTTCCCAGGAAAGAATACTGGAGTGGGTTGCCATTTCCTTCTCTAGGGGTTCGTCTTGATCCAGGGTTTAAACCTGCGTTTCCTGCACTGGCAGGCAGAGTCTTGGGGAATCCCACGCAATGTTTGGCAAATCATTTAACTCTCCAAGTTCAGTTGTGGTATCTGTAAAATGGAGCTAATACCCAATCCGAAGAGCTGTTAAGAAGGTTAATGGGATAATGTATACCACTTGTTTAGCACAGCGGATAACACAGGTAGGCATTTAATAAATGATGGGCTGCTGCCTATGGGTTCGCACAGAGTCGGACACAACTGAAGCAACTTAGCAGCAGCAGCAGCTATTATTATTATTGGACTTATTTGTTTTAACATTGTATTGGTCTAACTTCACTACAAAACTAACGAATCAGAAAATAACACTTTGTCAGTCCAAACTGTTCAACATTTGGGTCAAAAGCTATGGTCCTCATAAATACAAACCTTGCCAGAGAGAGCTGAGACAAACCCAATGCTGTGGTCATGGGGCCAACATGTAGCTCAGCAGGGAGCAGTAAGATGGAAGGGTTCAGGGCCCCCGAGTCCCAGCCCAGGCCCACCTGACTTTCCTAGTGCTCTGTCCTTCTTGAGAGCAACTGTCCCAAACATACTTAAATAATTCATTTTGCAATAATTTAAGGTCCCTCCATTAGAATGTAACCTCCATAAAGGTAATTTTGGACCTAAACTAATACCTTGCACAGAGCCAGTACTCCATATATTTGAGCTGAAATGGATCAACGGATGAGGTGGGAGACCTAGGTTCTGCATGCCTAACTTGTGGGATCTGGCAAAGTAATGTGTCCTTTCTTGACCTCAATTTCCTCATCTATTGGGGTAGCCAAAAAGTTTATTTGGGTTTTTCCATAATATCTTACAGAAAACCCAAATGAACTTTTTGGCTAACTCAATATGAAATAAAGGTTTGGATGAGATGCTCTGTTAGCCCCTTCCAGTACCACCAGCCAATAGAGAAGGTCAAAATAACCTCAGGTGGCTAATTCTGTTCTTAATTTCAACAAACTTTACTTAACACCTACTGGATGCCAGGCATGCATTAATTCTGGGGTATACACAGATGAGATATAGCCTCTGCCCTCAATATTTTTATACTCTATTTATCTATACCTTTTGTTCCAAGACAATTTAAGACAGGATGGGGCTTTCCTGGTGGCTCAGATGGTAAAGAATCTGCCTGCAATGCAGGAGACCCACGTTCGATCCCTATCCCTGGGTCGGGAAGATCCCCTGGAGGAGGACATGGCAACCCACTCCAGTATTCTTGGTTGGAGAATCCCCATGGACAGAGGAGCCTGGTGGGCTACAGTCCATGGGGTCGTAGAGAGTCAGACACGACTGAGAGACTAACACTTTCACTTTTGTTCCAGGACAATTTAAAATGGGTCTTATAATCTCAGATAATGCGTCTCAAAGTGAATTCTTTGAACTACCAGTTCTATGAGTTCCTCAAAAACAAACCTCTATAGTTAAATAAGTTTAGGAAACAATATATCCTATATTCTCATCCTAGAAAGTCACATTAAACACATTAAAGCCTCCAGGGAGTCTTACAACAAAGAAATCTGCGTATTTGATTACTGGAACATTTTCCAATTTGGTCTTAGAACTCCTTGTTGCCACCCCAACTATTTACAATCATGTGGAAAATTCTATTCCACAAAACCCTCTTTGGGAAGCCCTGCTCGAGTGAGCTCCGCTTAGCACACAGGGCCTGGTGCACACATTCTGTGCAGCTCTGAAACTCCCAGGAGGAGCCTGTGTTCTCAGGGAGGATCCACTCTACATGTAAAATCACAGGAACACTCTCTCCACAGTCAGTTTCTTAAATGGACCAGTCTCTATCCTGAGGGTCTGCACTGTCCTGCTGGTTTCAGAGACACCTGGAGTACCTGTGGCTTGAGTGAGGTTTGCTCTCATGCAACAATTTGCTTTTGAGATCATCACACCTCCCATTAGCCAGTATGAAGAGGCCTCCTCTGGGGGGTGGAACCTGTTGACTTTCTTAAAGCAATACGCCCTTCCTTACCCGCTGCTAAAACTCATTAATTCCACAACCCTGAAACACATCAATAATTCAGAGAGCCCAAGTGGCATTAACAATCCCCTCTGGAAGGATTCATACTGGGCATTTTCCAGAGCCCAAAATAATATAATTTTAAGGTTTAGAGAAGGGCTAGGCTTTTCAAAAGAAATAATGCCCTTTAAATGACAAGGGACTGCTTTATTTCCAACCTCGTGTTTAAGCCTACAAAGACTCCTTTGAAGCTAGAAGACTTTCAGAATCCTTGAAGGTATTTAGCTTTTATTTATGTGGTAGAGGAGCTATACAACATACCTATCCCATTTATGTTTCTCGTTCTGGTCTTCGTGTGTGTTTTCATCCCTCCAGGCAGTTCTCCAGACAAGGGCACCATCATCTCCTACCTAGATGACAGCAATAGCCTCCTAATTGGTCTCTTTGCCCCTAAATGTTCCTTCTCAACTTTTCCCACAATATGGCCAGATCGATCCTTCCAAATCATAAATGTCATCAAATCATTTGCATGCTGTTCAGTCACTCACTCATGTCCAACTCTTTTGCAACCACCATGGACTGCAGCCCACCAGGCTCTTCTGTCCATGGAATTTTCGCAGCAAGAACACTGGAGTGGGTTGCCATTTCCTTTTCCAGGGAATCTTCCCAACCCAGGGATAGAACCTGCATCTCATGCATTGGCAGGCAGATTCTTTGCTGCCTGGGAAGCCCCATCAAGTCAGTATCCTGCTTTTAAAAGCCTTCAGTGGCCTCTCATATGCTATGTTATGGCCCACAATTTTGGTCTATGAGGCCCTGCCTAAGCTGGGGAGGGCTCTCATTGCTAAGTGGCCGTGGAATGTCCTCATCATGTTTTGTTGGAACTATTTTTAGTGTTTTAGTGACAATATACTTTTAGTGATTTCTCTGGGAGGCTGGGGGCCTCTTCTGCTGTGTGGCTCCACATTTCCTCACACTTAGGAGGAGGTCAATATACTTGGTGAGTGGCTGTTGTTTCTCCAGTGTCTACCAAGGCAAGTGCACAGAAAGAACAAAAGCTGGCTTGCCTTTGAACCGCAAAATACTCTACTCTGAAAAGTCCCAGGCTTACATATACCAACCTCCGAATTCTTTTTTGGGAATTACTAGCACCCATTCGGAGAAGGCAATGGCACCCCACTCCAGTGCTCTTGCCTGGAAAATCCCATGGATGGAGGAGTCTGGTAGGCTGCAGTCCATAGGGTCGCTAAAAGTCAGACACGACTGAGCAACTTCACTTTCACTTTTCACTTTCCTGCATTGGAGAAGGAAATGGCAACCCACTCCAGTGTTTTTGCCTGGAGAATCCCAGGGACGGGGGAGCCTGGTGGGCTGCCATCTCTGGGGTCGCACATAGTCAGACACAACTGAAGCGACTTAGCAGCAGCAGCAGCACCCATTATACCAGAGAGCCAGTCCGATGGGGCCTTGGTGGATAACTAGATTTTTGGTAAGAAACATTTGTCTTTTAAAGTGACTTATGATTCATTGACCTCGTCTAGCTCAAGGTTTGGTGAATATTTTCTGAACTACAGATCAGAACAGGTGGCTTGAGAGAGAATGTGGGTTACTTCCTGGTGAAGGTGTCAGCTTGGAAGATGTGGTTTGGAGGAAGAACATTGGAAATTAATGGGACATTCTTCAAGACTATGACAGAAGAAAGAATATTGGAAATATGGCTTAGGCCAGGAAATAAAAAATCCTGGTTCTGCTACTTACTACAAGTATGATCCAGGCTGGGCCACTCAACTTCTTCAACTTTAATTTCCTTTTCCAATCAAATGAGTATAATTCTATGTGTTCCCTTAACAAAAATTCACAGGACTCACTTAAGACTTATGGATGTGGAAAAACTGCACATAGTAGGAAAAACTTTCACCAAGTAGATGGTGACATTATTAAACTTAATCTATCTTGAGGATTCCCCTGATGATGATCATGTGTGAAATGCCTATTTTAAAGAGGCTCAGAGGTGTGACTCTTCCTTGCTGCAATAATTTTATTCTTGGTTGAAGGCCAGTTTGTAAAATTCAAGGAACCTTGCTTCTCACCACCAGGCATCCATTGGATGGCCCCCACAATCACCTTTGCTATATTTGGCAGAGATATCCCAGTTGAAAAGCATTCGGTCATTTAGGTTGCCCTAAAATCCTTTCCATGAATTTTTAAACAGCAGTTGCTATCTTTTATTAAAAGCCAATTTAGTCTTTTTCTTTACAGTTTCAAAAATTAGCCTGGCTAATGAAGTCCTTCTCCAAATTAAGGGCAAGGCTAAGAGTATGATGATTATATAGCACAGCTAACATTTTCTGAGCACCATTCCTGCCCATGTGCTGCACACTCTACATTCTCTACTTTACTCAATCCTCATGCCAACCCTATGAGGCAAATTCTGTTATCATGCTCATTTTATAAGGACTCTTGAAGGGAAGGGAGGGAGGTCGGTCATTGAATTCATTAAGTGTTGGAGTTTAGATTCAAACTCTGGCAGTCTGACCCCAGAGTATGTGTCCCTAAGCACTGAGCATATATTTGGTACCCGGTGCTGTGTGAGGGCTTAAGGATAAAAAGATGAAGATGGCATGGTATTTCTCCCCTCGGATCTTGGAGCCTTTCTGGAGCACACATATCTGATCATTCAGAGACTTCTTCTTAGAGCTACTGCAGCTGCTGCTAAGTCGCTTCAGTCGTATCTGACTCTGTGGGACCCCAGGGATGACAGCCCACCAGGCTCCCCTGTCCCTGGGATTCTCCAGGCAAGAACACTGGAGTGAGTTGACATTCCCTTCTCCAATGTATGAAAGTGAAAAGTGAAAGTGAAGGTGCTCAGTCGTGCTGACACTTAGTAACCCCATGGACTGCAGCCTACCAGGCTCCTCCATCCATGGGATTTTCCAGGCAAGAGTACTGGAATGGGTTGCCATTGCCTTCTCCCCTTCTTACAGCAGTGAGGCCTTTTTGCAAAATTAGGTCCCATCAACTTAATGTAAATGGCAAGAATTACTTTGCCTGTAGGGAACATTCTGCAAAGATAAAACTTAACTAAGTCAGGCCTTCTCTGAAGAGGGAAAAAAAAAAAAAAAAATCCAAACAAACTGACCATTTACTCCCTGAGATCAGAGGTCTGTTTTCCCCTCATTTCTCCAGAGCCTGGCACAGTATCTAGTGGGAATGGAGTTCTTAAAAGATTTCTTGGGTGGCTCCAGTGTCTCTGTTGCTTCCTGCCTCAGACCACCCACCCTGGTTCCCAGCAACTTAATTCTGATGGACCAGGGGCCACAGGGATGGGCAGGGTGACATGAGATGGGGCAGAAAGGTTGTATGGGAAGGGAAGGATAACAGCACAATGGCAATGCCACAAACAGATTGAGCACTTGCGAGCAGGGAAGAAGGACACTCCAGTGTATCAACTGTCTCGTTATCAAAACCCTGCCCGCAGGGCAATGGATACTGTGACAAAGTCCGGGACGTGGCAGCCTTGGGACGCCATGCTTAGAGGGTACATGTGTTATTTCTAGATGCACATTTCTTCTGTTATGCCCATACACAAACACACGCACAAAGACAACAGGGAAATAGAGGAAGACCATACCTTTAACTACCCTATCCAGATAGTGCGCTTGGGAAATAAAAGACAGCACATTTAAGGTAGGATCCAGAAAGTGCAACACTGCCTGTCACACAACCATGCCAGGTGCCGAGGAGACAAAGGGGGCCGCACCCCACATTTGGGACAGACCTGCCAGGGAGAGGAAAATAAAACCAAAGACAGGACAACACGAGAGAGAAGGAGGGAGAGCAAGCACATTCTCCAGGAAGGGCCAAAAGGAACACCAATCCACTGGGATCCAGGAGTTTGGAAATGTGATCATATAAACAAGAGGACATGTGGATAAGGAAATCGGGAGGAGGAGGATGGGAAGCTGCGAAAGTGGCCATGCTCCTGATCTGTCAGCTTCACAGAAAACTAGCCCTTTGTCTGCCCAGAGCACCATCCACCTTCCCTTTGCTGTGCGAGAGTGAGGGAATCCTGTCTGGGCAGAGGGGCCCGCAGAAGGTTGGGGTCTGGAGACAGGCAAGATGTGAGTCATCTCTGATATGCACTAGGGGACTGGGTTGAGTCTTTGGTCAAATATACTGCTAGCCTATCTGCTTGCCACTCTTGTATTTTCCATGGACACATGTGCCCACATGAATGCAGAATGCTTGGTGTTCTAAGTGAGATGCGTCTCTCCTTTGTGCCTCTTACACAGAATGTGAGGTGCAGGTCAGTGGAGGTCGCTGTGAAAGAAAAGAAACCCTGACCCCTTCTCAATTCTGATGAACTCAAAAAGGTATTTAGAATGATATATGCTTTGTTTTCCAACACGTACGCCATTGTTAACGATCATACATCACCACTGGGGGGGTTATATTCAAGCAGTGAATTATTTGGCAATCTGAGGTTTTGCTTATTTGTGAGTGTGTTAAATGTTAGTTGCTCAGTTGTGTCTGATTCTTTGCAAACCCATGGACTGTAGCCCACCAGGCTCCTCTGTCCATGGAATTCTCCAGGCAAGAATGCTGAAGTGAGTTCCGTGCCCTTCTCCAGGGGATCTTCCCTACCCAGGGACTGAACCCGAGTCTCCTGCATTGCTGGCAGATTCTTTACTGTCTGAGCCACCAAGGAAGCCTATTGGTGAGGATGGGTGTCAAACGTGGCTCTGAAATAAGCCTGCTGTGCATAAATGTGGGTGCCTGGCCATGCGTCTGCAGCAGGGCAGACCTCTTCATCCCCAGCACACATCAGTCACACTATCTCACCTTCCCCACTAGGCTGTGGTCACAACCTTTGGAGGGGCTTCCCTCACATCTCCCCCTCTACAGCTCCCTCACAAGTGCTCCCAAGAAACCTGGGGAGACGGCCACCTTCTGAAGGGCTGATGCTTTCAGCTAGGCTGGCCCCTACACTTAGCTTGATTTCACACGTGAACCAGAAGTCCATAAGAGAGGGCTCAACTGTGGTGGTGAGGCCTTATCTGGAAGCCCTAGGGTTCTATAAACTGTGAGAACATTCTTACTCTCTTCATAAAAAAAAAGCATAAATTTTATGTTTTCAATCCTCTGGACAGGACAGATACTGTTGCTGTTCATCAATATATATTTGCCTCCAAAGGCTCGTGGATGAAAGGCTATGTTCTTAGTTCAGGCCTCCTTGTGGTCTGTGCTTCACGATGAAATACGCTCCCAGAGGCTGCAGAGCCAAGTGGAAAATTGGGAAGAGGAGTTTAAACGGGTCTGTGTGCTTCCCCCTTCATTCTCAAAGATCCTGCAGAGTCCATGAGCTGACAGGATGTAAGGAAGAGACGCAAAGGGGAGTGGTGTATTATGCAGGACCAAACAAACAAAACTGTGAACAGTCAGACGGTGAAAAACAGGATCACCCCGCATGGAAAAACAAGCCCAGGAAGCATCTCTGGAGAAGATGAGCTCTTTCTTGATGCTTGGTGCTTTTGCAGCCTTCATCTTAGTCAAGCTTGTTCATCTAAGTTTGCAAAGTGATCCAAACTTGCTTAGAGGTCATCTCCCGGGATACGTCATCAGAGAGCCATAACATATGGGATTTCTTGGCTCGGCTGGTGTTCTTAGCTTTCTGATCTGCAGAGTTCTGTGAAGGGTCTTAATCATATATTCTGGTCATAACTCTGAATCCAGCTACAGAAGAGATGGAGTGAGCCTAGACTTCTCTCAGGGGGCTGGCAAGTATGACTCAGCTGGATGAGACACCACTGTTGGGATCCAAATGGCTATATAGCTGTGCAGCATCCATGTGGAGGGAGCTCTCAGACCATGAAAAATGTTGTCTCCAAACTCAATGGTGATATTGTGGCTCTGGTGATGAGTAAAGATTATATCCACTATGCAGACTAATCTCCCCAAGTTCAGGGGCTGACCTCAGAGAGCTTTTGCTCTCTCTTCTAACGTCATTTCATTTATAAGAACTATTTAGTAATAAAGTTCTCTATTAAGCATGGTTTTAGTACCTTGAACAAATGCTTACTAATTTATTAGATACAGGCAGGAATGGCAGTCAATGAAGTGATGGAGGCAGACTCAGGTTGTAATCAACATTGTGGGTTTCAGGAGACAAAAGTGGGCTCCACAAATCCTGAGATTCCTTCCCTACGTAGGGACCTCAAGCCACACTGTGAATCCAAACGCTGATAACAGGTAGTCAACACCAAGTCCAAGCAACCCCAAGTCCAAGGGTTCTCTGGGTGCAGAACAGAGCTTTCTTGTCTCTACTGAAAATGAAAGTGGTAATTGGGTCTTTGAAGTCCAATGTCATTTACTTATAAAAGGCAAGTGCAGAAGTCCACACTGTTGTTTCACTGTTTGAAAATCTTGGCGCATATGCCCTTGAGAAGAGTTCATTAAAATTTCATTGTGATTTTAAAGCACTAACTGTAAGAAAATATGATGTCAAGTCCCTAGGCTTGTATTATGGATGGCGGATTCAGGGCTTCCCCAAATTCCTTCATCTTTTTCTTCCAGATTTTAGGATGAAGACTATGGGAGTAGAATAATTTTCCTCTTGGATGATGACTGTCTTTTCAACATTGCACACGATTCTCCAGCTTCTGCTATATTCCTGTCACTATGCAAGAAACTGGAAACCGTGGAAGCACACAGTTATTTATAAAACAAGTTCTGGGCCTTTGACAGGAGGGAAGTCTGTGGGATCTTAGTTCTCTTTAGTATTTCTATGACCTGCGACATGAAAGCTTCTTTTCTTTGCTTGCTTGTATCAATGGAAGTTTCTAAACATTTCCTTTGAGATAATCCCAATAAGCTTCAGGGGCCCCTTATCAAAGGCTGTGAAGAACATGGCAAGAAGCTTTTTTACTCTTATCCTCCAGGAGCCTCAGCTGACTCTAACAGTTGTATCATGGGTACGTGTTGCTGCTGCTGCTGCTAAGTCGCTTCAGTCATGTCCGACTCTGTGCGACCCCAGAGACAGCAGCCCACCATGCTCTCCCGTCCCTGGGATTCTCCAGGCAAGAGCACTGGAGTGGGTTGCCATTTCCTTCTCCAAAGCATGAAAGTGAAAAGTGAAAGTGAAGTCGCTAAGTCGTGTCTGACTCCTAGTGACCCTATGGACTGCAGCCTACCAGGCTCCTCCGTCCATGGGATTTTCCAGGCAAGAGTACTGGAGTGGGTGCCATTGCCTTCTCCAGTGGGTACGTGTTAGGTCAGATGAAACAAGGATCACTATGGTAGGTGATGACAACTGGGGTGGTTATAGTCATCTGGACTTCTTTCAGATGGATGACAGCTCATCCAAGAGATACTCTTGTTAAGTTCTTGGATACGTTAATGCTCTTCTCTTTCTGGACAAAGGATCAGTGAGGAGTACATAGCCCATGGCACCCGCCCTGAGAGGGACTTACAGAGCTCACTAATTGGTCTCCAGTTTGCCACTCCTATCACGTGTGGGCTGAGAGCTCCCAGGAGCATCGACTAATCAAGCTCCTCTTCTGACAATGTGGGGGCAGATCCCTGTCCATGTTCTCTTTCTCCTTGTCAGCATTTGTCTTGCAACTCCTGGGTCCTGATGTGACAGCGTGCCTTTGAGGAGGCAGAAGGCGGCAGGAGGAGAAGGGGACGACAGAGGATGAGATGGTTGGATGGCATCACCGACTCGATGGACATGAGTTTGAGCAAGCTCCGGGAGTTGGTGATGGACAGGGAGGCCTGGCATGCTATAGTTCATGGGGTCGCAAAGAGTTGGACACAACTGAGTGACTGAACTGTAAGCATAGGATTATCTCACAGATGCAGATATCTTATAGAGTGCTTGTGAGTCCTCTTGCTTGAGGACTGTCTGATAACACAAAAGAAACTCAAGAGCGAGTATTCAAAGTGGACAAAGGACTCCAGAAGATTTGTGTGGCCTTCCTTTACAATTTCTCTGCATTGTGAAGTCTGGCTTTGTTCACTCCAGTAATTGCATCATCACAGTATTATTTTGATCTTTACTCCCAGAGGAGGATTTGTTTAAGAATTAGGATTTATAGGACTGGACAGCTCTCCTGAAGCCTAGTAAATAATTCTGTATATCTGGCATTTTGAACAATCACAGCTTTGGGGTCAAGGTTGGAATTTTACAAATGTAATCAGAAGCTAGCATTTCCCATATGTGTTTTGGGACTTTATATTCAAGGGAAGTGAATAAAGTAACCATCACAGAAGTGATTCAAAATGTTGATGTTTTCAAAGAAATAGGAAAAATTAAACACCTTCTTAAATTTAGCTATGATTTTCAGCTTTCTCTAATGAAATAGGAGGTCAAGCCCCAGACTTAAAAGATTCATAAAATTCTTGGAAAAGATGTCCAAAAATATGTTTTTGATGACTCTGTCTTGACTTGAGAAATGAATCCACGTTGCATCCTACCTTAACTTCTGGACTAGGGAAACTGGGTTCCATTTACACTAGGGTGTGTTAGAAACAAGTAAGTGAGAGTGAAAAGTAAAATACCCCTTTTTATTTTTAGGAGCAGGTGATGATGGATTTGCAGGTCTGTGGAAAGTGGAGGAGGGGCTGGAACGCCAGGGTCCCTGCAGGCCTCCCCCAGCCCCTTGCATCCTGAGATCTGTGATTCGTAGACAGAGAAACGGAAGCTCCCAGTGACCATGCAGTCCGCCATGGTGATTCTGCACCAAGATCTTTCTTGAAGATGCAAAGAGATGGATAATTCCTAACATAAAGAATTAAGATTCAAAATATTCTTGTTTTCTGACAAAACAAGAATTAAAGAGGAAGCCACTGCTAAACTTCCTTTCATTCTGAAACTAATCTATTTTATAAAAAAAATCAAGTAGTTTCCATAAATGAAAAGGTGGACCCAGACCTCCAAAAGGAGATTCTTAATTCTTGCTATACAATCTACTCTGGGAAATGTCACTGGGTTAAGAAGGTTCTTATGCTGGGGACTTGTCACAAGGAGTTCAGACTTGTCTAAACTCTTTTACGCTGGTGATTAGGTAATCAAGTCGTTCTTTCCTGTTTATGGAAGGCAGGAGTGTGCAAATAAACAGCTCTGCTCTCTTTGGTGCCCACTGCATGGAGCTGTCTGAATCAGCATTGTGGATCCTGGCCTTTTCTCTGGTATAAGACAAAACCACACTGCAACATAGGAACTAGCTGCGCTATAATCAACCCTCATATAATAAGGAAGCCTGATTACAAGAGAAAATTCAACATTTTGAATTTCTAACTTTTCACACCAGTAGTTTTTGCTTTTCCTAAATGATCCTCACAGGGAGTGTAGTTCCCTGGAAATAGAAGAAAGTGCTTCTTGCTGCCATTAAAGATTAAAGAGAGGCTTCTCCTTCTCATTTCTGTGCTGAAAAGAAAAAAGAAGTCTCCACCATTGTCTCCCTCCTTTGTATCTCGTACCCCCTTCCCTTCTACCGACAAGGTTACTGGAGGGTTCCTTTGGCACTGCGGTGTTGAGTTTCCGGCAGGAATGCAGCTGGCCACAGGCGAGACGCACAGAGGGCAAGCTGCCATGCGGGGAGACGAGACAGGGACAAAGGAAACGCTCACCACACAATGACAGGTAATAGAATTCCGGGCCAACGTCCTTTCATCTGAGCCACTATGACTAGCCCATTGCTTCTTCAATGTCCTGTGACATTTTCTGGTATTTATGACTGTCAACCTTCCTCTTGAATCGTGTGCACTTTTACCTTGATGTATTTCTTATCTGGAGGGGAAACAGCATCTGCAATCCCAAGGTGGAATTTGCTCTTACAGAGTGACAGCCGGGTGTGCAGGGGAGGTGGGAGGGCCTGCTTTGACTTCTTGGCATCCAAACAAAGGGATGCTCTTCAAGTCGGGCCGATGATCATCCACGAGACGCTAGACGGAGCACTGCCCACCCCCAAGCCCTGCCATGAATCATCCGTGACCGGATGAGGGGAGACTTGCCCTAAATCCCTCGTCATTTGACTCAGACGAGATACTTTAATCTTATAAAAGTCTGACATCCATAAACCTTGTGCAACTTGGTGGGGTGAGCTGAGGACTCTGTAAGCAAGTGAGAGAAAACAGAAGGCACTCTCTCTGGGCTCTGATTTTGGTTTTAATAAGCACGGGTCCCCTTCTGGGCTGGGAGGCTAAGAGGTCAGCCTGTCCTTAGTCATGCAGAAAAGGGAAGGTGAAGGGGGAGCCGAGTTTAAAGAAGCAGGCGG
Source organism: Cephalophus harveyi (assembly GCA_006410635.1). Classification (NCBI taxonomy): domain Eukaryota; kingdom Metazoa; phylum Chordata; class Mammalia; order Artiodactyla; family Bovidae; genus Cephalophus; species Cephalophus harveyi. The sequence goes on along the minus strand of SJYT01077026.1, from coordinate 175,305 downwards.
GCCTCCTGAGTGACTCGGGCCGCTTCTCTTTCAGGGGGTGTCCAGGGCTGTCATGAGATAGGATGACGCTGACAGAAAGAAGCCACCCAGAGGCGCACAGGGCGGTACTGCGGCACGTTCTGCTATGGAAAAGCAGGCCGGGCTGCTGGCGCCGGTGGGAGCAGCTTTGCGCGCTGGTAAGAGCACTGGCTGGCAATCTAACTGTGGGACTCTGAGAGCCACTGGAATAGGAGGGCCCAGCCTCTGGGAAGGACAAGAGCCGGAGGTCTCTGCAGAAAACCCGGCTTTCACCATGGCTCAGAAAATCAAGCCTCAAGTTCCCATTCTATTCTAAATGGTTAAGTGACTGTAGGCCTCGGGTCCCTGCAAAGAAGGGGATAATACACGTGCCTTCATGGGGTGATGGCTGGGCGTATGAAATGATGCAGTCAAAGCCCTTAGCACAGAGTTGGCCACACTGTAAATACTCAAATATCAGAAGCCATTATTATTGATGTTAATAAGTATAAGGCATTCCAGAGCCATTTATAAACAGAGCGATGGGGTGGGGGCGGACATGATCAATAACAACTAATTTCAGGATATAAAACAGAAGGAATGAAGCCGTTAAAAAAAAAAAAAAAAAACCATGAAATAAGGAGGAGCTCCGTTTGTTCAAAATTCCTTCATCCCTCAAAATCTTTGGGGCTTGCCTCCCAGTTTCTGTAAGACTCAGGAGGGGACTTTCAGAGCTGGAGAGGCAGCCAGCGTCCTGCCTCCTAAAGCCATGTGCTCACCATCTGATCACAGATCCTTTCTTTAAAAAAAAAAAAAAAAAAAAAAACATGGAAGGGAAGAAGTTAAAACCGTAGATACACAAACCAGTTGATTCAATAAAGACGTTTTGGTGAGTGTTCATTCCAGGATAATAAACCAAGCAAACGTCTGGCTGTGTTTAAAATCAACAAAACCAGCAGGAAAGGCAAAAAGAACGGAATGGAGTGATCAGCTTGTTTTGAAAGCTGCCAACAGAGCTGCTTCAGCAGGGGCTGGTGCTGAGGAGCCCCCTGGAGAGGGGAAAGGAGACAAAGGCAGACAGGACGGAAGCACGGACAGGAGTGAGGGGGAGGACCCCAGGCCTAATGGGCTGCAGATGTGGCCTGGGGCCTGCGGGAAGCTTCCTCCAGGACTCCAGGCCTCTCTGGGAGTACAGACCTAGGAGGCCGTGGTGGGAGGGGTCAGTGCTAGAACCAAGACCTCCCAACCAGACCATAAATTTGATTTAATGGGCTACATGTAATGAGCAGTACGATGTGCCAGCCTGTGCTAAGCTCTTTACGGGCATGCTTGCCCCCATTTCATAGGTGAGCAAACTGAGGCTCCGAGAGACACTTAGACCTTGCTCACAGTTGCTCAGCAGTAGAGTCATCTGCCTCATTCTTCAACCCCAGCTCCTTAACACAAAGCTGTCATCCATTTGGCCTGGGCAGGGGGAGCCTCAGGGTATGCTACCAGCTGGTTGAGACCCGGAAAATGTAGGTTGGGAGAGAAAAGGTTCCGAATCCCCTGACTGTGAATTCAAACCCAACTGCTGTCTAGGACAAGCCGACCATAATGTCATCGGATGAAAGGACTCTTGGCCCAGCTCCCGCATGCGATGGGCGCTCCCCAGAGTGCCCGGCAGACGCAGGCAGCGTGCAGCCCCCAGGGAGGCCCGGGCCCGGCCCGCGTACCGATGGTGCAGTGCTCGCCGTTCCAGCCCGGGCTGCACTCGCACTTGCCGTCGCGGCAGGTTCCGTGCTCCGCGCAGCGCGGGTGGCAGGCGCGCTGGTCGCAGGCCGCCCCCATCCAGCCGTCCTCGCAGCGGCACGTGCCCCCCACGCAGACGCCGTGGCCCCCGCAGTCAGCAGCACAGATCTCTGTGGGGCAGGGGGAGAGAAAACAGGCACTGAGCAAGCTTTTTTGGGGAACAAGGGTCACACTTGGCTCCCCTCTGCTGGGCTCCGTGAGCTGTCAGGGTTCCAGAGGCTCGGGGCTAATCCCTGTGGACAAGGACCTCCTGAAAGAATAGTTCTCCCGGCGGAGGCCTGTCCCCAGCCCCCCTCCTCATCAAAACAGGATGGATTGCAGGCCTCTGCTCTCTTTGCTTCTCCCTGTGGCCAGCCTGTCCCCACTTTTGTGCTTGCCACTTCCAAAAGGGAGCAGCCTTCGGAACAGATGTGACGGAAAGTCAGATTTAATTAAAAACCAGTTATGTGTGAAAACAAAGCGAGGATGAGTCCCTGATCGCCAAGTCAAGTGCTTGTGGGTTTGGCTGGGGTGTGTGAAGAGTCCCGGGCTTGCGTTTCACTCCAGCCTTGACTCTAACTGAGATGGGATGAAAGGGAGGTTGGCCCTCCAGCACCCTGGGCCTTTGCTGGGTTTAAGCTTTGTCCTCTTGCTCACGGCTTCACCCCAACTCCACGCGCCACTGAAATGGCCTTTCCCATTCAAAGCAATACTGGCTTGGGGGTGGGAGCACTTCACAGCCAGAGTGGAGTTGCCCAGCCCTTCACAAAGGCCCAATTGTGAGATGGCGCAACGCGCACAGACAACCTGATTCACAAGCCCCTTGGGCTTGGGGCCAGTGACATCTTCACGGTTGCACAGGCAGAGGCTGTGGAGGCTCTGAAAACAACTGCTTTTTAGGAAACCGGTTGAACAACTGGGGCCCTTGATGCTCTTGGCCAGGGCTGTGATGGAGACCCTAATTAGATTCTGTGCCTTGTGGTCCAATGTTCTTCAAAAGAAAATCCCAGCACCTTTAATTTCTTTCCAATTAGACTGACTGGCACCCGCATCAAGTTGCATTTGCCCATTACCCCTTCCAAGCTGTACTTCTGATTTCAAAGTTACTAACAGTTTAAGTACTTTTGAAAAAGGAAAGAAAATAAAATTAGATCTCAGAGCCTCAGAACTTTCATCTTAATCTATGAGGCTAAAATGTTCAAGTGAGAGTGAAAAAGCTGGTTTAAAATTCAACATTCAAAAATGAAGATTATGGCATCTGGACCCATCACTTCATGGCAAATAGATGGGGAAACAATGGAAACGAGAGAGACTTTAACTTCTTAGGCTCCAAAATCACTGCAGATGGTGACTGCAGCCATGAAATTAAAAGATGCCTGCTCCTTGGAAGAAAAGCTATGACCAACCTAGACAACATATTAAAAAGCAGACATTACTGACAAAGGGTCTGTCTAGTCAAAGCTATGGTTCTTCCAGGAGTCACGTATGCATGTGAGAGGTGGACCATAAGGAAAGCTGAGTGCCGAAGAATTGATACTTTTGAACTGTGGCATTGGGGAAGACTCTTGAGAGTCCCTTGGACTGCAAGGAGATCAAACCAGTCCATCCTAAAGCAAATCAGTCCTCAATATTCACTGGAAGGACTGATGCTGAAGCTGAAACTCCAATACTTTGGCCACCTGATGTGAAGAGCTGACACATTGGAAAAGACCCTGGTACTGGGAAAGATTGAGGGCAGGAAGAGAAGGGGACGACAGAGGATGAGATGGTTGGATGGGGTTACTGACTCGATGGACGTGAGTCTGAGCAAGCTCTGGGAGTTGGTGATGGACAGGGAAGCCTGCTGTGCTGCAGTCCATGGGGTTGCAGAGAATTGGACATGACTGAGTGACTGAACTGAACTGAAAAATACTCAAGAGTTAAAAAAAGAAAACAGTAAGAGTGTCCGTATCTGAGGTGTTCCTACACCTGACATCTTGGCCAGCAAACTAGCTAGAGAGGAAGGGCGTGCCTACGGTACCACACCAGGTTTCCCGGCTACCCAGAGGAGGGAGAGGCTGCTGGAAAATGTGAGGAAAGAGTTCTGACCTGGAGCCAGGGGATTTGGTCTCTACGCCAGGTTCAGGAGCAGAAGCTTTGTGACCCTGGTCAGGTTCCTTGACTTTGCTGGTAATGCTGCCTCTCAGCATGTCTACTGCCCATCAGGGCCAGTAGAAGTGGACAATGGAAAGTGGTGTGGCAAGATCACTAACCCAAGAAAGATTTCTCAGGACAGTGATGGATGTCCCTGGATGTCCAAGGACCGGGTTTGCAAGGTTCGTGCCTGCTCAGCCACTGATCTCCTGCGTGACCCTGGGGAGGTCACCGGCCCTCTCCGGCTGTCAGCTTCCTCATCGACTGCAGGGGGAACCAGACGGCAACTGAGACTGTGGGAGTCTCCGATGTAAACATCTTCCATGTTGCACAGCATCATCCATCCCCAGGGCTGGGCCCCTCCTCCTCTGAGAAGTCGCCCACGATTCACCCGGCGGCAGCTGTCTTGCTCGATGCCTTTCCAGATGACATGGTAGACTGCTCTTCCATCTCTGTTGGACGCAGGACACCCTGAGGCTGGATGAAGTCTTCTGATCGCCTCTAGGCCTGATACCCAGCATGGTTCTTGGCACAGAAAGACCCTTAATTAAAGTTTGTTGGATAACAAATCCATGCGTGCCTGGGGTTACCGGTTCCAAAGAATTTAAAACAGTTCAGGTACACCCTGCTCAGCCTGGCTGACAGTCAGTCCAGGCCCGTCTGTCTGCTGTGAAAACTCCCCAAGTGAGGGTGCAGCTGTTGAGCAGTGTCAGGAAAGCCAGCAGCCCTCCAGGAAGGGGGATTTCTCAAGGTGTTCTTCAAGCTTCCTTCCCTTCTTGCTCCCATGGACAGCGTGTTGGACTTCCCTCAAGATGAAGGCCTACAGTCTCGGGTCCCTGGGTCTCCCCGGGTCTCGAGTCTGAAATTTCTAGCCCTACAGCACAGCGCTGCAAGGACATCCACCCAGGTGCCTCCGGAGGCGGGCCTGCACTCAGGTCTGGCAGAAACCTCCACCTGAGAGCTTGAGGGAAGGTCAGCTTAGCCTTCGTTTGGGTTTACTCAGCACATTTCCCAGGTGGCAGTTTATGCTGTGAAAGTAAACTGCAAACAATGCTTCTATTCACTGAGGTGTGAGCCTGGAGAGGGACAGGCTGTATGGGCCAAAGCTTTGGTGTTGGGGGCCGTGGGGCTCTTGGGGTTCATAGTCTCGGTGTTGGGGGCCATGGGGCACTTGAAGGTCACAGGGTTGAGAGCAGAAGAGGCAGGTCTTCCCCAGCCTTTGAGGGTCTCACTTCAGGTCCTCACTATTGGGTAGTTCATTCTTTTACTAATTAACCTGGAGGCAGTGTGCATGGAAGACCTGAAGACTTGGGATCAGGTATGGCTCCAAAGCTTGTGCCCGTTGTGGAACCTCAGACAGCAGATTCAGCTGCTCTGAGCTTCACTTCCTTCCTCTGCAGAATGGGAATGGTGACAGCACCCACTCCAGAGGGAAGACAGCCCTGACAGTTTATCCTGATTCCTTTATTCTTCCAGTAACAGTCCACGCCTGCCTGCTTTGTGCCAGAGACTGTGCCTGGTGCTAGGAACACAGAGCTCGACAGGACACAGTCTCTGCCCCCAGGAGATCGCTGAGCAGAGAAAGCGCAAACTGATTGCTAAGGTCATCTGAGTGATTTACAGCTGGTACTCACTTCGGCACCTTTCTGCTTATGTACAATGAATGAAGAATCCTGGATCTTAGGATCAGATAGATTCGGGATCTGTTCTTGGCTTTGTCCCTTACTGGCTGGGTAATCTTCAAGGTGCCAGTTACGCAATTCACTAAATCTCGATTTCATTTCTGTAAAATCAGGATAAATAACTCCCACTTCACCAATCTTATAGGGCTGGTGTTAGATCAAATGAGATAATGTGGGGGAAAGTCACTTCTGCTTAATACCGTAACATAGGTTTCACAGTTTACAAAGCCCTCTTCACATATAGTTCCTCAATTAACTATCACTGCAATGCTGTGTGAACACCTGGCTATTATCCTCCCAAGAGGTGAGGCTCCCAAGACTCACAGCGCATAAGGGGATTCGACAAGGTCGTGTGTTCCTCTGGTCCTTTCGCGTCATTCTGACAATCCTCAGCACACCACTGCAGGACAGACATTTCACAGATGTGGAGACTGAGTCCCAGACTGGACAGGGGTGGGCTCTGCTCCGAGCGAACCTTCTGGTTCTTCCAGAAGATGTGCCCCTGTTTCTGGCTCTGTTGCTCATCCTTCGTTACGTTCAGGTCAGACCCTGGCTGTGTGTGAAATGCAATGAGATTCTCTATGCAGGTTCCCCGATCAGTCAAGTCTACTTTTCTCCTCTGGAGATCGCAGGGCTGTCCCTCCAAACAAAATGGTAAACATCCGTTTACCACCAGTTGACACGAAACGTGCTGTCCTGGCACGGAGCTGAGGTTGCCTGGCGGCTGGGCACCCCTCCATCAGTCCTTTTACAAGCTGGGCTGTGAGCTCTTGCACATTCTAATGGAAGGGGCCTGAACGGGGTGACCTTGATGTTTATGGGGTGCTGACTGATGGCAACGCAACCTGTCAGTGCTGAGGTTCTCCTCTGAAGATGCGCCTCCCGCCTGAGTGCAGGAGGCCTGCTGCCTCGTGGAGGGAGCGGAAGCCTGAGACACTACTTTCTCATTCATCCGCAAAAGGTAGGCCCATTGTTATGCTTTTATATTCCTCAATTATTATTATTTTTTTCTCCTTGAAATAAAGGAACTGCTTTGTTTTTCCTTTTCCGATTCTGCTTTGGCATTAAAGCAGACATAACTTCCCAGAGTGGTTGGCGAAAACCAGACAGAATGATGCGAAAGAATGTGCTTTGAGCTCTCCTGCACCTTTTCCAAAATGTAAGGGGCACTTTGTGAACTTCCGGTCAGAGCTCCTACATCTCAGGTGTAAACTGTGGATGACGCTGACTGCTGCAGAGACTTGTTTGCTGAATTTCTTTGCTCCCAGCGGGCACTGGGGATCCAACGGTGAGGATGACAGGCACGGCTCTTTCCTGACTCTAAGAAGTGACATCCTAGCATGGCAGATGCATGTAACCTAATGAAGTTAAACGAGTTAAGATGAATGGAAGTGAAGCTTCTAGCATGGAGCCTGGCACACAGTCAGGATATAAACTGCACACACATATTCATATAAGAAAGGAAATGGGGTGTGGTGGCAATGCGGTTCAGATGTGAATTCTGACTTATGTAACATATCTGACACAAGCAAGCATTTGCTAAAGGCTAGGGGACAGTCACGTGACTCACATCAGTACTGACTAAATGCTGGAAGACTGGGGCCTGGTGGAATCCTTTGATGTACTCTAGAGTACACAATCCACAGAGTACACTTGGATTCAGACTTCGGCTGCCCAGTCTCCTTGGGTTCTCGTGGAGTTCTTGGGAGAAGTATTTAATCTCTCTGCATCATACTTCTCCCCCAAATGGGGAGAGCAGTAATGGTCCCCTACATGGTGAGTGGTGATAACGGAAGCAAAGGGCAAATGTGTAACTGTGTTATGAAATGTGCTCTGTAAACTGTGCCATGTACATCCTGTTATGCACACAACTGATTGATGGGGACCTAAGGTATCCTGTTTTTCCAGTAGTCATGTACAATTGTGAGAGTCGGACCATAAAGAAGGCTGAGTGCTGACAAACTGATGCTTTTGAATTGGGTTGCTGGAGAAGACTCTTGAGAGTCCCTTGGACAGCGAGGTGATCCAGCCAGTCCATCCGAAAGGAAATCAGTCCTGAATATTTATCGGAAGGACTGATGCTGAAGCTGAAGCTCTAATACTTTGGCCACCTGATGTAAAGAGCCAACTCATTGGAAAAGACCCTGATGCTGGGAAAGATTGAGGGCAGGAGGAGAAGAAGGTGGCAGAGAATGAGATGGTTAGATAGTGTCAGTGACTCAATGGACATGAATCTGAGTAAACTTTGGGGGACAGTGAGGGACAAAGGAGCCTGGTGAGCTGCAGTCCACGGAGTTGCAAATAGTCAGATATGACTTAGCAACTGAACAACATCAGCCAGACACCCAGTATTAGTGCAGCTCCGAGTCACCTGGAAGAGATGCACCTCCCTGAAGAGCAAACCAGTTTCTAGCAGTGGCCTCAAACTTTGGGTATGAAGTTACACAGCACAGCACCACCAGCCAAGACAAAACAGCCTCTAAAACCATCTATGTGTGTCGCCTCGGCTTCCTCTTGAAATCAGGTGGAAATCCCTAACTGTCCTAAAGTTCTCATTCCAAGTCTGTAAAGTTCTTGCTCAACTGTGCAGGGCCTTGGCTAAGAACCAGGTCAGGTCCAAGAACACCTTAGCTTTTCTGCTGGGAAAAGCCACACCCAGAGCACCTCTCCTTTCCCATCCGCCCTGTGCCCTGTCTCACTGGCGTCTGTATCTATCTTCTCTTTAGACTGGAAGCCCACCTGCCGGCAGGCTCTAGCGTTCATTCAATCTTAGGTCCCCAGCAGCAGGCACCAGACCTGGCACAGCATGTGCCTTCAATAAATATTTGCTGAAAGAACAGATGAATTAAAAAAAACAAACAAACTCATGGAAGAGATGTTATCTCAGTTGGCTCAACTCTATCTCAGTGCCATATTGTACCCAATTTACTTGGCCAAATATAGTCACACGGGGGTTCAGTCTCCTTTGTATTTAACTGTCTTAGAAGCTTTTCTTCTCCAACCTCCGACAGGAGCTCACAACCTTAAAGTGTCTCAGTTCTTACACGCTCATTCACATCTTCCTTCACACTGATGCCCACACTCATCCCCTTTCTATGATGCAGAAGCAGGTGGACACATGATGAAGAGGTTGGGGAAATATATATGGCTTGGCTGTTGGTTAACTGTGCTCCAAAGTGTAGACATGAGGGAAAGGCTGCCCCAGGATCCTCTCATTAAATGTTCATCCCCATATGAACCTGGACAAAGCCTGGGACCTATCACAGGTATGTTTTAATTTGTCTGGATTTATTTTACAATCCCTTTCATTAAAATAACTGGTAAGGGAAATTGTGTCTTTCCTCTGAAGGGAGAGACTTATATATAATTTTCCTATAAAATTTCTTCCACTTGGAAAGATGCTCAAAATTGACACAAGTGGGAGATAGAGGGGACCTCATGCAATGATCAGTGCGCCTTCTTCCTGAGCAAGGAACAGATGTACATGAAGCTGTCTTTAAAACTCCAGGGATGTGAAAGCAGAGCTGTGACCTCTCGGGAAGACTGTAATAAGTCTGTATTTGGCATTAAAAGGGATAATAGCGAGAACTGTTCTATTCTGCTTAGGATGTGCGTTTCTTAGAGTGATCTTAAGAAATTTTAATAAGCGTTAAAATAGTTTTAAATGGCATCACTGACTCGATGGACATGAGTCTGAGCAAGCTCCGGGAGCTGGTGATGGACAGGGAGGTCTGGCGTGCTGCAGTCCATGGGGTCGCAAAGAGTCGGACATGACTGAGCGACTGAAATGAACTGAACTGAATTTTAAATGGTTTCCACTAGGACTTTCTGTTGCATCACTAGCTCATCTGAGTTAGTGCACAGTTTGGGGAATTTGTCTGAAATCCTGGTCCTTGAAAATTCCTTAGGGAATTTCTCATGAAGTCCTTGGAAACTTTGTGTCCCTACACTAAACAGCATTTGGGGCAAAAAATAAGAGCAAATTATAGAGCCACTGTTGATGGCACACAAATAATATCTCACTAAATTCTCACAACACCCCTGCAGTTATATTTGTACTCCCTTATCATCGCTGAGCAAACAGCTTGGAGAAATTAAGTGACTTGCTCAGAGGCACTTAGCTAGAATGAAAGGTGACTATGATGAACACAACTTTTTTGGTCTGTAAGCAGCAGGATCTGGTTTAGGTAAAACCTCAGATGTAATGTGACATATGTCCTTATTAATTATGTATTATATCATCAGCCCAGCTAGACTAGCGAATCTCTGAAATCAGAGTCTCCTTTTTCACTCTGACTCAATGTTTATCGTGTTCAGTACTTTTCCTTTCATTTGTCTCTTTATCTGTCTTTTCAACCTCCATTCATCTATCTGCCTGTCCATCAGCCCATCCATCTGTCCATCCACCCATCATCCAATCAGCTCTTCAGTCAACAGGCCATCTAACTGCCCATTCATCCATCGATCTTCCATCCATCCATCCGTTCATCTATCCACCCATCCATCTATCATGTGACTTGGGCAAGTTACTCCAACTTTCAGGGCCTCAACTTTCTCACCTGCAAAATAGAGACACCAGCATCTCAGGCTCACGTGGGGCTGAGCGAGCATCAGGTAATGCGCCTAATGTCACGCACACCTTTTGCAGAGCAGCAGCAGCAGTAGTGTTAGTCGCTCAGTCGTGTCTGGCTTTGCGACCCCGTGGACTGTAGCCCGCCAGGCTCCTCGGTCCATGGGATTCTCCATGCAAGAATACTGGAGAGGACTGCCATCCCCTCTTCCAGAGGATCTTCCTGACCCAGGGATCGAACCGGGTCTCCTGCACTGCAGGCAGATTCTTCACCGTCTGAGCTACAGGGAAGTTCTGAATATAGCAACTATTTTATGTTTACGTTCTAGAAGAGCCAGTGGAGGGAGGTGCAGTTTGAAATATACTGGGGAAAGCAAGGGGAGGGTGTGGGCAACTGAGGTGCCTCTCAAGACCTGGAGAGGACTGGATGTGAAGCCTAATCAGGAGGACAGGCTTCCTGCGCCTCGTGCCCTCGGGAGAGGTGAGCAGCGAGACCTGTGCAAGGCACAGGCGAGGACGATGAGAGCGCGTTAATCCACGGCCTCGGGATTCTCAGTGAAGGAGGAACCTCCACCGAGAAGGATGCTGACGGAGAGATGTGGACATATGAAAGAGCCCCTTGGGGACTGAGCATAAGAACTCGCAAAGTGCAGGATGAACTGCAGCTGGAAGGGCTCAGGAGAGGCTAAAAAGCATGAGCCCGCCGTGACTTGGGTCGCGGTGCTCTGAGGTCTGGCCGTAAGATCAGGGACAGTGAGTAGCTGGAATAACCCTGGGTTTTGCAAGGGGGATGTGGAAGACAGGTGCAGACTTGGGGAGCTGAGAGTGATGGAAGAAGGCAGCTGGAGATGAAGGACCAAGGGGGAAATGGACAGGAAGGAGGGTGAGCCAAGAGATGCTGGGCAAGAAGTGGCTTGGATATGGCCAGGGAATTGCCTTCAGGTGGGTTTAGGGGTAAGAGAGAAAAAGAGGACGAAAACTTAGAAGGGCAGTTTTCATGGTCAGAGTGTGAGAAGGCATCTTTAGTTCAGTTCAGTTCAGTTGCTCAGTCGTGTCTGACTCTTTGCGACCCCATGAATCACAGCACGCCAGGCCTCCCTGTCCATCACCAACTCCCGGAGTTCACTCAGATTCACATCCATCGAGTCAGTGATGCCATCCAGCCATCTCATCCTCTGTTGTCCCCTTCTTCTCCTGCCCCCAATCCCTCCCAACACCAAAGTCTTTTCCAGTGAGTCAACTCTTCTCATTAGGTGGCCAAAGTACTGGAGTTTCAGCTTTAGCATTATTCCTTCCAAAGAACACCCAGGACTAATCTTTAGAATGGACTGGTTGGATCTCCTTGCAGTTCAAGGGACTCTCAAGAGTCTTCTCCAACACCACAGTTAAAAAACATCTATTTCTGCTTTATTTACTATGCCAAAGCCGTTGACTGTGTGGATCACAATAAACTGTGGAAAATTCTGAAAGAGATGGGAATACTAGACTACCTGACCTGCCTCTTGAGAAACCTATATGCAAGTCAGGAAGCAGCAGTTAGAACTGGACATGGAACAACAGACTGGTTCCAAATAGGAAAAGGAGTACGTCAATGCTGTATATTGTCACCCTGCTTATTTAACTTATATGCAGAGTACATCATGAGAAATGCTGGGCTGCAAGAAACACAAGCTGGAATCAAAATTGCCAGGAGAAATTTCAATATCCTCAGATATGCAGATGACACCACTCTTATGGCAGAAAGTGAAGAGGAACTAAAAAGCCTCTTGATGTAAGTGAAAGAGGAGAGTGAAAAAGTTGGCTTAAAGCTCAACATCAGAAAGCTAAGATCATGGCATCCGGCCCCATCACTTCATGGGAAATAGATGGGGAAATAGTGGAAACAGTGTCAGATTTTATTTTGGGGGCTCCAAAATCACTGCAGATGGTGACTGCTGCCATGAAATTAAAAGACACTTACTCCTTGGAAGGAGAAGGCATCTTAGAGATCCTCTAACCATCCTGTGGACAACATAGGCCAAATACAGGAAGTGCAGAGTGACACGTAGGTTGGTACTTGAGCAAGAGCTTGACGGCTGCCTTAGGAAATGCTCAGGTGAGGGCCCAGCCAAATAGCTAAAAGAGGGGGTGGGCTCACCACTCTGTGGCTTCTCCTCTGTGCCTCTGGACAGGCTGCTTTCATGGTCCAGGTGCTCCTTTCCCCCAGTCTTCACATGTTGAACTCTGGCTCCAAGGCTTCCTCTTCCTTGAAGCCGCCTTCCAATTTCCCAACTGGAAGGGGCTTCATCTCCTGCCTTCCCAAAGCACTCTATGCAAACCTTTCTTTATCAGGGTTATCAGTCTGCCTGTGTTGCCTCCAGAACCCTCCCATCATCAGATTAGTCTCTGCGTCCCACACCGAGTCTCATATAGAAAATGTATCCTTAGACTGCATCCGCCAGGTTCCAGTGCCCCGAGGCAGGGTACTCCACGTAACTATTCAAGGCCCTGTGATTTTGCACAGGACAGAGGCCTTGATTTAGGCAAGCTGGGTATAAAAGCCAGCTCTGATACTTCCCAACTCCGGGAAACAAACATTGCACATAGCTGAGTCTTATTTTCGTCTTTTCTGAAACAGCAGTAAGGACAGAATCAAAACTGAAAATATATTGAGCATCCACTATGTGACAGGCACCCTTTGATGCTGGGGATTCAGAAAAGGTATTAAATTACTTCTATCTTCAAGGAACTCAAGTCTATCTAGGTGTATAAATGGGCATAAAGCTGGGCACCATGCCTGGCACACAGTAGGCTAATTGCAATTTAACCTTCTCTTCCACAGGCCAGAAATCCCTGCATTTTGAATGATTTGGCTCAAATATAGCATCTCTCTCCCTCCCTCCCTCCCCCACAAAATTGGGCAGATGGCTTTTTAGTCGCAGCGCAGGTTTCAGGAAGCAGCCAGAAGGGAGGGAGGCACAGGAAAAGGGCGTCTGACTCCTTCACAGTAATTAGTCTCCTTTTGACATTGAGGCCAAAGCCAAGTCACTCTCCTGTGCCTCTCACCCTCTGTTAATATAGCATCTCTGTCCCTCCCTCCCTCCCCCACAAAATTGGGCAGATGGCTTTTTAGTCGCAGCGCAGGTTTCAGGAAGCAGCCAGAAGGGAGGGAGGCACAGGAAAAGGGCGTCTGACTCCTTCACAGTAATTAGTCTCCTTTTGACATTGAGGCCAAAGCCAAGTCACTCTCCTGTGCCTCTCACCCTCTGTCCCTGTCACAGCAGACGCAGAGCTGCTCCAAGCCACACCTCGGCTCCCAGGTCTAGATGGCAGGAAGCTAACGAGCCTTGGAGACCACATGGCCTTTCACCTCACTCAGGGAGCTCGGAAAGCTCTCAGACCAAGCAGAAAAGTGGATTTCAGTATGTCAGTGCAGAGCAGTCTCCAATCTATTCTCCCATTACCAGAATTTCAAGCTTTGTGAAGCACCTATCGCAGGAAATAGGAAGCCACCACTACTCATCTTAATTGGAGGGTATCCTAGCTTCCTGATTAGGGAAGTTCAAAGCTAGCACGGGGGAGGCCTCCAGACAGTCTGACTTAGCTGAAGGATAATAAGCCAGGACTGGAGAGCAGAGACACCAAAACCGGAGACTGGGATGTGTATTTTTAGCTGGGGCTGAAACAATGCCTGCGTGAAAGTGCCCAAGTAGGTAAACTGAGAGACATCTGGTGTTGAGACCTCCAGCCCTGACATCCTTTTGTGAAGGCCTCCTCTCCATCCAGTCATGTGCTCATCCATCTAGCTGTCCTGATCACCTCCTCCTGGAAGTTCCCTAGGTACCTCCAACTGCATGCCAAAATTAGAGAAAGCTTGCTAAAGCCAAACCTGACCGTGTCGCAGATCTGCCCGAAACGTCCCAGTGGCTTCCACTGACAGATGAAATCTAAACTCTTTCAAGGCCATTCATGATCTGATGCCTGCTAACTTCCTCACCTCTGATTCCTCTCGCTACTGCCACAAATATCCTAAGCTAAGCTACTCCGAGTTTCAGCTTCCCGGGTGGCTCAGTGGGAAAGAATCTGCCTGACAATGCAGGAGATGCAGATGCAATCCCTGGGTTGGGAAGATCCCCTGGAGAAGGAAATGGCAACCCACTCCGTTATTCTTGCCTGGGAAGTCCGATGAACAGAGAAGCCTGGCGGGCTGCAGTCCGCGGGGTCACGGGAGTCAGACATGACGCTGTGATAAAAGAGCAGCAGCAAGCTACTGCAAACCACTTCTCTTTCCTAGAAAAAGCCATGACTTGTCTCATCTATGTACCTGCTGTAAATCTTTACTTCCACAATGGGCTGCTGCAAAGTGCTAGCCTTTCTTCCATCTCTGTCAACTCAAATCTAACCTCCATCCTCAGCTTAAATCTCACTTCCTCCAAGAAGCCACCCTGATCACCCCAGCTGAAAGCAACTGCTCTTTTCCCGAACCCTGGTAGTATCATCACCAGGTCCGCACTGGTTGTGATCCAATTTATGCAGTGTCACCAAATGAAGTGGCACCTTGTCAATCTGATACATGATCCTCAGACAGTATCAGTGTAAATCTTAGAAGAAAGGAGAAAGTGTTAGTCACTCAGTCATGTTCAACTCTTTGCAACCCTATGAACTGTAGCCTGACAGTCTCCATGGTGATGGGGTTTCCCAGGCAAGAATACTGGAGTGGGTTGCCATTTCCTTCTTCAGGGGATCTTCCCGACCTAGAGATCAAACCCAGGCCTTCTACACTGCAGGCAGATTCTTTACCATCTGAGTCAACTTTGGTAACAGCCAATGGCAGAGTTATGCAGGGGATAAGCGTGGGCTCTGAACCCAGAGAAGGCTGGATCTGAATTCTTTTTTTCTCCAAAGTGCCTTTGGGAAAGTCACTCAAGCTCCCTGAATCCTGGTTTCCAGAGACTAACACTGTCTGCAATGTCAGAGGCTTATGTATTTGTTGTTTGAATAAATCATGAAGCACATACATGGAGAAGCTCTGTAAAATGTAAATAAAATATCCATTCAAAGAACAGTCAATATTTTAAAATTACAAGTTACCATACCAGCACTTTGATTCAGGAAGATAGCCAGAGATTCTGTACAAGGTTATCAGCTTGGGCATCCAAACAGAAAACTAATTCTGAAGCCCAATTTCAGGAGGGCCTATATTTGGACACTGAAGAGCTCGAATTGTGAACGAAAATGTTCCCGGGCTGTTGGGAAAAATTCCACTAAATTACTAAGCTGCCAGCATCCAGTTTATCAGCCTTTACCTCTGGCAGTATTTAGAAGAACACCTCTTTGGGCCCAATTTCCCAGCCTCTGGTTAACTTTTAGGAACTGACCATCTCCTTGTGTCTAAGAATCCACACTACTTCCCAGACAACTGGTGGGCTCTTCTCTACCTCCTTCCAACATACCCTCTGCTTTCTCTGCTTCACTGTCAGTCTCTCGAATATTTACTATTCTGAACTTCAATTTTAGACTGTTGGGAAGGGGCACGGGAAATGTCAAGTCTCAACGGATATGATTCCTTGGGTGAAATTCTAACCTTGGGCTTCCCCTCCTATAACATACCTATACAGAAATAGCCCAGCCCGATCATTTCCTTTTGGTGTTTAATTGGATGTCGGTGCTGTGCTTTCTGGGCTGAGAAGCTGATGCTTCTCAGAGAGGGAACAATTCCTACTACACAAAAGAGACTTGTAACAGGGGAGAATGCGCAACGCTGAATCTAATTTTCTCTCCCATCCATGAACAGAAGACAATCTCTCTGGCATTAAAGCATTTCACTCAGCCTTTCTGTCATTAATAAGAATTAAATTTTGTTCCCTCAAATCTAAACGTAATTATAGTTTGCCTCGTAAATAAAATTGAATTACTTTTTTCAAAATTTAGCACTACTGCAACTGCTATGTTTAGAGCTTTTTTTTTTTTTTCAACTCTGTTGCTTCTTTCAGCTTATTTTTTTAAAGCATTGGGCTTATTTTACTGTCGACTGTGACTTAATTTGTAACAGAGCTTTTCTGATCTGTATCTATCTGGTCATTATTGTTATTAATTATGCTTTCTGTTTTGCTTTTCTTTTTGGTAGGGGAGGACAGTATTAGAGAAGAAATTTGAAACTCAGAGGCTCTAGTTTGAATTCTAGAAAGTCCCTGTGAGTTGAGGTAGGACCTAGGCTAAGGTGCACTGACAGAGTTCGAGAAAGAGCCTCCACGTGGAGTCTGCAAGGAAAATCTTCATTGTGCACTGAAACAATTTTCAAACTGAGATTTACAGCAAGACATTCAGCAGACTCCTTGACTGGAGCCCTGCCTACCTGTCTGGCCTGTCCTCACCGTCTACCCGCAGGGCTCCTAGTCTCCAGTCAGGAGAGGAGGGACCAGTCTGTGCCTCTGCACGTGCTGCTCCCTCTGCCTGCACAGGCCTCCTCTCCTTTGCCACCAGGAGCCCCGCTTCGGTCCCCTCTGGCCCCCTTGTGGCCGAGCGCACATGCCTGCCCTCGTGTACCCAACCCCACCGTACACACATCGGTCAGAGGTCTTAACTTTGTATGACTGGGTACTGCCTCCTGAATGCCTGAGGACGGCTGAGCCTTGATGCCCAGGCCCAGCATTAGTGCAGGGCCTGAGGAGTGCAGATCCTTGAGGCCCAGCACACGGGGAGGCCAGGAAGGACCGCGAGAGGATGGAGCGGACGGGTGTGCCTCTCAGCAGGGGGCGTCCATCGGAGCTCTGCTGGGATGCTCTGCGGGGGCTCTGCTCCTCTCTCTGCCCAGTCCCTGAGCACACCCCGATGCTAGCACCCTGGCGCCCTTGTGCTGGGGTCTGGGGATAAACGTGTTGGCATCTTAGCCACCCCTCATTTAGCCTTGATGATCAGAGTGGGGCAGGGGCTGGGGGAAGCCGAGGGTAGACGGTTTCAGAAACCACAAGGAAACCAAGCGTCTAAGAAAGAAAGTGAGGTGTTCAAGGTCCTATAGACTCCAGTCAAGGTTTGGCTTCAAACCTTCAGCATATAAACTTCCCTCAGACTTCAACGGTTAGTGTCAAAGGACTATTTGGCTAATTTAGCTTTAATCATGCATTCTAAAAATATACATTAATACTTTATTTATTGAGGGCTGAGTGCCAGCCACCATGCCAACTTTTTATACGTACAAATTAAAGCTAATTTGAAAAGCAGCCCTGAAAGGCAGGTATCATTAGCCATATTCTTTGGATAAGCTGGATCTTAAAAATCTAGCTTGGTCCCACTCCAAGTCCCATGCAATTCTTTCTGAGTGTACATGCTACCACCAAATCCGTACCACTGAATCTCTAAAAGATCCCCACCTGTTATTCCATGAAACTCAGTTGCAGTGAAATGATAAGAATCATAAACTACCAGCATGAGCATTTTACAATCCGAATCTCTGCCATGTACTGCTTCTATGAGCCAGCAACCCAAAGGAATAAAATGTAGCGAGAGGGCCCTCTCAAATAAAAGTCATTTATGGAAGACAAGATTGGAGTGAGCCCACAGAGCAGTGGAAATGAGGAATGAATTTATGAGGCTAGGACTGAGATGACTGGGCTGGGGTGTTGGGGAGGGAAGACACGAGGGAGAGCCAGCGAAGGGGCAAGTGATGGGTTTAAGGGATTGAATCGGAAATGGTATTCTGGAAAATGCCGCAGAGCCTGAAATCGTCCTTAGGAGCTGTTAGGCTCCGAAAGAAAGGTAGGCTTTTCCAATTCTAAGGACTATCTCAAAAGAGGTTAAATTCGCCCCCTTTTCGAAACTAGCTCTGAGCCAAGAGGCTAAAAAGCCAACTAAAGCACTTGGGGGTGGGGTGGGGTAGGGAGGGAGTCCTTCTGCTCAGTGGGGCTGCTCACTGTACCCCTTTATGCAAAGCTGAGGAGGCATCCAGCCCTGCAGGGCCGCTCCCTGGGGAAGAGGGCTGGAAGGAGGTGAGATGATGCCATTCTTGTCCAGAATGGGTTCTGCCTGGCTGGCCCTGCACATGAGTGAGATGAACGTGAGCTAGGTCTGGAAAGTGAGAAGGGGGCCCAGGGACTTGGTTTTAGCCTTGCTGAGTGTTTTGTGGGTGTGTTGGGGGGGGGGGGGGTGGTGGAGCTCTTGTTGAAGGGATTAGACTGTCTGGCTGGTAGTGTGCTGGGATCTCCTTGGGCAGAGCCTTGAGAGGGAACGCCTCACTCTTCACTCATTCAGCAAGCACTAGAACCTGTTGGCTGTCAGGCTGTGCACAAGGGAGAACCACAGACCCAGCCTTCATGGGGCAGACGGTTTGGCAAGAGAGGCGCACGTATAATACATCTCTCAGCACACAGAGGAGCCTAGGAGAGGCCTTGGAGCCGGATCTGGGTTGCCTCTGTGCTGTACCACTTGCAAATGAGGGGGTGCTGGTAAGGAACTTAACTCAGTTCTGAGCTTCAGGTTCCTTATCTGGAAAATGGAACTATAATACTGACATCAGACTTAACTAAAATCATGGTTGAAAAGCACTTAATTCAGTAGCTGGTACATGGTGAACATTAACAAACCAATGACTCTTTAATTAATGCTTCATCCTGTGGCCTCTCAGGGGAAAAGGCAAGATGAATTGCAAAGAAACCTCTTTGGATAGAAATAAGGCTTGACGTAAGAGCTGAGGACTTAGAGGGCCTACATTTAACTCAAACTCTGCCACGGATTAGCTGAGTTACTCTGAGCAAGTCATTTCCTCTCTCCAGCTCTTTCCCATTTGTAACACAATTAAGCAGTAGCGATCATCATCACCATTATCATCACTAACTGCATCGTTACCATCCTCATCATCACCATCACCACCATCACAACCACTGCCATAACCACCAACACCTCCATCAACACCATCATCACCATCACAACCACTACCATCACCACCATTAACACCTCCATCAACACCATCATCACCATCAACACCACTAACATGTCCATCACCATCATCACCACCACTAACGCCTCCGTCAACACCATCAACACCATCATAACTATCATAACAACTGTTCCCAAAGACTGAGGCAGTGAAGTCCCACTGGGCCCATACAAAGAAACCTCTTTGGACAGAAATAAGGCTTGACGTAAGAGCTGAGGACTTAGAGGGCCTACATTTAACTCAAACCCTGCCACGGATTAGCTGAGTTACTCTGAGCAAGTCATTTCCTCTCTCCAGCTCTTTCCCATTTGTAACACAATAGCAGTAGCGATCATCATCACCATTATCATCACTAACCGCATCGTTACCATCCTCATCATCACCATCACCACCATCACAACCACTGCCATAACCACCAACACCTCCATCAACACCATCATCACCATCACAACCACTACCATCACCACCATTAACACCTCCATCAACACCATCATCACCATCAACACCACTAACATGTCCATCACCATCATCACCACCACTAACGCCTCCGTCAACACCATCATCACCATCATCACAACCACTACCACCACCACCACCACTAACACCTCCATCAACACCATCATCACCATCACAACCACTACCATCACCACCATTAACACCTCCATCAACACCATCATCACCATCAACACCACTAACACCTCCATCACCATCGTCACCACCACTAACGCCTCCGTCAACACCATCATCACCATCATCACAACCACTACCACCACCACCACTAACGCCTCCATCAACACCATCATCACCATCATCACAACCACTACCACCACCACCACTAACACCTCCATCAACACCATCATCACCATCACAACCACTACCATCACCACCATTAACACCTCCATCAACACCATCATCACCATCAACACCACTAACACGTCCATCACCATCATCACCACCACTAACGCCTCCGTCAACACCATCATCACCATCATCACAACCACTACCACCACCACCACCACTAACACCTCCATCAACACCATCATCACCATCACAACCACTACCATCACCACCATTAACACCTCCATCAACACCATCATCACCATCATCACAACCACTACCACCACCACCACTAACACCTCCGTCATCACCATCAACACCATCATAACTATCATAACAACTGTTCCCAAAGACTGAGGCAGTGAAGTCCCACTGGGCCCAGAGTTGAGGACGCAGGTGTGTTGGGGGTAGGGGCTGGGACATATAACTTGTGCTCTTCCAGGCCACAGGGATCGATTTAAGCAATTATCTTATATGGTTTGTCAGGAGGGAAGACCACAGCAATGAGGCAGGAATTAAGGGGGAATTTCTGAGACGAAATGGCAAGCCAAGCTGCTGAGAACCCAGGGGCCTGAGTAAACACTTGTATAAAATCTGACTTCACTGTTTCCACAAACCTAACTGAAGTGCTAGGAAACTTGTCAGCTCACATTGCATTACAGGCTGGTTGCTGAGTGCAGGGCATGTTGATTTAAGCTGCTTTCATTAAATCCTGTTCTCTGTGCCAAACAGAGAACATCTCTGGCAAAGAGACGGGTTCTCCTTCCTCGGGGGGCCCAACAGCAGGGGGCTCATTTCTGCCAGCCCCACCACCTAGAGCCAGTCCTTCAGGATGCGTCTCCCGGCCTGTGGCTCCTGATGGAAGGGCTCCGGGCAGTGCCTGCACGGCCCTGCCGTGCCCGGAGCAAATAACACAAATGGCATGACCTGAGCTACCCTTGTTGGGGGTCTGAGTTGTGCCAACCACGTGCTAACCATTTGCCCTGCGCTTTCTCACTGAATCTGTACAATAAGCTCATAGGTAATTTACCTAAAAGGAAACTTAGGGTCAGGGAGGTGAAGCGACTTGCTGAAGCCACTCAACTAGGGGGGACCGGGTCCCTTGAAACAAAGTTCAGTGCCTGTTCACGGCCCTGTGGCCAACTCCCTGAGCACAACAAAGGCAGTCCCTCGGTCATGGGGCATCTGCTCAGTGAGGCCTGCTCTGCTTAGTTTTAGGGCCCAAACTCCATGGTTTTCAAACAGCTTCCACTTGGTGGAAGTGCCGATGGAAGGGAGGGAGGAGGCGGCGTGAAGCGTCCCCTTCTGCAGGCGCTGTTCTTATGCACACCTGCACTGCACAGCTTCATCCCCACATGGCCCTCCGAGGCAGGTATGGCACTATCTCCATCTTTTATAAGGGAGCGACAGTCACGTCAAGTCCTTTTCCAGCGGCCCAGTGGTTAAGACTGTACTTCCAATGTAGCACGTGCCGGTTTGATCCCTGGTCAGGGAAATAAGATCCTTCATGCTGCACAGCATGGTCAAAGGAAAAAAAAAGTCAAATCCCTTGCTAAGGTCAGACAGTTAGCATGTGCAGAGCCAGGACGGAGCCCAGGCAGGTATGGCTGGGACAGAAGGGAGAGAGAACCACCAGCAACGCCAGTTTCACTAGCCTTCAAACCAGGGTCTGTCGGGAAGTGGTGGCCAAAGAGAAGTGACGGCCGTGGGAAGCGGTGCGGGGCGCTGGGCAGCAGGGGCCAGGCTGGGCTTGGACTCCCAGCTCCCGCTGGGCGCCTCATGTAAGTTGCTGAGCCTCAATGTGAGGAGGGGGACCACACCATACCTGTCACTCTGCCTCACCAGCTATTGCTGCTTCTCTCTGTGTGTTGTTTGTGTGTGTGTGAAAAAGAGAAAGGCAGAGTGATCTTTGTATGCTGTGAAGGACTCAACAAACAAATTGTTATCACTACTGCAAGGGGAGAGGGGAAGTCTGAAGTCATCTTTTAAATCCCCGGCCTCATGGCAATCATGACACTGTTTTAGTCAGTTATAGATCAGAGATTTAAAAACTATCATCCGCCTTTCTGAAAGGCCACATGTCACCTTGCCTCTCTCAAATGTCTCTGTTAATATCAAGGGCTCTCACCAACGCATGTTTTAATCATACCCATAACACAGCTAACCTTAACTGAGCCAATATCAAGGGCTGAGTAGCGTGCTAAGCACTTGTATGCATTATCTTAAACAATCCTCTGAATAATGATTTCCCAAATACTAACCCCGTGAGGTAGGTACTCTCGTTATCCCTATTTTACAGCTTGCAGGAGTGAAGCCACCTGCCCAAAGTTACAACTAGTAGGCAGCAGGGTTGGCGTTTGAACTCACGGCCGTCAGACTCGGGGGCTCCTCTTAGCACACGGAGCTCCGTGCCTCAGATTGGAGGCCTTGTGCTTGATACCAGCTGTGGGGAGCAGGAGGCACAGAGTTTAGGAAGATGGGGCCCCACAGCTGTATTCAAGTCCCTTTCAGTGGGATCCTCTCTCTCCCTCTAAGGGGCCAACAAAAAGAATCCTTAGTGATCTCATTCAAAGTTAAATCTGCCTCCATCAGATGCTGTGGAGTTTCACTGGGGATTAACAATGCATGGACGGTTATATTTCTATCATAAATTAGCTCTGTGGCCATATAATGAACAATACAACCCAGTGTAGCTATAAAAGGAACATTCATTATATTGCTATAAACAGAGCTATATAAAAAAAATTATTCCTAAGACTCCATGCATCTGCATTTGTGATGCCTTTACACGAGCTTTGCAAACAAAGTCCAAATTAGACTGCATGTGTGTGTATGCCTGCGAGTGTGCTTAAGTTGCTTCAGTCATGTCTGATGCTTTGCAACCCTATGGACTATAGCCTGCCAGGCTCCACTGTCCTTGGGATTCTCCAGTCAAGAATTCCAGAGTGGGTTGCCATTTTCTTCTTTAGGGCATCTTCCTGACCCAGGGATGGAACTCACAACTCCTGTAGCTCCAAGACTGGCAGGCGAATTCTTTACCACTGAGCCACCTGGGAAGACCCTTAGACTGCATTTTAAATATCCGTTTTCCATTCAGTGGGGAAAGGGAACTCCAAGTATCCCAAAGGCATGAATGCTGCACAGGATCTCATCTTTACAAAGGTGTCAACCATCTTTCCTGACCACTACCAAAACTGTTAGTACACAAGATGATCAGCTGATCTGACCTTCACTTTGTTTAAACAGTGTGGTGCGGTGGGGAAGGTGATTTTGGGTGAAGAAATTGATCAATACCCACAGCTAACTTCAATCTAACTTCTCACCTAGATAATTAAAGGTAATGATATACTCTTTAACAAATCTAGAATACCTATGCCTAAAAACAATGGGGTACATTTCAATTAAATCATTGAGTATAAATAAGTCAAGTGGGCCTTAGAAAGCATCACTACAAACAAAGCTAGTAGAGGTGATGGAATTCCAGTTGAGCTGTTTCAAATCCTAAAAGATGATGCTGTAAAGTGCTGCCCTCAATATGCCAGCAAATTTGGAAAACTCAGCAGTGGACATAGGACTGGAAAAGGTCAGTTTTCATTCCAATCCCAAAGAAAGGCAATGCCAAAGAATGCTCCAACTACCACACAATTGCACTCATCTCACACGGTAGTGAAGTAATGCTCAAAATTCTCTAAGCCAGGCTTCAGCAATATGTGAATCGTGAACTTCCAGATGTTCAAGCTGGTTTTAGAAAAGGCAGAGGAACCAGAGATCAAATTGCCAACATCCGCTGGATCATGGAAAAAGCAAGAGAGTTCCAGAAAAACATCGATTTCTGCTTTATCGACTATGCCAAAGCCTTTGACTGTGTGGATCACAATAAACTGTGGAAAATTCTGAAAGAGATGGGAATACCAGACCACCTGACCTGCCTCTTGAGAAACCTAAATGCAGGTCAGTAAGCAGCAGTTAGAACTGGACATGGAACAACAGACTGGTTCCAAATAGGAAAAGGATCATCATCTTTCAGGATTTGAAACAGCTCAATTGGAATTCCATCACCTCCACTAGCTTTGTTCATAGTGATGCTTTCTAAAGCCCACTTGACTTCACATTCCAGGATGTCTGGCTCTAGGTGAGTGATCACCACATCGTGGTTCTCTGGGTCATGAAGATCTTTTGTACAGTTTTTCCGTGTATTCTTGCCACCTCTTCTGAATATCTTCTGCTTCTGTTGGGCCATACCATTTCTGTCCTTTATCAAGCCCATGAAATGTTCCCTTGATATCTCTAATTTCCTTGAAGAGATCTCGTCTTTCCCATTCTGCTGTTTTCCTCTATTTCTTTGCATTGATCACTGAGGAAGGCTTTCTTATCTCTCCTTGCTATTCTTTGGAACTCTGCGTTCAGATGCTTATATCTTTCCTTTTCTCCTTTGCTTTCCGCTTCGCTTCTTTTCAAAGCTATTTGTAAGGTCTTCTCTGACAGCCATTTTGCTTTTTTGCATTTCTTTTTCTTGGGGATGGTCTTGGTCCCTGTCTCCTGTACAATGTCACAAAACTCTGTCCATAGTTCATCAGGCACTCTGTCTATCAGATCTAGTTCCTTAAATCTATTTCTCACTTTCACTGTATAATCATAAGGGATTTGATTTAGGTCATAACTGAATGGTCTAGTGGTTTTCCCTACTCTCTTCAATTGAAGTCTGAATTTGGCAATAAGGAGTTCATGATCTGAGCCACAGTCACCTCCCATTCTTGTTTTTGATGACTGTATAGAGCTTCTCCATCTTTGGCTGCAAAGAATATAATCATTCTGATTTCGGTATTGACCATCTGGTGATGTCCATGTGTAGAGTTTTCTCTTATGTTGTTGGAAGAGGGTGTTTGCTATGACCAGTGCATTTTCTTGGCAAAACTCTATTAGCCTTTGCCCTGCTTCATTCTGTACTCAAAGGCCAAATTTTCCTGTTACCCCAGGTGTTTCTTGACTTCCTACTTTTGCATTCCAGGCCCGTATAATGAAAAGGACATCTTTTTTGGTTGTTAGATCTAAAAGATCTTGTAAGTCTTCATGGAACTGTTCAACTTCAGCTTCTTCAGCGTTACTGGTTGGGGCATAGACTTGGATTACCATGATATTGAATGGTTTGCCTTAGAAACGAACAGAGATCATTCTGTCATTTTTGAGATTGCATCCAAGTACTGCATTTCAGACTCTTTTGTTGACCATGATGGCTACTCCATTTCTTCTAAGGGATTTCTGCCCACAGTAGTAGATATAATGGTCATCTGAGTTAAATTCACTCATTCCAGTCCATTTTAGTTCGCTGACTCCTAGAATGTCGATGTTCACTCTTGCCATCTCCTGTTTGACCACTTCCAATTTACCTTGATTCATGGACCTAACATTCCAGGTTCCTATGCAATACTGCTCTTTACAACATAGGACCTTGCTTCTATCACCAGTCATATCCACAACTGGGTATTGTTTTTGCTCTGGCTCCATCCCTTCATTCTTTCTGGAGTTATTTCTCCACTGATCTCCAGTAGCATATTGGGCACCTACCAACCTGGGGAGTTCCTCTTTCAGTATCCTATCATTTTGCCTTTTCGTATTGTTCATGAGGTTCTCAAGGCAAGAATACTGAAGTGGTTTGCCATTCCCTTCTCCAGT
Source organism: Cephalophus harveyi (assembly GCA_006410635.1). NCBI lineage: Eukaryota > Metazoa > Chordata > Mammalia > Artiodactyla > Bovidae > Cephalophus > Cephalophus harveyi. The sequence continues at coordinate 149,732 of SJYT01077026.1, read as the reverse complement.
GGATCACATTCTCTTTTATGGCTGAGTAATAGTCCATTGTGTGTGTGTGTGTGTGTGCGTGTGTATGTGCACATGTGTGGGTCACATATTCTTTTTTTTCAAACTTTATACTTTTTTAGAAATTGAAAGATAATTGCTTTACAGAATTTTGTTGTTTTCTGTCAAACCTCAATATGAATCAGCCATATCCCATTCCTTTTGAACCTCCCTCCTATGTTCCTCCCCATCCCACCCCTCTAGGTTGATACAGAGCCCCTTTTTGAGTTTCCTGAGACATACAGCAAATTCCCATTGGCTATCTGTTTCACATATGGTAATGTAAGTTTCCTCTTCACTTTCTGCCATAAGGGTGGTGTCATCTGCATATCTGAGGTTATTAATGTTTCTCCTGGCAATCTTGATTCCAGCTTGTGTTTCTTCCAGTCCAGCGTTTCTCATGATGTACTCTGCATATAAGTTAAATAAGCAGGGTGACAATATACAGCCTTGACATAGAGGAGAATGAAAAAATTGGCTTAAAGCACAACATTCAGAGGCATCTGGTCCCATCACTTTATGGGAAATAGATGGGGAAACAGTGGAAACAGTGTCAGACTTTATTTTGGGGGGCTCCAAAATTACTGCAGACAGTGATTGCAGCCATGAAATTAAAAGATGCTTACTCCTGGGAAGGAAAGTTATGACCAACCTAGAAAGCATATTCAAAAGCAGAGACATTACTTTGCCAACAAAGGTCCTTCCAGTTAAGGCTATGGTTTTTCCAGTGGTCATGTAGGGATGTGGGAGTTGGACTGTGAAGAAAGCTGAGCACTGAAGAATTGATGCTTTTGAACTGTGGTGTTGGAGAAGACTCTTGAGAGTCCCTTGGACTGCAAGGAGATCCAACCAGTCCATTCTAAAGGAGATCAGTCCTGGGTATTCTTTGGAAGGACTGATGCTAAAGCTGAAACTCCAATACATTGGCTACCTCATGCAAAGATTTGACTCATTGGAAAAGACTCTGATTCTGGGAGGGATTGGGGGCAGGAGGAGAAANAGGAGATCCAACCAGTCCATTCTAAAGAAGATCAGTCCTGGGTATTCTTTGGAAGGACTGATGCTAAAGCTGCAACTCCAATACTCTGGCCACCTCATGCAAAGAGCTGACTCGTTGGAAAGAACTCTGATGCTGGGAGGGATTGGGGGCAGGAGGAAAAGCGGATGACAGAGGATGAGATGGCTGGATGGCATCACCGACTCAATGGACAGGAGTTTGAGTGAACTCCAGGAGTTGGTGATGGACAGAGATGCCTGGCGTGCTGTGATTCATGGGGTTGCAAAGAGTCGGACACGACTGAGCGACTGAACTGAACTGAACTAAAACAGGGGGTGCTAACATATTATCCCTTAAACTTTGCATGTGTAAACTCTGGGGTGAACCAAATACCACAACAAAGAGTACACGCAATCGTGTGTTTGTCATTCATTCATTCGTCAGTGTTTATCAGGCAGCTGCTGTGGGCTAAGGGCTGAACTGTGGGGATGTAAGGGTAAGAGATGTTTGCTATCCTCCTGGAACTTCCCATCTTATAGAGGATCTGACCAGAAAGGCAGGTGGGGGCCACATCACTGAGTGCCCTAAATGTTATATTGAATCTGGACTTCATCCTGGGGAAGAGGTGAAACTGAAGGCCCATCCCTGCTGGACTCAGGGAGGTACGCTGTTCCCTATGGCCTTGCCTCTAGGATGGCCACTGTAATGCAAAAGCGAGAAGTCAGTGAATCACATCTACTGTAACTAACATGGTTAAGGGGAGATGCTTTGACTTTCAAGGCCATCACTATGAAAGGAATGGTGTGAAGATATGATGGATGAATCCTCTGTTCACCTAAGAGTAGAGGTGTTGAGGCTGGAGTTCAGAGGAAGACGAAAGCATTCAGGGATTTGGGTAATACCTGCTGCACGACCAAGGTCAGGGTCAGGGCCCTGAACAGGACGGAAAGGTGCACAGGTCACAGTGGAAACCTCCTCCCCCTCCATCCATGCTGCTCCCTTATTCTCCCCACACTTACCGATAGAACAGTCGTGTCCAGTCCAGCTTGGGTCACAGCTGCAAAGCCCGGTGTCTGGGAGGAAGGTTCCGTGGCCCGAACACTGGTCCAGGCAGGTGGCCCTGGGCGTCTCGCAGTTGGTGCCTCCCCAGCCCACAGAGCAGTGGCACTCGCCTCTCACGCAGACACCGCGGCCCGAACACGTGGGGTCCATGCAGTCCACTGNCAGCTGCAAAGCCCGGTGTCTGGGAGGAAGGTTCCGTGGCCCGAACACTGGTCCAGGCAGGTGGCCCTGGGCGTCTCGCAGTTGGTGCCTCCCCAGCCCACAGAGCAGTGGCACTCGCCTCTCACGCAGACACCGCGGCCCGAACACGTGGGGTCCATGCAGTCCACTGTGACACGTGGGGAGAGAGCACAGGTGAGTACTGGACCAACCAGGCTGGAGGCTTCCTTAAACAAACTGCCATGCTTTGCACTGGAGCAGCTTCACACAATCGAGGAGAAGGACCCAGATGTCCACGGAAGTGTTGACAACACTTGATAACAGTGAAGCAGTTGACTCTAGCAACAGTAGACCCGGGTTCTTGACTCCAACCAGTGGTCAACTGTTTATCTCCCGAGTCTCAATTCCCATGCCTGTAAAATGTGGATACATGGTCCTACCTCTTGGTTTGAGGGTGCAGAGAGGAAGACACATGTCCCTAACAACTGCAACAATGGAGAGAAAGACTTTGTTTCGTTCCCTTCTGTAGCTCCGCCTCCTAGAATACCGCCAAACACAAGGGAGGCACTCGAAACATCACCAGAGAACAAACTATTTGTGTTTGCCGCATTACGATGCAGTTTTATTTCTTTGAATGTGGGACTAAAATAAAGAAATTCCTTAATTTAAATGAGAATTTATTTTGCATTTAAATTCCCTTAGATTTTATCATCTTCCCCAGATTCTGGTGATTGAGACAAACTTTCAAGCCTCACTTCCCACACACATATTTGTCTGGAAGTGCATCCAGGCAAACATTTCCATGATTATTCAACATTACACACAGTGGCTGTGTTTAGCTTCTCCTCAAGTCGTGGAGGTGGTGAACTACAAAGCTGTAGCTCAAACCAAGCAACTCCCCACAGGGCTCTTAGGGTCCAAGGCCTAAGCAGTCTCAAGAGACCTCCCCATCCTGGAAGCAGGGAGGAGAACATTGTGAGTTACCTGCTCTTTGCTAGTGTGCTAGGAAATGCTTCATAAACCTCATCAGGTTCCGTTTTTCTCAGTGAGGTAAATGATTTATATGAGGACTTCCAGAGCGGAATCTGGACAGGTCTGTCTGATTCTGAATCCAGTGATAGCCCTGCCCCTGGGACTAATTTTTCTAAACCAAAGGTTTAGTTGCAGAGTTACACAAAGTTACCAGAGACCATTAATCCTCCGCAAAGCATTTCACAGAAAAAAGGAGAAGCAGCGTATTAGGGGCTAACTTAGCATGTGGCTCTAGTGCACGTGAAAAGTGCAAAAAGAGGTAGAGATGAGACAGAATTGGCAAACGGCTGGTCTGTGTTCTCTAGTCAACCAAAGAGCTGTTAGATCACCCTAGAGGGAGGGAGGGGATTCTATCTGTCTTGCAAGTGGAAGGGGAGAGTGAGGTCCCGGGGCAGGGTGGGGCTCATTGTGCAGCTGTTGTTAAGAGTGTTGATCGAGCTGCTTCTATGAATGTTGTCGTATTCTTCCTTACAGGGGCTCATGAGGAAGCCATATGCTGCAGAGGAAATAAAGTAGCCTTTGACCTCTGAGGTCCTAAGGTCAAAGGTCACAAGACAAACTGATATGGGTCTATGACTATGGCTGTGTCACATATCTGCTTTGGGCTTCCATGTATAAAGTAGGTTTGGTAAAATTACCTACCTCTCAGGTTGCTATGAAGACCAAATGATACTGAGGCTCTGAAAGGACAGTATAAACTGTAAACTGTTTCAAAGAATTTACCTGTCCACTCTACCAGGACATTCAGTAGCATGACTTGGGCAGATTGTGGTTAGCACTCATTTATAATTCAGATATGCTTTTACTTCATCTATCAAGTTAAATTTTATAACCCAATGTACCTGACTTTTCCACAAGAGTCGGGAACTTAGCCGGAGTATATCAGAGTCACAGACACACATGGGCAGAGACTTTACGAAGAGCGCCATTCTGGGAACAGGTTGTTCATTTTGAGGGCCAGCTTATTAAGAAAGCTCTTTCACTGGGTTTTTAAAGGCATTCAATGCAACTACTTGAGTGGTATGTAAGAAGATCAAAGGTCTGGAGCAACCACTGGATTAAAAACATAGCAACGATAATAGCAATAGTAACAATAATAATTAGTGTCGAGTCTCTCTCCTATGTTATATCTTGCTATTAAACCTTCTATATACATTGTCTGATTTAACCCTAACAATAACCTTTTGAGGTAGATACCACTGTTACCCTCATTTCACAGATGAGGAAAACTGAAGCACAGAGAGGTTAAATAACTTGTCCAAGATTACACAGTGGTTAAGTGGAGGAATTTAATTTGAAGCATTCTTTCCTGGTATACATCTCTTGCTATTTCCTTTGCAACCTTACTGGTTCCAAAATACATGTAAACATGAATACAGACATACGCACACAAAATGGTTAAAAATAGAAATCAAAAGAAAACAAAACAATGAACGAAAGGGGCAAAGTGGAGAATTAATAAAGTCACAGGAAGGCAAAGAATCCCTTCTCTTGCAGTCTCTGGATACCATTTAATAACGGTTTACACATGACCTGCTGGAGTTTCCGTTAATTAAAAATGATAAAAATAATAGCAGTGATAAATTTTCATGACCTGCCTCAGATCCCAGGACCTCAGAAGGATTATTCTGGCCCATTAGGCTGCTAGGCTAATTCCCCAGACCCAGAGAATTTTCCAGTTTGACGGGAAATGAGTCAGCAGTTCCTATCCTAAGACCTGTAAAGGTATTTCCCGTTCCGTGAGTGCCTGGACCCCAGCGTGGGGTTGAAACTGTCTCTGAGGCGCCCTTGAGGTCGAATCTATAAATCTACACTGTTAGTGGAGCAAGCCGAGAGGGTGCCAAGTTCAGCAAGAGGCCCTTGGCGTCACGGTCCTGTTTCTAAGACATAATAAGTCTGATGTGGACCCAGGAACCAGCAAAGTGAATCCAAAGTTCTCAGAAGCTGGTCCAGGCAGGGAAGAAAGAGCAGAAAGAACTGTTGAGGGGCTACCTCCAGGCAATTCCTCATCAATTAATCATTGCTTCGGGAGGTCAGCTTGGCAAAGCAAGTGTGGAGCAGCGCAAAGGAGTTCTAAGGAGGCCCACGCCTTGGGGGCATGGTGGCTCCAGGAAACCTTGGCTGAACTGACTGAGGTTCCTGCCAGAACACGGGCCCAAAGCCAGGGTGCGTATCTATGCTACAGTGACCCTCTGCTGAAGGTCCCACGTTGACTGTGCATCTGTGTGCCCTGTCTGGGGCCTCTAGGGAAGCAGGAACCCTAGGATGGCATTAAAATGGTCTCTCTCCATCACACTGGGATTGTTTCCCCGATACTATTTATTTGGTAGGATGCTGTGTGTAACATGGGGAGATCAGCAGGCTTGGGGTCGGGGAGATGAAGAAAGACGGGAGAAGCTGGCAGGGAGGTAGGCTCGGTTCTGGGCAGAAGACAGTCTAACTTAGTTTCTTCTTAGAAGAGGAGCCAAGCAGTCATATTTTGCTTTTCCCTTTGCAGAACTTGCCATTCAAGCCAAAATTTCTGGCAGATGCTTGGCCTACTAATGAGATGACGGGGCCTGCGTGGCCAGGCCACAAACACAGCTCTTCTCCCCAAATGTTCCATGCTTCGGTGACCACACAAGCTACCCGAGGCACTTCAGGACCCGAAACACAGTGGCTCACTTTTCACGGTAAAATGTCAAGGTCGGGCCCCTCTGCCCTTCCCCCAGCTCCCTCTAAGCATCCTGTCAGTGCAGTTCAGGCTTTTTTTTTAAAAAAAAAAAAAAAAAATGGGACGATAAAACTTCAAAAGAAAGAAGGAGAGAGCGAAAGAAGTCAGCTTGTTAGCTGATGTTTTATAAACACAGTGAAACCTGGTGGAGCAGACAGGGGATCGGGGGATCGGACGAAGGCCCAGGAAACCCCCACTCAAAACACAAGGAGTCTGCAAGGATGCTTCAGCAGAGAAACAGAAATAAGAGGAATCAAGACCAGATGGCCCTTCTTGGAACAGAGACCAGGAGTGAAAACACTTCTTTTCAAACAGTAATGTAAATCAAATTGCTAAATAACTTCTATCTCTCTGTAAATGACCTGGCCCTCCAGGACGCTGCCCAGGACAGGCTGATCAGGAGAAGGACAACTTCTCCTCCTTGACCCACAGGATACAGTGGGACCCAGGGTGGGACGGCCCCACCATCTCAGGAGGGATCTCCTCTTTGTTTCTCTTTCCTTCACAGCGTCTTCGCCTCAAGGGATGAAAATGAAAAGGGGAAGCAGACGAAGGTCAGCGACATCAGGATGAGAAAGCCAACGCCTTTGTTCAAGGGAACCGGGCCCCTGGTTGAGCTCAGACAGCCCGAGGTAATCCGCATCAAAGTTAATAGGTCTGAATCAGGACTTCCAGTCACACTTGGAGAGCGCAGACAGCCCGTCTCTCAGAGGAGACGGATGCTTTCCAGACACTAATCCCTTCCCGCTCCCTGTTCTTTTAACACGGGCCCATTATGTTCTCTCATTTTAGAGGAAATGATGCTTTGAGAGGGGACTACTTATTACCTCCCCAGTAGATTGGAAGACTAGCTCTCCCTGGAGCCTCTTGCACCCACTGGAGAAAGTGCCAGGGCCCTAGACAGTAAACAGTGGGAGGTTATGGCCATTAGCATCGACCATCGGTTTCAAGGTCTGTCCATTCCAAAAGGCCTTGGATACAGTGAATGGAGTGAAATAGGAGACAAGCTTCGGCTGTCTCCAGAAAGCTGCTAACGATACAAGAGCTGACGTTCAGGGGGCATTTCTTGTATGTCAGACACTGAGCTCTGTGCTTCACATGAGTCATGTAACCCAGTCCTCATAATGAGCTTCTGTGAATAGGAATTCCCATTTTACAGATGAGGAGTCTGAGGCTAGCGAGTGTGGCAGAACCAGGACCCAAACTCACATCTAACGCCAGAGTGTGTGCTCCTGACGGCTACGCTCTATTGCTATTGATAAGACGGAAATCCCATGTGGTCAGGAGGAAAGAGTACAGGGTTTGAGGTGAGAAGACCTGGGCTGAATTCTGGCCCTGCCATCAGGTAGGGCTAAGATCATGGGCGTGTCGATGCCCTTCCCTGGGCCTCAGGGTTCTCATTTACGAGACAGACCAGTTCGGCTTACCGCACCTGATTAGGTTTCCTGGGGAACAACTGACATCACTGTTGAGTTAGCAGTTCACTTTTAAACCTTGTTCTGTACAGGTATGTACTTACTTTATGAAGGAGGGAGACACGCTTATGAATACCTAGGAGCTACAAACAAGACCACACACATAGACATATACCCACATGCAGAGGGGTGTGACAACGGAAGGCAACCTTTGGAGGTCTACAAGAGACGCATGTTCAGAAATGGAGCACAGAGATGCTTAAAGGGGAGGAAAATGACCTCAGACTGTGGAGCTAAAAGGCTGGGTCCAAACCCGGCTCTGCCATCCACCAGCCGCGGGACCTTGGGCAGGTCATTTGTCTCCCTGAGTCTCTGTTTCCTCAGCTATAAAATCGAGATGATTACCCCTCCCTAGTGGGCGTGTGTGCATGCCCAGTCAGTCAGTCATGTATGTCCAACTCTTTGCAACCCCATGGACTGTAGCCCGCCAGGCTCCTCTGTCCATTGGATTCTCCAGGCAAGAATACTGGTGTGGGTTGGCATGCCCTCTTTCAGGGGATCTTCCCAACCCAGGGATCAAACCTGTGTCTCTTATGTCTCCTGCATTGGTAGGCAGGTTCTTTTTTTTTTTTTTTTTTACCACTAGCACCTAGGTGGCTCAGATGATAAAAGAATTTGCCTGCAATGCAAGAGACCTGGGTTCAATGCCCAGGTCGGGAAGGTCCCCTGAAGAAGGGAATGGCAACCTACTCTAATATTCTTGCCTGGAGAATTCCATGGACAGAGGAGCCTGGTGGGCTACAGTCCATGGAGTCGCAAAGAGTTGGATACAACTGCGCTTTCACTTTCAGCACCTACTAGTGCTGGAAGTTAAATGACACTGGGCTTCTGGCCCAGAACCTTGCACACGGTTAGTGCTCAATACACACCCTTCTCTTCCCCTCCCTGAGTGGGACCTGTCCTCCCCATTTAGGTTAGTGACTGCTGCCAGTGACGTCCTGGCTCGGGGCGGGGGTGGCGGTCGCAGGCCTGCTCTGGAGGCTCCCTCTGCTCCCGGGGAGGCCCGCCTTCCATCTCTGTCTCACGGGGAGGGGCCGAGCTGCCCCCCACCCCACCTGGGGTCCTACCTTCCTCGCAGTTCTCGCCCTTGTAGCCGGGGTTGCAGATGCAGGTGCCCATGATGCAGGTGCCGTGGTGGCTGCAGGCCACGTCGATGCACTGGTTGGTGGGCACGTCGCACTCGGCGCCCTTCCAGCCGCTGTGGCACAGGCACCGGCCCTTCATGTACTGGCCGTTCCCGCTGCAGAGCACGGGGCAGGAGGCTGCGGAGACAGCGCCGGGAGCCTGGCGTGGATGTGCGCCCTGGTATACTCCGTCTGTCCCTTCCCCACCCCAGGCTTCAAGTACTTTGCCATAATTCCCATATGTGTCCACCTGTCTGCTTCTCTTGCTTTATTTCATTCCAGTTAAAACACGTCTGGAACTGTGGGTTAAAGTATAGAGTGCAGGGCCTAAAGAATACAGCTGGGGGCCACTGAACGTTGCTTTCTCCTGTCCCCCTCATTACTGGTGGCTGCACGGTGGTCGCCAGGCTCCTTAGACAGGAGGCTGCAATCTGTTCCTTGAGCTGGCTGCAGAAGACAGCTTGGCCTGCTGCTCGCCCCGCACCTCTGCAGCAGCACTCTCCTAGTAGCGCTGCGTTTTGCTTCCTCCATCCTCACATGCTGGACCACTTCGTGTCTTTAACCCAGCCACTCTCCAGCTTTCCCTGTCTTTCCGGCCTCCACTCAAGCCCCACACGCCACTGCTCCAATAAGAGAATAGCTGAGCCCAATGTGGCTCTTTAAAGTATTATCTTACTACTCTTCCACTTAGCGTAAAAGGTTTTGTGATCATCTGTATGAAGGACACTATATAAAAATAAATTACGTTGCATTATGCTCTAAGTACCGACAGCCTTACTGAGATACAATAAGGCTGCTTTACACACGACTCTTAACTTTAAGTGCATATGGGATGAGACAGTAATTCTTGTTAGGAGGAATGCCTCATTTTCTCTCTGCACCACCTTCCCCCGGCTCCCACCTGGCCTCCTTCCTTTTTAAAGCACTCAGCAGGTAATCACTATGCTTCCTCAGGGCTGCTGGCTCTGCTGCGTCAGCCTGAGTCTATGCTGTTTCATGTTAGGAAGGATAAGCAGAAGCCCCAGAGCAGCATCACGGCATGCATTTGGAGGGCGCTGTGTCCTCAGCTTGGAAAGCCGTCTCTGCCTTCCGCTGATGAACAAACTCAAGGATCTGGTCTCCGTTCCAATGTCCCTTCACCTGGAGAGCCTTTCCTATTCCTCACTGCACCCAAGCTAGGCCCCTTCCACGCTGACAGATGTTTCTGCATCTAACTTGCTCTAGCCTGCTTCACCTGCCTCTGACTGCTTTGTCATCATCTGTTTCTCTGTCACTCTCCCCGACTGAGAGGTCCTGGGCTTGAGTCTTGCTAAGTGTAGCAACCTCGGTGTCCAGCACAGGACCAAGTCCCAAAGGGCGCTCAGCAAACACCGGTGGGATGAGGCAAAAGGTGGAGATGGAGAAGCCAAAGGAAGGGGACTTTTCCTTTCCCCAAGAGGAGTGCCAGATTCTCAGGACCATCGATCATCCTGTAGCATTTTTCTTATTAATTCTTCCAGGACAGAAACAACACCTGAATGCTCAGGCAAATCACAGGCAGCCTTTAAACGCTCCCCACAGTGGTTACCATTAGCATCGTACATGCCTGAAGTGGAGGCAGCATTAGTGTCCCGTGAAGAGAAGTCTCGCCTTCCAGTCCCTCCCCTCGGTGGTCTCTGCCAATACCCCGCTTGCGTTGTAATAAGACAGCAACCGAGCAACAGCTCAGGCCTTCCCCAAGGCCAGAGACAAACCACAGTCGCTGGAGATGCACGTCAAAGACGCTTGGCAAACGCTGATTGGTCCTCCAAGGGGAAATCTACTTTTGCAAAGGACTCCGTGGCCACCCCTCTTGCTCCTACAATGGACACGGGGTTCCCTGTGGCCGCCCTTCCCTCCTAACCTCCCCGGGCATGCGTCATGGATAACACGACCGGGACAGGGCTCCGCCTGCAGACCTCCCCTCCAGGGCTCCGCCGGATCGCCCCGGGAGCCCTTCTCGCGAGAGGCGGGAGCTGGCCCGGATTTCTGCCCTTGGCCTGAGGATTGGGACCCGCAGGTGCATGGGGTGAGGCAGGGCTCTCACCTCGGCCGCAGTCAGGGCCCAGGAAGCCCAGGAAGCAGTGGCAAGTCCCAGAGATGCAGTCGCCATTGCCGTAGCAGTTGCTGGGACAGTTATCCACCGACTCTGTGGGAGAAAAGAGAAAACAGAGCTGCAAACAGAGGCTTCCTTACCCAAACAGAGAGCCCGGGAATCCAGCCTCGGGTTAACCATGACCCACACATTCCAGCGCTTTTGACGCAGTCACTGAAAGGAGTCAACCAAGTTAAAAATGTATGTTCTGTTTACTCTTGCTGAGGTACATCTCAGCTGACATTAGAGATGTGTTTGGGGAAATATGCCCCTAAACCAATTTTTTATAAATCAAATTTGTATCTTCAATGCAGAGAAATTTTTCGGCTAAAAACACTGGGAGCAAATGCATGGTTTAACCCGTTAGTGGTTCTCTTTGGAGGCTGGGCAATGGGGTGATACCTATGGTCTTGACACTTTTTTGTGGTTTATATTTTTCTCATAATGGGCTGATAATCTGTGAATCCAGTTTTTTTTTTTTTTTTTCCCCCGCACAAAGCTACTGGGGATTTGTAAATCGGTCTCTTCCCACCTCTGATTTGCCATCTCTCAGTCCACACTCCACCATCTCTCACAGGGCTAACACTACAGCCTCATGGCTGGCCTCCTCCTCCCACCCTGATTCATTCACCACCCAGCAGTCTGAGCCACCTCTCTGAAACAGATCTCAGCCTGTCCTCCTACTAAAAACTCTTCAGTGCCCCCTGCCCCCCATTTGCCGAAATGAAAAGAGCCAAGCTCCTTCAAAAAGCATTGGAATTTTCCTTCACGCCCCCTTTGCCCTTCCCATATCCCTGGCATCTGCAATCAGTGCCCACTTGCTGCAGGGCTGCTCCTCTCTCTAACGCATCCTTCAGCCTGTCCTCCTACTAAAAACTCTTCAGTGCCCCCTGCCCCCCATTTGCCGAAATGAAAAGAGCCAAGCTCCTTCAAAAAGCATTGGAATTTTCCTTCACGCCCCCTTTGCCCTTCCCATATCCCTGGCATCTGCAATCAGTGCCCACTTGCTGCAGGGCTGTTCCTCTCTCTAACGCATCCTGGTACATTTGGTATCATCTGTGTGACATGTCAAGGAAATACAGGCTTCATTGCAGGAAGCTTTTAGTAAAAAAAAACAAACAAACTAATCAATGGTTTGTAGCTCCAGTTAGTACACATGCTATATAGAAAATCTGTTTATTTGGATCAGCCCATTTCTCAATCACGCTAGATATGGCATAAAGGAAGAAGCCACTGTATCTTGAATGGCTTCTGTGTGCCACCTATTTCCACAAAGCTTATTTCATCTTGCTGCCACCAAATCTTCAAGTGTATCTATATTCCTACTTTACGAACAGCAACAACAAGAGGAGGCTGATAAAGAGACAAAGGGACTTGCTGAAGGCCTCAAGAGATACTAATTCATGGATGCAGAATCTGAATCTAGGCCTTTGGACCCCAAGCCTGGTTTTCCTCAATGATGCTGTGTCATCTGGACCTTGAAGGAACTTCTCAGCCACAACCAGGAATGAACAAGGCAGATCTGTGACTCAGTGAGGCCAGTCCTGATGACAACAAAGGACCAGGTGGAAGGCAGTGAATTCTAGGACTTTCAGAGCTTGAAGGGATCTAGGGAGACCTGACTCTGGGGCCCATTTTCCCGGAATCATGTTGGGTGACCTAAAGCACCCTCCTCCCCACCCACCATTTCTAGGCCTCATCTTCCTCATATGTGAAATGAAGGTGATAGCAGAGATGGTGAAATGAAGACTATCGCAGAGATGATACCCAGGACTGTTTCCTGTTTTTTAAATTCTATAAGCTTCTGTGCAGAAAAGACATCCCGACAAGGGCAGCAAGTCTTAAATCACCAGGAAATCACTTAGGACCAATGTAACAGCAGCTGATATGGGGCAAAACCAGCAGAGGAAGGCTTCTGGGAGGAGATGAGCATGAAGGATGTCTTGAGTATGGGTAGATGGTGGAAGGTGGGAGATGCTGAGGAGCTCACGGCACAGGGCGTTTCCCAGAAAGGTCTTTTCCCAGTTGTCTGCCATTACCAACTTGGAAATGACTGAAAAGGGGCTCAAATGTGCAAATGAGTGGGAAATTTCCTTCCCTTGCTGTCCCTCTGATAATATCAACAGCATACTATACCAACACAGAGTTAAGAACAAGAGGGTCTAATCTAGTCTATATTCTCATTTCAAGGGTTGGGAAGCTATTTGGGACCTGGCAGAGCAAGACTCACAAGCCAGAGCCCTAAGCATCTCAGTGCTCCACTGGCTTTGCCTGGAAGAATATGCTTAATCACTTGTGTCTGACTCTGTGACCCCATGGTCTGTAGCCCACTGTAGGTCCACACGATTCTCCAGGCATGAACAATGGAGTGGGCTGTCATTTCCTCCTCCATTTGGGTTGGGATCTTCCTAACCCAGGTCTCTTGCATCTCCTATATTGGCAGGCAGATTCCATATGACTAGCGCCACGTGGGAAGAATCTACATGCCTTTAAGTTTGTAAAGCCTCTATGTTAGGAGGGGTGTCTTAGAAACTATTTTAATAAAGGATAACTTAGGATGTCTTCTCTTTAATATTCTTTTTAAAATAAGAGAGGCTTCCCTGGTGGTCCAGGGGTTAAGAATCCACCTGCCAATTCAGGGGACATGGGTTTGATCCCTGGTCCAGAAAGATTCCACATGCCATGGGGCAACCAAGCCTGTGTGCCCCAACTACTGAGCTCACACTCTCTAGAGCCTACGTCACAACCTAGAACCTGTTCTCTGCAACAAGGGAAATCAACACAGTGAGAAGCCCAGGCATAGCAATGAAGACCCAATGCAAACAAACAAAAACATAAATAAAAATAAGAATCTTAAGTAAAGTTTAAGGCAAGATTGTTTTCACTTGAAGCTTCAGGCTAATGGTGCAATTTGAGGGTGGGTTCCACCTGCAGTCTTGCAGAAGGAATAAAGGACAGAGAAGCCAAAGGCCTGCTTCCACCTCTTGTTCCACTACGGAAGGGCTCTGGGACCTTGGTCATGTCCCTTGATCTTCCTGCACCTGTATCCTCGTCCTTGCGCTTGCTCTTCCCATTCTCCCCTGATGGGCGACTCCTACTCCTACTCAGATCCAACTCCAATGTCGCTTCCTTGGACAAGTCTTCCTCATTTCTTAAACAGGCTAAGTTACTCCTGGGACTTTTCCTGTCACTCCTATTGAACGACCAGGCAGCCGACATGGTTGACTGTGTACTTCTTGAGGACAGAAGCCGCGTTTATTCACCTATGCATTTGCCCTGGTTTCCAAAGAAGGGTCTCAATGAACGTTTGCTGCTGTCCCCGAAAGAATTCAGCTAGATGATCTCAGAGAGCCCTCACAGGTCTGAAATCCTAGGGTCCAGGTCTGCTCAAACCCAGTGGTATAACATCTGTCTCCCAACACCGCAGCCATAATTCCCAGCTGTGCTTTTAACAGGGTTGGTTGCAGGTAAGGGTCACAGACTTTCTAAATTTTGATTTATGAAGTCTGTAGGATACAAACCTGTTAAATCCAAAATGTCTTCCTTGCGAAAAGATGTATTTTCTGTGACTGAATATTGTGTTGGTTGCTGAATCTGACAGACTAGAAGCCTGTTTGCTACAAAACTTGCCACAGGCTGTTGGTGTCAGCGAAGGCAGGAATTTAGGGAGACATGGAGTAATTTTACGATGGCAACATGTAAGTAGAAGCGAGACATTTGGAGACTATTTCTCCTTGATGAAATGTTTATGTATACAGTCTTTCTTCTGCTTGGAAGGATTTCAACTACTTGGGGTCCACTTGGAATCCTACAAATAATGAGTCTCCATTGACCAAATATCTCTAAGCTAAACGCTAGTGCAGAAGTGACACTCACTGGCTTGGGAGAAGTGTGAATTTTATTGCATAAACATGTTGCTATGTTTCCAATTAGTGTCTGGTGAGTTTTCCCCCCCTACAGTCCCTTCCTGCTTTGCTCATGTTTAAACTGCAGCGGCCTTCATGTAGCAGAAGGTGTACCTTAGGTCTGCTGAGATCTGAATTAAAAGTTCAGCTGCCTGTACATAACTGATTTTCATAATTCGGTAAAATGGTATGTTGGAGAACAGAGCTTTCCCCTAGCTTTTGCTTTTCTATCACAACAGTGAGTTCTGCTAGAAATGTGATTTTCAGGAACTTGTTTTTCCTTCCATCAATACTGGAATTCAGAGTTTAAATGCTTCCTGAGCTTGTTTTCTGGACATGTGTTCTGAGTGGGCGTGTTCTCTGAATGTTGAACAAAATATTGCTCAAAATACAAAGGGGCCTTTGCAGAAGGACAAAAACACAACGATGCTCCTTCCTGGAGAATACACAGGAGACGGGAAAACACAGAGGCCTCAGTGAGCCCACAGCGGTGCCTCATTTGTCTGTTCACCTCCCTTTTCCATGGATAATCCAGTAGCATCGCCATTTCAAGGTGAAAGATGATCACAGTTGGTGAGTATGTCTCCCGAGTCTAAGGCTGATGCCTGGGAAAGCCCGCCTTCAGTTGCCACTTGTCCTGCTTTTCTCTTTTGAAATCCCGGAGCCTGATTTTGTAGAAAACAAGGGGAGACCACAGAGGAACATCCTGCCTGTCAGAGGGCTACTGGGTGGTCTAACCGCCTGCTCGACTGCTGTTTCACAGGCGGAATGGCAAGGAGAGGAGAGGAGGCCTATCTCCTTCATCGGCTCGCTTCAGGCCCTGTTCTGAGCAGGCAGACCTTTGCGGTGACTGGGGCGTGAGGCTGGACCCCAGCACCAAAGACAGAAGGAACCAGCTGTGAACAAGGTCAGAGCCCACTAGCCATCCTTGTCTCGCTCTTCTGCTCACTCAGCACTTATCCCTCCCGCCCAGCACCTCCTCCATGCATTGTTAACCTGGGATGTGTCCCAGCTAACAGAAGGCCACCCTTGCCGCCTGCAGCTCCTTCCTCTGCTTCTCGTCTCTGCTGAGGTTGTAAAAGTGGATGCTGGCAACTCTTTGAAAGCACTTGTCTAAAGAGCCAAGGTCCACCTACTGCCCAAGAGAGGTGTACTCTCTGATGCCTCCTTCTCCTTAGGAGTTTGGATGCTAATGCTTCAGGCAATAAGGAGGGAACATGGACTCCAGAACAGCCAACTGGTTGGCTGAATACATCACTCAACTATAGCTGGTGAAATTTATACTCCAGGTTCCATCTATTATATCCTTTTTGATCCTGAAGAGGGGTTGGATTTATTATTGACAATCAAAAAAAAAAAAAAAGAGGAAAACAAACTAGAATGCACAGGTGGAGTGTTGATTCTACAGTTACTCTAATAGAGACCCTCTCATTCTCTCACATGGAATGGGGAAAGGCCTCTCATATATTCTAATTTATTCCTTATAATTATGAGAAATTGGTAACTTTGCCACCATTTCACAGTATGAGATGGAGACCGAGAGCTGAAGTCACAGAGCTACAAGGGTAAATCTGGTAGGTGAATCAAGTTTTGTCTGAAGTCAAAGTTTATGGTAGGTGGCCTGGACCATAAGTATGGGCTCTGGTACCATACTAGTTGGGCTTCCCAAGTGGCACTAGTGGTAAAGAACCCACCTGCCAATGCAGAAGAAGTTAAGAGACCTGGGTTCAATCCCTGAGTCAGGAAGATCCCCTGGAGGAGGGCACAGCAACCTACTCCACTATTCTTGCCTGGAGAATCCCATGGACAGAGGAGCCTGGCAGGCTACAGTCCTTAGGGTCGTAAAGAGTCGGACACGACTGAAGAGACTTACTGGGTATGCATGTGCCGTGCTAGTTAGAAGACCTTTGGAAAAGTTGTCTCTAAACACGTTTCCATCTGTGAAATGCGGTTAATAATAGCACCCACCTCAGGGGCTTAGTCTGAAGAGCAAATAGTGTAACACTGTGCATGTAAAGAGGTTTGCCCAGGACTAGGCAGAGTTGGTAGTTTGGTTTTAAGGGAGGGTCACACATGTCTTCTATTTGTGAACCAAAGCAATACACGGACTTGGTCTAATGAATCCAAAGAAGGCAATGTGGGTTCTTGGGGGGAAACATACATACACACATAAAACACACAGAAACTCCCTATAGGAAAAAAGGAAAGCAGACCGGCAGTGTGCTGAATGTGAGGAAGGCAGGGTGTCTGGATACATTTCCTCCTGGGGAAAAGCACTGTCAAAGCAAATTAAACCTGCTGCCTCCAGAAGCCCAAACACAGGCCAGCTCATGCCAATATCTGAGTGAACCTTTCTCCCTGAACACGCCAGACTGGCACTGGGCAGGTGCCAGGTGCTGGAAGGCTATTCCATGGGCCTCGGAGACATCACTCTCTGTAGGTGTCCCAGCTTTCTTTGCAGATGATGGAACTCAAAGGCTTCAGTCTGCAGCAGTCAAGGTCAAGGCAATGACAAGCATTTGACAAAGCTCCTGATAGGCTGGGCTTGAAGCCAGGTCTGCACTGGCATTTGAACTGGGAGATCTGCTTTCAATCCTACCCAGAAGTCTACCAACTGCTATGGTTAGCAGCTCCAAGGAGGGGTCTAGGGGAAAGATTGTTCCCTTGATTACATTTTTTATTAATTATTTCTTTGGAGGCAAACCGAATTTCACCAATGAGATTGTGAGCTCCTTGAAGACAAGCAAGATGTCTAGTTCTCCAAAGAGGCTGGTGAGTGTGATACCCAAAGCAAGTCCTCAGTAACGTTAGTTGTATTGAGCAGCTGAGCAGAGTGCAAGGGAGAAATGAAGGAAAGAGGTCAGGATCACAGGCATGGCACAACAGTCAGACTCAATAGAACAGCTGGTGGCCAAGGCAACTATTGTTTCCTTGGTCTAATTTTTATTTTATTTTTTTTAAATTTTATTTTTACTTTATTTTACTTTACAATACCGTATTGGTTTTGCAGGGAGTGACAGAAGTTCGACTTTGCATTGCACCCTCAGTCCGTATATGGAGCCCAGTTGTTCGTATCTAGAAGGCACACTAAAGAGAGCAATAACTGGAGCATGTCCACTGAAGAGCAGCCAGGGGATTAAGAGAACTTCAAATCACATTTCAAACAAGAATTCTTGAGGGAATTGGCAGTTCAGCTGACTAAGGGAGTGCGAATCCTGCTTAAAAATACCTAAGGCGCTTTTATGTGAAATCAGGATTAACCTTTTGTTTTGTAGCCTTAATAACTTGGCAGAGGTCCAGTATGTGAGGACTATCAGTTCAGTTCAGTTGCTCCACCGTGTCTGACTTTTTGCAACCCCATGGGCAGCAGCACGTCAGGCCTCCCTGTCCATCACCAACTCCCACAGTGTACACAAACTCATGTCCATTAGATCGGTGATGCCATCCAACCACCTCATCCTCTATTGTCCCCTTCTCCTGCCTTCAATCTTTCAGCTTCAGGGTCTTTTCCAACGAGTCAGCTCTTCACATCAGGTGGCCAAAGTATTGGAGTTTCAGCTTCAGCATCAGTCCTTTCAATGAATATTCAGGACTGATCTCCTTTAGGACAGACTGGTTGGGTCTCCTTGCAGTCCAAGGGACTCTCAAGAGTCTTCTCCAACACCACAGTTCAAAAGCATCAGTTCTTCGGTGCTCAGCTTTCTTCACAGTCCAACTCTCACATCCATACATGATCACTGGAAAAACCATAGCCTTGACTAGATGGACCTTTGTTGGCAAAGTAATGTCTCTGCATTAGTAATGTCTAATGCTATCTAGGTTGGTCATAACTTTTCTTCCAAGGAGTAAGCGTCTTCTAATTTCATGGCTGCAGTCACCATCTGCAGTGATTTTGGAGACCCAAAAAATAAAGTTAGCCACCATTTCCATTGTTTCCCCATCTATTTGCCATAAAGTGATGGGACCAGGTGCCATATTCTTAGTTTTCTGAATGTTGAGTTTTAAGCCAACTTTTTCACTCTCCTCTTACACGTTCATCAAGAGGCTCTTCTTCACTTTCTACCATAAGGGTGGTGGTCATCTGCATATCTGAGTTTATTGATATTTCTCCCGGCAATCTTGATTCCAGCTTGTGCTTCATCCAGCCTGGCATTTCTCATGACGTACTCTGCATAGACGTTAAATAAGCAGGGTGACAATATACAGCCTTGATGTACTCCTTTCCCTATTTGGAACTAGTCTGCTGTTCTATGTCCAGTTCTAACTGTTGCTTCCTGACCTACATACAGATTTCTCAGGAGGCAGGTCAGGTGGTCTGGTATTCCCATCTCTTTCAGAATTTTCCAGTTTGTCATGATCCACACAGTCAAAGGCTTTGGCATAGTCAATAAAGCAGAAGTAGATGTTTTTCTGGAACTCTCTTGCTTTTTCCATGATCCAGTGGATGTTGGCAATTTGATCTCTGGTTCCTCTGCCTTTTCTAGAGCCAGCTTGAACATCTGGAGTTCACGGTTCACGTACTATTGAAGCCTGGCTTGGAGAATTTTGAGTATTACTTTACTAGCATGTGAGATGAGTGTAATTGTGTGGTAGTTGGAGCATTCTTTGGGACTGGAATGAAAACTGGCCTTTTCCAGTCCTGTGGCCACTGCTGAGTTTTCCAAATTTGCTGGCATATTGAGGGCAGCACTTTCGCAGCATCATCTTTGAAGATTTGAAATAGCTCAGCTAGAATTCCATCACCTCCACTAGCTTTGTTCGTAGTGATGCTTCTTAAGGCCCACTTGACTTTGCACTCCAGGATGTCTGGCTCTAGGTGAGTGATCACACCATCATGATTATCTGGGTCATGAAGATCTTTTTTGTACAGTTCTTCTTTGTATTCTGGCCACCTTTTCTTAATATCTTCTGCTTCTGTTTGGTCCATACCATTTCTGTCATTGTGACCATCTTTGCATGAAATGTTCCCTTGGTATCTCTAATTTTCTTGAAGTGATCTCTAGCATTTCCCATTCTATTGTTTTCCTCTATTTCTTTGCACTGATCACTGAGGAAGGTTTTCTTATCTCTTCTTGCTATTCTTTGGAACTCTGCATTCAAATTGGTATATCTTTCCTTTTCTCCTTTGCTTTTCACTTCTCTTCTTTTCACAGCTATTTGTAAGCCCTCCTCAGACAGCCATTTTGCTTTTTCACATTTCTTTTTCTTGGGGATAGTCTTGATCCTTGTCTCCTGTACAATGTCACGAACCTCCATCCATAGTTCATCAGGCACTCTATCAGATCTAATCCCTTGAATCAATTTCTCACTTCCATTGTATAATTGTAAGGGATTTGACTTAGGTCATAGCTGAATGGTCTAGTGGTTTTTCCTACTTTCTTCAATTTAAGTCTGAGTTTGGCAGTAAGGAGTTCATGATCTGAGCCACAGTCAGCTCCCAGTCTTGTTTTTGCTGCCTGTATAGAGCTTCTCCATTTTTGGCTGCAAAGAATGTAATCAATCTGATTTTGGTATTGACCATCTGGTGATGTCCATGTGTAGAGTCTTCTCTTGTGTTGTTGGAAGAGAGTGTTTGTTATGACCAGTGTGTTTTCTTGGCAAAACTCTATTAGCCTTTGCCCTGTTTGATTTTGTACTCCAAGGCCAAATTTGCCTGTTATTCTAGGTGTTTCTTGATTTCCTACTTTTGCATTCCAGTCCCCTATACTGAAAAGGACATCTTTTTTGGGTGTTAGTTCTAGAAGGTCTTGTAGGTCTTCATAAAACCATTCAACTTCAGCTTCTTTAGCATTACTGGCTGGGGCATAGACTTAGATTACTGTGATATTGAATGGTTTGCCTTGGAAACAAACAGAGATCATTCTGTCATTTTTTTTTTTTTATTCTGTCATTTTTGAGACTGCGTCCAGCTACTGCATTTCAGACTCTCTTGTTGACCATGATGGCTACTCCATTTCTTCTAAGGGATTCTTGCCCGCAGTAGTAGATATAATGGTCATCTGAGTTAAATTCATCCATTCCGGTCCATTTTAGTTCANCATTTTTGAGATTGCATCCAAGTACTGCATTTCGGACTCTTTTGTTGACCATGATGGCTACTCCATTTCTTCTAAGGGATTCTTGCCCGCAGTAGTAGATATAATGGTCATCTGAGTTAAATTCATCCATTCCGGTCCATTTTAGTTCACTGATTCCTAAAATGTCGACGTTCACTCTCACTATCTCCTGTGTGCCCACTTCCAATTTGCCTTGATTCGTGGGCCTAACTTTCCAGGTTCCTATGCAATACTGCTCTTTACAGCATTGTACTTTACTTCCATCACCAGTCACATGCACAACTGGGTATTGTTTTTGCTTTGGCTCCATCTCTTCATTCTTTCTGGAGTTATTTCTCCACTGATCTCCAGTAGCATGTTGGGCACCTACCGACCTGGGGAGTTCATCTTTCAGTGTCCTATCTTTTTGCCTTTTCATACTGTTCATGGGGTTCTCAAGGCAAGAATACTGAAATGGTTTGCCATTCCTTTCTCCAGTGGACCATATTTTGTCAGACCTCTCCACCATGACCCATCTATCTTGGGTGGCCCTACATGGCATGGCTCATAGTTTCCTTGAGTTAGACAAGGCTGTGGTCCATGTGATCAGATTGGTTAGTTCTCTGTGATTGTGGTTTTCAGTCTGTCTGCCCTCTGATGGAGAAGAATAAGAGGCTTACAGAAGCTTCCTGATGGGAGAGACTGACTGAGGGGGAAACTGGGTCTTGTTCTGATGGGTGGGGCCACGCTCAGTAAATCAGTATAGTGAGGACTATAGTCTTTGGGAAATGGAGTTGGTTCAATACAAGATCCAGTAGAGAAGAACACCACTTACTCTATTGGGTTATATTCTATTGCTGTGTATCTGCCCAAATATTGTAAGCTTTTGAGGGCAGGAAATGTGTTATTTATCTCTGAATCTCCAGTAAATAGTACCATCCTTGACTCATAGCACATGTTAAATGAATGTTAGTTGAATGACCAAATGAATAGACTAGGTGAGCTACAAGGTCACACATTTTCAGTCACTGATGTACTGAGGGAGGGGGCAAATGCATGACTGGCATATTGCAGGGAGATTAAGACAGACCATATGGTATCTTCCAAATCCAAAATCTCATGATGCTTTGAGTCATGGAGTAAGGGAACATGCATGGATTGGGTCAAGAAACTTGGGTTCTTTATTTACAAAACAGAAACAGACTCACATATGAAAGCAACCTAAATGTCCATCAACAGAAGAATGGATAAAGAAGATGTGGTACATATACAATGGAATATTCGTTAGCCATGAAAACGGTGGAAACAGTGCCACTTGCAGCAACATGGGTGGACGTAGAGAGTGCCACACGGAACGAGGTAAGTCAGAGAAAAACAATTATATCACTTCCATGTGGCATCTAAAAAATGGTACCAATAAGCTTATTTACAAAACAAATAGAGTCATAGATAGAAAATAAACGTATGGTTACCAGGGGGGAAAAGGGGGAAAAGATAAATTGGGAGATTGTGATTGACATATACACACTACTAAATATAAAACACATAACTAATAAGGACCTACTGTATAGCACAGAGAACTCTTCTCAATACTCTGTAATGACCTAATAGGAAAAGAACCTAAAAAAGAGTGGACATATACATATATATCACTGATTTACTTTGCTATATAGCAGAAATTAGTACAACATTGTAAATCAACTATACTCCAAAAATTTTTTAGAAAAGAAATAAACTCACAGACATAGGAAACAAATTAATGGTTACCAAAGGGTCAATGGGGAGGGATAAATTAGGAGTTTGAGACTAGCAGATAGAAACTACTATACATAAAACAGCTAAACAACAAGGATCTACTGTATAGCACAGAGAACTGCGTTCAGTATCTTGTAACAACCCATAATGAAAAAGAACCTGAAAAAGAATATATATACATGTATATATACAAACACACATATATATAACTAAATCACTTGACTGTACACCTGAAGTTAACAAAACAGTGTAAACCAACTATACTTCTAAAAAAAAAAAAAAAAAAAAAGACAAAGAAACTTGGGTTCTAGTCTTACCCCTGCCAGCAGCTTCTTAGGCAACCTTAGCCAAGACCCTTTTACTCTCAGAAACTTTCTTTTCATCTACAAAATTCATTAAATTAATTCAGCAAACATTTATTGAGCATCTCCTCTGGCTTAGGAAGTTACCCAGCACAGTGGATGACTTATATGATCTTTTAGGTCAAATATCCTGTGATCTAATGAATCAAATCAAATCGTCAGTATTCAGACATCTACACTAACAGATGAAAAAGATGAGAAAATAAATCATCATCATGATGTTTATGGCCTGAGGGAGGGAAAGGAAGTTTGCTCTTTTAAGAGCAGACCTCATGTTTTTAAACCTCTCTGCTGTGTCCTCAAATAGGAGAAGCCAATGACAACCCACTCCAGTACTCTTGCCTGGAAAATCCCATGGACGGAGGAGCCTGGTAGGCTGCGGTCCATGGGGTCGTTAGGAGTCAGACACAACTGAGTGACTTCACTTTCACTTTTCACTTTCATGCATTGGAGAAGGAAATGGTGACCCACTCCAGTGTTCTTGCCTGGAGAATCCCAGGGATGGGGGAGCCTGGTGGGCTGCTGTCTATGGGGTCGCACAGAGTCAAACACGACTGAAGCAACTTAGCAGCAGCAGCAGCAGCTGTGTCCTCAAATAACTAGCTTCACATTTTAACCTACCATGTGAGAGGCGTCTCCAGTGAGTCACCGAGGAAGGAGGGCCCAGGGATGGGAACACAAAGCAGGTACCTCACTGGCTGCCTCTGGCTAAGAGCTCCCACCTCTGATCAAGAGCTCCCACCTCTGGCCCCCGGGCTGTTGGCAGCAGCCTTCCCAGATGCCAGGGCCTGCAGATGGCTCTGCTGCCTGTCCCAGGGAACTCGGCCCACACGTAGTCTGCTGCCAGGCTCTGTGAGCATATGCCAGGGAGGCCAGCGAGACAAATGGCAAGCGGTGATGAGACTGCCCAGTGCCACGCTGTTCAAGAGCACAAGGACCTTCCAAGGAGAGGTGCATGCCCCTCGTGTGTGGATCCATGTTTCCTTCCTTTACAGATTTACCCATCCTTCATCCACGCCTCCTCCTGAGGAGCCATGCTCTGCCCCTAGTTCCTGCCTGGGGTGTAGGCACAGGTAGACCAGATGACTGGCCATGGCTGGAACCCAAGGAGAGTCATTTTCATAGGCTGCTTGGTGCTCTCAGACACAGGCTGCTGCACAGAGGTTCTGGCCGAATAGAGTCCCATTCTAGTATTTGAAATCAAATCTGCCCGGGGAATACGGTAGCTGGTGATGAGAGTGGAAGCCAAAAGACATGATAGGAAGAGAGGGGCAGGGGAGGTTTTCCTGGGCAGTGGGGAGCCCACGATCAGAAGCAGCAGTCCTGAGTGATCAGAGGAAGCTGGCTTGTCAGCTGGGAGAGGTAAACAGAGTAGGAGTTTAGAGCCAGGCATGAGTCTGTTCTGCCCCCGGGGAGAGCAGGACGGGGCTGGGGAGCAGCCTGGCCTCCCCACCGCTTCTCAGAGCCTGTTTTAGTCCCAGGCCATGTGAAGCTTTTTGAAGCTACTTCACCACCACACCTGCCTTTCCTTGAGGTGGCCTGAGAGTGCTTTTGCTTCTGGCAACTGAAAATACCCTTGACACATCCATTCACCTTGGACTTTATGATGAGCTCTACCTGAGAGTTATCAGGCTTCGAAGATAACTGGTAAGTGCAAGGCATGATGTTTTTAAAGCATTTTTATGTACAGTTGCTTACAATTTTATTTGAGCCTTACAATTACTCTGTATGCAGGAAGGGAAAGTGCTGTTTTTTATTCCCCATTTTGTAGATGAGAACACGAAGGCAGAGAACTCATTTAAGTTCATGCAGCTAATAAGTGACAGGGCTAGTATTAAAATCTATATTTCTCCTCCCACCTAAATGAGGGATTCTTCCCTACACCACAATTGCCATTTCAATAAGAAAACATGCCGGTCCCTCTCTCTTTGCCTCTGGTCTCAGTTATCAAGTGAGGATGACACAAAGCGTGCTGGCAGGACCAGTAAATTCCAAATGGTATCGATTTCTGGTTTGTTCATTGAAATTCTGGTTTCAAAACATACCTGCCAGCATTCAAGACTCAGAATGTAGCTCCTACCACTCACACTGTAGCATACTTGGACAACAATAATGGTTCTATCATTTGCTCACTGATCATTCATGCATTCAAACAAGCTGATTGATTCCACTGGGCTGATGCCATCAGGAGGACCTGAAGAGTGGTCCTTGTTCTCAAGGAGAAGGAAAAAGGCTCCAAACAAGCCACTGAAGTCAGGCAGACCTGAGTCTAAATGTCAACTGGTACTTTTAAGGGTGAGACTTACAGAAAGTCGCTGAATCTCAGTTTACTTACCTGTGGAAGGAGAAAACCATTTGCCTTACACAATTGTCTATATAAAACCACTATGTGTATGTGTGTGTGTGTGTGTGTGTGTATAAGCACACACCTGGCACTTCGAAGGTGCTCAGGAAATACTGCTTGCTCCTGTCCCTAGCACAGGTTTTTTCTAACTTCATCCTAGTGAGTTCCCTGAGGGGCTTGTTAAAACATGGACTGCTGGGCCCTATCTCCAGAGCTGCAGATTTAATAGATCTGGGGTAGGGTCCCAGGTGACGTTGATGCCCATGGCCTGGGTACCACTTTGAGAACTACTGATCTCCAAGAAAGGCTGGGACTTTACACACCGGTTTATAAAAACAAGACCGAGAGGACCCAAAGACCTAAACTATGCAAGAATGCAAAAGAACTCATGGACCACTTCCAAAGAGGAGGGCTTGGCCCTCCAGGAGGGAGTGTTTGAATAGCTCTTAAAGAATAGGAGGCCTTTTGAAATGCAAAGCAGTCCTGGGCAAGATGGGGGTCGGGTGAGAGCCGGATGGAGAATAATCATCTTTGCTGCTCCCACGCAGTGACCTGCTGATCATCTTGCCAACTTCATGTCAAGTCTGTCTTTGGAACAAATTATTTAAGAAATCAGATTTTTTCCCCCCCAGCTTTTTAAAAGCTCAACTTGGCTGCTGGTTAGAGAGTCCCATCTAATGAGCATCACTTTGTGCTGAATTATGCTGTGATGACAGACAATGGAGGAACAGAAAAAGGCTCTGAGGAGGTGGGGGTGGGGGGACTGTTAATTATTCTTCAATCTTTTATCCAGGCTTGTCACCAAGGCTGATGCTGCTTATAAACCACACAGAAAACCAATCCCCTCCCACTCTGTTCATGTCAGGACAGTCACGTCTGAAAATGCACAGAACTAAGAAAGATGACCTAGACACCTGCAGGTTAAAAGGTCCATGGTGGCCAGGTCTTGCTTGGAAAATGCCGACCTCTGGCTGGCATCACCTGTGGCCTGAATCTCTACATCAACCCTCCAAGGGAACTTCTGCCTCCAGCCCTGTCCCTGTCGGTCTGTCTCGTACCTGGAGGCCCAAGGTGTCATCCTGAAATTGAGTCTCTCAGGCCCCCGACAAAGACACTGTTCCTTGGCATCCAGAGTCACTATCGCAGAGGCCTATGGACGCTTTTGTTTGCGCAGTGTTTTAAAAAATTTGAATTAGTTTCCAGAATTTTTCAAAAAGGAGAGTTCACAGAAAAATCTGAATGGTGGCTTTTCTTTAAAAAATTGGGAGATCCAGCATGGCAGCGATCTCTCTCCACATTTAGGAGAGGCCCAAATACTGAGGTTGCCCACAAGCCCAGACTGCAGCTTCCACACCCCTGCCACCTGCCTGGGCCCCCGAGGCATCTGAACACAGGACCCCAGCCGGGAGTCTCGCTTCCAAATGTCACTCACTTGGGTACTGCCTTTATGTTGCTGCCATAGCCACACACCAGCTGTCCTCTGAGTCACTTCGTATTTTTAGACTCATTTATCTTCTGAAACAAATTTACTTAAAAAAGAAATCCAGAATAATAGTTCGAGTTACCTAATTATATTTTTTCTAGTTGACTAAAATAAAAACACAATTTTTGAAATAGAGTCTATGTACTCCTTGGAAGAAAAGTTATGACCAACCTAGATAGCATAGTCAAAAGCAGAGACATTATTTTGCTGACTAAGGTCCGTCTAGTCAAGGCTATGGTTTTTCCTGTGGTCATGTATGGATGTGAGAGTTGGACTGTGAAGAAGGCTGAGCGCCGAAGAATTGATGCTTTTGAACTGTGGTGTTAGAGAAGACTCTTGAGAGTCCCTTGGTCTGCAAGGAGATCCAACCAGTCCATTCTGAAGGAGATCAGCCCTGGGATTTCTTTGGAAGGAATGATGCTAAAGCTGAAACTCCAGTACTTTGGCCACCTCATGTGAAGAGTTGACTCATTGGAAAAGATGATGCTGGGAGGGATGATCCCTCTGATGCTGGGAGGGATTGGGGGCAGGAGGAGAAGGGGATGACAGAGGATGAGATGGCTGGATGGCATCACGGACTCGATGGACGAGAGTCTGAGTGAACTCCGGGAGTTGGTGATGGACAGGGAGGCCTGGAATGCTGTGATTCATGGGGTCACAGAGTCAGACATGACTGAGTGACTGAACTGAACTGAACAATATAAAATAATCTTGAAAACTAAAGTTTAGGAAACACCGGGGAGGAGAAAGCCTGAGTTTTCGGAACCAAGAGTTGACTGCTCCAGCTTCCCTTCCCAGCCTAAATTCTTTGCTACAGGGGTCCTCCTCATGTCCTCTCTGGGCTGCAGCCAAACTGCCCTGCTCCCCTCCTAAACCCACATCCCCTTGATGACTTCGCCTGCAAAACCTTTCCCTCAACCCCCTCTACTTGTCCAAGTCCTACTTAACCTTCAAACCACCTCTTTTGTGATTCCTCCTAGCAAGACTGATCTCACTCTCTCTCATATGAATCCAAACAGCAATTTATATCTACTTTTTGCTTATCACCTACGGCTGTCTACTTTGCAGTCTAGTTATTTATAAGCACTGGCTGGCTCCTTTTCTCTAGTAAGCGACAAACTCCTCGAGAGGAGAGAAGGAATCCATTTCCCATCCCCTTTCTTGTCCGTGTCTCCCCAGTGGCTGGCACACCGCCTTGTCCAGAGCGGCTGTTCAGTCAACAC
The DNA here is from genome assembly GCA_006410635.1 of Cephalophus harveyi. NCBI lineage: Eukaryota > Metazoa > Chordata > Mammalia > Artiodactyla > Bovidae > Cephalophus > Cephalophus harveyi. Next base: position 121,914 of record SJYT01077026.1, on the reverse strand, counting down.
TTGCTAAATATCAAATGACAAAAGGCCATGTATGGTTGATTTTATGTTCTCTGGTGTGTTCGGCCTCAAATTCTAAGGGTGGGCTGCTTCTGTGGGGTTTGGCTTGTTTATTTCCTTGCTGATTTCTTTTTTTTTCATTTATTTTCAAATTTCATTTTTATAAATTTTTCCCAGACCCATGGCCTCATTTTCATTTCTATTCCTCTGGGGCTATTCCATTCAGCCAGATACAATATTGGGGCTTTCTACCCCTCAAAACAGCACTACCCATGTGTCTGGGGAACATTTGGTAATAAAACTTTGTGGGGCCCCCATTCTTCTTTCCTGCAAGACCTGTCAAGATGGCATTTATAAATTATGTGCTAGAATGACTTCCGCTAGGACACAACACAAAAAAATGATTATTGACAAGATGGATACATTCTCAGACTCTGGTGGATTTTTCTTTACAATAAATATAATGCATGTTGGCCAGTCATGCCATGATTGGGACAGTATTTCTTTCTTATTTATCTAGTGGGTAACACTCAGTGTAATAACTTGGGTCTATATCTTTGGGCCAGAGGCCAAGTTGGAGTTCTGCTTGACACCAAATCCTATTAGAGATCATGGTAATGTAATTATATGTTCAAGCTAATATTTTATAGCTGCTCTAGCCACCTAGATATTATCACTCCCTCAGCCCCTGGGTAGAAACTGCCCATGGCAAAAGTAAAAGCTACGTGTCTTGCAAGGAGATGAGAAATAGTTGCTGCTGTTGAAACTTTATGGAAACTTCTGGCCACCTCTGATTCTCTGGCAGCAGCAGGATTTTAAGCCACCTATACACTAGGCTATGCACTTCCCTGGTGGCTCAGATGGTAAAGAATCTGCCTGCAACGAGAGAGACCCAGGTTCGATCCCTGGGTCGGGAAGATGCCCTGGAGAAGGGAATGGGTACTCTCTCCAGTATTCTTACCTGGAAAATTCCATGGACAGAGGAGCTTGGTGGGTTACAGTCCACAGGATTGCAAAGAGTTGGACATGACATATACTAGGCTATAACACAAATTTTAGGGCCTGTCTGGGCCTGATGTGGAGGGAAAGTCTCTCAATTTCCCTAACGAAAGAAACGCTGGCCAGGCCATGTGCGGGGCTGTCTGCATGCCAGAGCACTAGACCACAGCCTTGTGGCTGGCCAGCCTTCCTCCCAGGTCCCAGGTTCCTGCCACTTGTCCACTGAGCTGGAGTGTGAGCACTGCCCAGATGTGGTCGGCTGGGCCCTGCCTCCCAGGCTGAGCCTCCAACCCCTCTGCTCCTCAGAGCTGGATCCCACCGCTGGCATAATTTTTCAGGAGCTCCCTGACCCAGGACTGAGCACAGACCATATAATCAGACAACGTGGGTATGATTTCCAGATCTGACTCTCACCAGCTGCACATCCCTTGGAAAACCATATAACGTCTCTGAATCATGCTTTTCCTACTTGCCTATTTCATAGCAGGGTTGGGGATAAATGAGATAACCATTGTTTAGCAATTAGTGGGGCTGGCAGTAAATGTCTCATCATTCCATGTGTGTGTGTGTGTGTGAGTTGCTCAGTTGTGTCCGACTATTTGTGACCCCATGGACTGTAGCCGGCCAGACTCCTCTGTCCATGGAATCCTCCAGGCAAGAACACTGGAGTGGGTTGCCATGCCCTCCTCCAGGGGATCTTCCCCACCCAGGGACCGAACTCGTGTCTCCTGTGTTTCCTGCACTGCAGGCAGGTTCTCTACCACTAATGACACCTGGCAAGCCCCAAATGTCTCATCATTGGTAAGTAAAATGTAACTAAGCTAAAACACATCAAACGAAGCAAACCCATTTTGTCCAGGCCAAGTCAGAGGCTGAGTGCTGTAACAGAGAGAGCACAGACTTGAGAGTGAGACCTCTGACCTCTGCCTCCTCCTGTGACCGTAAGCGAGTCAGCTGGCCTCTCTGTGCCCCAGTTTCCTTTTCTGAAAAATGGGCATAGTCATACAGCCCTGAATTGAGTTCTCCTTCCTGCTGCACGTGCAGGTATGTGCACTTTATGCCAACAGGACAAGAGGCACCGGACCTCACCCTGGGGTAGCAGCAGCCCCTGCGCTAACATCGCCTCTGCACAGGACGGGCTGATGGGGTTAGGACACAGTTAGGTTTCTCCCACCTGTGTGGCGCACTGCAGCCTACAGGATGCACCCACATGGGGGAATAGGGTGCTGAACTCTCTCTTCCTTTCAGCTTATACCTCCAAAGTATGGATGCACACCCCACAGAAAGCATGCCCACTTTCTGTGAAAGGTGAGTTGTAAGGGTCTGGTCTCCCCTAGAACCCTAGAGGTATTTCCTGGGAACCCCTCACTTCTTCCCTCTGCTGTCGCTCACTCTGAGGACCCTGGCTGTTCCCACAACAGAGGAGGCCTGTTCTGCAGACTGGCCTGATCCATCGCTATAGCCTTGGTGTGAGTCTAGTGACCAAAGGCAGGACGTGTGGACACACATGTGGACGGACACACACACACACATGCGCGCACGTCCACACAAGAAGCTGTGGGAGCTGCACTTGCTCTCTGTTAACCTGAAGGGGCTGAGGGCTGGGTTTAGAGGCTTCCAAAGGAGGGAGTAGAAGCAGCCAAAACAGATCATCCCCCTCCCAGGGCACAGACTCTCCCTGCTGAGTCTCCCACCTCCTCCTGGGGCTGGGGTACAAGGCCCCCTGAACCCGAGCCCTGAGTCTGTGGAGGCCACACCTCTGGCTGCAGAGCCTTCTGTCGCTCGGCCCTCCCCTCCTGGCGGCTGGCTAGGGGGACACCGGCGCGTGTCCTCTCCAGAGCAGTCTGCTTTGAGGGGGCGGCTGCTCTAGCCAGCTGATGCTTTGGGAGGCTTAGGGAGAGCAGCTTTAATTCACCAGGGCTGACTATAATTAGCCTTCCATCCCAGACCCTGGGGAAATCCCAACCTTCACACTCAACTGCCAGGACAGCAGCTGAAGAGAAAGACATTGAGCAGAGAACACTCTCAAGAGCATCCTCTGAGAGTCAAAGATGGGCTAGCACAGCAGTCCCCAACCGAACTGACACCAGGGAGCGGTTTTGTGGAAGACAGTTTTTCCACAGACCAGAGAGGGGGCTGTGGATGGTTTCAGGAGGCTTCAAGTGCATTACATTTATTGTACACCTCATTTCTATTATGATGATATCAGCTCCACTTCAGATCATCATAGTCCTGGGCTAGAGGACTTGGCCTCTCACTTTTACATCTAAGCTTCTTAGATTTCAAGTACAGATACAGCTTTTTTAATAACAAAGAAATAAATTTAGACACTTAATAAGGTAACAATACTAACACTAGTCCTCACCACCATCCTTTATTGAGTCCTATTATGTGCTAGGCATGGCCATAGGCATGCTAATCGCACACATATTGTTCTCATTCCAATCCAAAGGAGGGCCATGCTGAAGAATGTTCAAATTACCACACAACTGTGTTCATTTCATAAGCTAGCAAGGTAATGCTCAAAATCCTTCAAGCCAGGCTTCAACAATTCATGAACCGAGAACTTCCAGTTGTACAAGATGGATTTTAAAAAGGCAGAGGAACCAGAGGTCAAATTGCCAACATCTGTTGGATCATAGAAAAAGCAAGGGAATCCCAGAAAAACATCTACTTCTGCTTCACTTACTATGCTAAAGCCTTTGACTGTGTGTAACACAACAAACTGTGGAAAATTCTTCAAGAGATAGGAATACCAGACCACCTTACCTGCCTCCTGAAAAACCTGTATGTAGGTCAAGAAGCAACAGTTAGAATGGGATATGGAACAACGGACTAGTTCAAAATAGGGAAAGGTGTACATCAAGGCTGTATATTGTCACTTTACTTATTTAATTCATATGCAGAGTACATCATGTGAAATGCCAGGCTGGATGAATCATAAGCTGGAATCAAGATTACTGGGAGAATTATCAATAACCTCAGATATGAAGACAACACCATCCTAATGGCAGAAAGCAAAGAGGAACTAAAAAGCCTCCTGATGAAGGTCAAAGAGGAGAGTGAAAAAGCTGGCTCAAAACTCAACATTCAAAAAACGAAGATTATGGCATCTGGTCCCATCACTTCATGAAAAATAAATGGTGAAAAAATGGAAGTAGTGACAGATTTTATTTTATTGAGCTCCAAAATCACTGTGAATGGTGACTGCAGTCCTGAAATTAAAAGATGTTTGGTCCTTGGAAGAAAAGCTATGACAAATATAGACAGAGTATTAAAAAGCAGAGACATACATCACTTTACTGACAAAGGTCCATATACTCAAAGCTACGGTTTTTTTCCCAGTAGTCATGTATGGATGTGAGAGTTGAACCACAAAGAAGGTTGAATGCTGAAGAATTAATTCTTTTGAATTGTGGTGCTGGAGAAGACTCTTGAGAGTTCCTCAAACAGCGAGGAGATCTAACCAGTCAGTCCTAAAAGAAATTAGTCCTGAATATTCATTGGAAGGACTGATGCTGAAGCTGAAACTCCAATACTTCGGCCACCAGATGCAAAGAACCGACTCATTAGAAAAGACCCTGATGCTGGGAAAGATTGAAGGCAGGAGGAAAAGGGGATGACAGAGGATGAGATGGTTGGATGGCATCACCGACTCAATGGACATGAGTTTGAGCAAACTCCAGGAGATAATGAAGGACAGGGAATACTGGCATGCTGCAGTCCATGGAGTTGCGAAGAGTCAGACATAACTGAGCAACTGAACAACAACAATTATCTCATTTAATTCTTACCCTAAGACGAGTAAGAGATTGGTATCATTATCCCAGTTTCTCAGATGAGAAAAGGGAGGCTGAGAGAAGTGAGATGCCTTGCCCAAGAATGCAGAGCCCCAAACTGTTAGGTCTCTCAAACAACTAGTTACTGAAAACCTACTATGTGCCAATTGCTAGAGATTAACTGGTTCAACTGCTCCCCTCTCTGCACCCCTTTTCTCATGCTGTTCAAGCTGTTGTGTGGTTCAGGTGAAACTGCACTGCCGTTGATTGTCTCCACACCCGGCTCTTCCAGTGCGATCACAACTTGGAGCGCCGAGGTGGGGTCTAAGCTCCTTTGGAGCCCTAGCACCCAGTTCATGGCTCTGAGAAGGGCGAAGGCTTGCTAAGTGGTTAGAGGAGATAGAATGAAGGCACAACCTCTGTCCTCACTGTTTGATCCAGGGGCCAAGAAGATGGATGACCATGTGGTAAGTGCCTGCAATGGACAAATGTGCAAAGCCCACTGGAGGAGGCAGCAACAGCTCTGGGCCCCTCACGAAGCACTGCAGCTCAGCTCTGAGGGCTGGGCAGACAGTCTGCAGGCAGAGAAGGGCTCTGGGATTTAGAAAGAGAGGAACGTGTTCAAAGGCAGGTGTTTTCAAGATCAGGTGGAGCAGCAGGGCTGAAACGTATGATGACGGGCGGAACTGAGGCCCTGAAAGGCCGTCAGCTGATGGATGCCAATCGTGGGGACCAGAGAGATGCCCCACAGTCCGAGCTGCAGGCCTGGAGGAGCTTTATTGCAGGCAACTCAAAGAGCAGGCTGGTGTCGGTATGTCTCCTCTCAAACTTATTCTCCCAACCATCACACCGTATGGAAAGGTTGCTAGATTGTCTATATGTTTCTGTCACCACGGCATCCTTACCTTGGATTCCTCTGGAAAAAGAAGGCTTAGAAAGAACAAACCCTCTTCCTGGAGTGAAATAAATGCATCCTGACTTGGAAATAAAACTGGAGGTGAAACTTCCTCTCAAATAAGCCATCCAGGTGGACTGGGCTGAGTGAGGGGGTGCAGCAGGAAACCCAGCTGGTCTTGGCTGATGTTCCCATCACTACCTCTGATGGGCACCTGTCAATTCTGTCTTAAACTCTGCAGTGTTTTTTTTTCCCTAAACCACTTCAGTGTATGTATGTAGTTTAGAAAGTCAATATTACAAAGCTTACAATGCAAACTATTAATAGCAGACCTCTGCTCCACCCATACCTGTCCTTGCCACCTTCCAAACAACTGCTCTCACCTCTGGTCTGTTTTTCTAGTTACTCTAATATTTCTAAATGCTGTGCCTATACAGCTAGTTTCGACTTACATTTGATGTCATCTCCTACTACTGTTACCCACTACTTCTGTCCAGTATGCTGCTGCTAAGTCACTTCAGTCGTGTCCGACTCTGTGCGACCCCATAGACGGCAGCCCACCAGGCTCCCCCGTCCCTGGGATTCTCCAGGCAAGAACACTGGAGTGGGTTGCCATTTCCTTCTCCAATGTATGAAAGTGAAAAGTGAAAGTGAAGTCACTCAGTCATGTCTGACTCCCTGTGGACCCCATGGACTGCAGCCTACCAGGCTCCCCCGTCCATGGGATTTTCCAGGCAAGAGTACTGGAGTGGGGTGCCGTTGCCTTCTCCGTCTGTCCAGTATAATCTGATGGAAAAAGCATTATTTCTTGCTTTCTTAATTTTCTGTGTTCTTATTAATGACTCCATTCACATTAGGCAGGGAACTAAAGTGAAAGTCACTCAGCTGGGTCTGACTCTTTGTGACCCCGTGGACTATACAGTCCATGGAATTCTCCAGGCCAGAATCCTGGAGTGGGCAGCCTTGCCCTTCTCCAGGGGATTTTCCCAACCCAGAGATCGAACCCAGGTCTCCCGCACTGCAGGCAGATTCTTTAACTCGGAAATAGAGTTTCCCATGTGGTCAAACACACCACGTAGCCTGTCAGGTCCACTGTTTTCTTTCTGCCTGGAGACGTCCCTCCTGGAGCCCTGTGCCCCGCTGCGGTTTGGTCTGTGTTAGGCCTGCTACACACCCCCACTCTGGGACCTGTCTCTCATTCACTGAGCCCCTTGCTTCCTGTCCTGCTCTTTATTATTTTGGTGGAGAGCATTTTCTAGAAGCTTCCTGAGAAAAGGTGGACAGGAGGTAAGGTTTGAGGACCATGCATGGCTTAACTGTCTTTACCCCAACACTGGGCTGGTGTTCTGATGGACTGCGTGAGATGAGGGAGGGAACCGCAGGGTCTCGCTGCTTTTGCTCTAGCTGCTTGTGTGAGATGAACGTGGGTCCAGCCATGCTTGGCACCGGGCCTCACCCCTATCCTCTGCAGCAGCTGGTGCCTTGGTCCTGAGGTTTCCTGGGCCCTGCTCCTCACTGACATCTCAGCAGATCCTCCAATTCAGCTTTCCCCACGCTGCTAACTCAACCTGCTCTCTGTTTTCCAAAAGCCTGCTGACATCTCTTGAAGGCTACTGTCTCCTATTTTTTTTTTTTTTGGTCTTTGGGGGTTTGTTCTTTGTTTGAAGCCATTGTCCTCACCACAGTGGGACTCCAGGAGGGAGTTAAGTGTAACACTCAACCACAGGTTCTTCTCAACAGCATCCAAATTATTTTCTAGTTCCTCCTTCCTGAAGCTTTCCTCCTCCTCCATCTCTGGAGATAGTACATCTTCTGATATTTCTGCCACTCTACTCACTCACCCCATCCCCTCCACTCACCTGTTCTGACTCTTCCTCCAACCGCTAAATGCTGGTGGTCCTCAGGCATCTGTCTGAAATCCTCATCCTTTCTCATCCCTTGCCACTCACCTTGCTCTCCCTCTGTTTGATTCTTTGAGGTCTCAGCTTAGATGTTGTATACTCAAAAGCAGCCTTCCCTGTCCCCACCTCACATTAGGCTCGCTCCCCTGGGCAAGTGCTGCCCATGACCTCACCCTTGGTCTTCACAACTCATGAGGTCCCACTGTGCATCAGCGTCCTCCTCCCTGCTGCCTGAGACCTGCTGGGGCAGCTCCCTGTCTGCCGTGTTCACAGCTGTCAGCACCGCCCAAGCAGAGTGCATGGCATATAGAAGGTGGGCAAGAAACATACTGGATGAACGCGTGCTTGCAAGGATAAATGAATGCATGGGTCAATCAATCAAACAAGAGCACTGGATTCAAACCCAGGCTTCTCCATATACAGGCTGTGTGATCTTGGACCAAGAAAAGAGTCTAAAAGAGCTTGAACTTCTGAACCTCAGCTGCTGCTTCTACTACACAGGGACAATAATTTGAGTGTCATCCTACCTCACTGGGTTGTAAAGATCAAAATAAGGGTGGAAAAACTGTATGTCATCGTGCTCAGTAAGCTAAAAGTCCTCCACAACGTAAGGGATTATTACTGTCACAGGAAACTTTGCTACACAGAAAATTCTTGTCTGCTTTGCATATAGAGGATGGAGGAAAAAACAGCGGGCTCAGGTTTCTAACTCTCAGGATTCCAGAATCTACTTTCTTTCTTGAAGTGAATCCCACTAAACCCTCTCCAGGATCCTCTAACTCTAGGCATTTAGGATGGAGGGACCACCTGGGGTCTCGTCTTTCACTTCAAGCAAAGCTGATTTGGAAGATTGGGATGCCTTCACGGTTAATGGTTTTAACTTAATGAATTCTTTAAAAAGCAGAAACAGAAAACAGTGAAAATATTTACATACACACACAGGTGTGTAATAGAGACCCGAAGACACACACGTGTCCTGGCACCTGCAGTGCTTAGAAATGACACTGGCCCCAGATTTAGTTCAACTCAAGTGCTTTTTCTGGTGCTCAAATTTGCTCTTTTTATCACTTGTATCAACCAGGGAGAGGAGGAAACTTTTAGAAAACTCTCAGTCTTAGAGTCTATCATGTAGACAAAAGTCTCTTCTTTCACAGCCCCCTCGACTATTGCTTTGAAATAATGCATTAGGCTCAGCTTAAAAGTGCACCAGACTCCAAAGTCTACCCTGACAGACACTGTGATCAACACTCTCTAAATGTCACATTGATACTGCGCAGGGCCCTCTGGGGCTCCAGGGCACAAAGCCTTTCTGTGGCCCTCATTGTGTTGATTATAGGAAACAGCCTTCATTCAGCCTCCGTGGTCTTCCCTGAGTTCCAAGGGGCAGATTCAAGCAGTTGTTAATTAGGGAAGGGAAGGGATACAGGATTGAGGAGAAACAAAACACTTAAGAGCAGACTTGGGGCAAGGTCCTGGGTCCCCATCGACGGACACACACCACAGTATCTTTGAGCTGTTCTGCAGATGCTGAAACCCCCTCCAGGTGGGAGAAGTTAACAGTTAGCGATGGTAGGCTGCCCACAAGCATGGAGACCGCAGACCCGCTGGACCTGAAGGTTGATGCTGACTCCTTCTCACCTCACCGCCAGCCCATCAGAACAATGTCCAGGAGCTCATCACGCCCTTCTTGAACAACTACTATAAGCTTTCTTACTATCTTCCCCAAGTGGGGACTCAGTTTTGAGGGCATTAGCCCACCGTGGCCCACTCTGCCCGGCAAAGTAAAAAGGCTGTCCTTTTCCACTTCACCCAGAACTCTGCCTCTGAGATTTGACTCAGCACCAGTGTACAGAGAAGCTGAGCTTTCAGCATAAGGAGTCCGTCAAGGCTGTATACTGTCACCCTGCTTATTTAACTTCTAGGCAGAGTACATCACGAGCAACGCTGGGCTGGAGGAAGCACAAGATAGGATCAAGATTGCAGGGAGAAATATCAATAACCTCAGATATGCAGATGACACCACCCTTATGGCAGAAAGTGAAGAGGAACTAAAAAGCCTCTTGATGAAAGTGAAAGAGGAGAGTGAAAAAGTTGGCTTAAAGCTCAACATTCAGAAAACAAAGACCATGGCATCTGGTCCCATCACTTCATGGCAAATAGATGGAGAAACAGTGGAAACAGTGTCAGACTTTATCTTTTTGGGCTCCAAAATCACTGCAGATGGTGACCGCAGCCATGAAATTAAAAGACGCTTACTCCTTGGGAGAAAAGTTATGCTTTTATGCTTTTAAGTTATGTCTAAAAGTTAGACAGCATATTAAAAAGCAGAGACGTTACTTTGCCAACAAAGGTCCGTCTAGTCGAGGCTATGGTTTTTCCAGTGGTCATATATGGATGTGAGAGTTGGACTGTGAAGAAAGCTGAGTGCCGAAGAATTGATGCTTTTGAACTGTGGTGTTGGAGAAGACTCTTGAGAGTCCCTTGGACTGCAAGGAGATCCAACCAATCCATCCTAAAGGAAATCAGTCCTGAATATTCATTGGAAGGACTGATGCTGAAGCTGAAACTCCAATACTTTGGCCCCCTGATGTGAAGAACTGACTCATTTGAAAAGACCATGATGCTGGGGAAGATTGAAGACAGGAAGAGAAGGGGACGACAGAGGATGAGATGGTTGGAAGGTATCACGGAATCAATGGACATGAATTTGAGTGAACTCCGGGAGTTGGTGATGGACAGGGAGACCTGGTGTGCTGCAGTCCATGGGGTCGCAGAGTCGGACACGACTGAGCAGCTGAACTGTTTACAGTTAACAGTTGGAACTGTTGATTCCACATCAGGAAGTAGGCAGGTAGCAATAGTTGTGGTCTCAGAGTTGAAAGACTTGAGTTCAAGTCCAAATTCTGCTTCTAAACTGTGGTGGTGGTGGTGTAGTCATTATAGAATCAATGGACATGAATTTGAGTGAACTCTGGGAGTTGGTGATGGACAGGGAGACCTGGTGTGCTGCAGTCCATGGGGTTGCAGAGTCGGACACGACTGAGCAGCTTAACTGTTTACAGTAACAGTTGGAACTGTTGATTCCACATCAGGAAGTAGGCAGGTAGCAATAGTTGTGGTCTCAGAGTTGAAAGACTTGAGTTCAAGTCCAAATTCTGCTTCTAAACTGTGGTGGTGGTGGTGTAGTCATTAAGTCGTGTCCGACTCTTGGAATTCCATGGGCTGTAGCCAGCCAGGTTTCTCTGTCCATGGGATTTTCCTGGCAAGCATACTGGAGTGGGTTGCCTTTTTCTTCTCCAGGGGATCTTCCCAATCCAGGAATTGAACCCAGGTCTCCTGCACTGCAGGCAGACTGAGCTACCAGGATTAGCCAAACTGCATTGTTATTAATACATGTGTTCATTTTGTAAACATAACTTCCATGTTTAATTTGTGGGGCTGAAAATTACAAGCATTTCCCCATGTTTCATAGTTTGACTCTTGGAACTCCATGGGCTGTAGCCAGCCAGGCTTCTCTGTCCATGGGATTTTCCTGGCAAGCATACTGGAGTGGGTTGCCTTTTTCTTCTCCAGGGGATCTTCCCAACCCAGGAATTGAACCCAGGTCTCCTGCACTGCAGGCAGACTGAGCTACCAGGATTAGCCAAACTGCATTGTTATTAAAATATGTGTTCATTTTGTAAACATAACTTCCATGTTTAATTTGTGGGGCTGAAAATTACAAGCATTTCCCCATGTTTCATAGTCTTGATAATTTTTAATGGCTGAATAATATTAAGTGAATACTGCATAATTTTGTTATACATTTTCTTATTATTAGACATTGGATTTTCTCCTAAATTTTCACATTGTAAGCAGTGCTGAGACAAGAAACCCGTTTTTTTCCTAATCTTCTAAGAAAGACTCTCAGAAGTTGAAAATAGGACTATTTTTATGATTTAATACAAAATGTCAATATGCTTTTCTGAAGGGCTGTACTGATTTATCATGCAGGTAGTGCTATAAGTGGGCACAGTTTCACTGCAGCCCCTTTGGGGCTGGGTATTAACTTATTTGGGGGATTTCCTAATTTATTAGGTTAAAAAGATGCAAAATTATTTTAATTTGCACTTTTTCGATTACTAATTAGGTTAAAAATATTTCACATATGTTGACAGCATACTACTGGGTGGCCAAAAAGTTCATTTGGGTTTTTCATCGAGCATATTATGGAAAAACTCAAGAGAACTATCTGGACAATCCAACATATATTTTTGGAAGCTTTCCTACAGGAGTTTTAGCCATATATCTACGAAGTCATAATTTTTTCATAGCATATGAACCTTAATATAATATATATATTAACCCTTCCTTGGTCCCTCATTTTTACTGCAAGTATTTCCCCATTCGACTATTTTTCTTCTTATACTGATGTCTTATAACACATATAGAAGTTTTACATTTTTATGTGAACATTTGCTAGTCTTTTTTGTGATTTCTTCACTGACTTTTTAAGCTTAAAAGTCCTTCTTAAGCCAGAGATATGCAAATATTGGATTTTACCCTCTTTGAGTTTGACTTTTAAATATTTACCTCTTTAATCCATCTGGAATTTATTTTGGCATATGGTGTGAGATGAAGTCTGAATCAGAGGGTAAAAACTAAAATTCCAGGGTCCAGGCAGGTAAGTTAAAGAAGTAAAGCAGGTCAGGCAGAAGAGAAAGATGGAGAAGTGGAGACTGGGGTGGAAAGACAGTATTTGAGGGGCAGAGGCTTGTTCCTGCAGGAGTTTTGGCCTTCTAACTTTTCAATGAAAGCCATAAACCTATAGTTTCACAGGAAATCATCCAAATTTTAAATCCTGAGCCAACACTGCAGGATAAAAATCCTCTTCTGGGTCTGCTGAGCACGTCCATCCCTCTAAACACCACTTGGTAGCCTCTGGTTGAAACTGATATTTTTTTAAAGTTATTCCAACAAAATTAATTGACCAAGCATTTCTTTCTCCATTAATTTGCAGTTTTTTTTTCTCACACACTAAAATTTTACATATAACTGGTACTATTTCTAGGCAATTTTATTTCACAAATCTGTTCGACTCTTAAGATCTTTTATTTTAGATTTAGGGCATGTTAACATCTCTAAAGATGAGCGCCCTTTCATTATTCTTTTTGGAATCTCTTTTATACTCTCATCTGTTTATTATTTCAGCTGAAGTCTTAAACCCTTCAATCAAATTGCCCAAATTCCCTTTAGGATTCTGTTTGGCATTTCATTAAGCCTATAAATTGACATATTTAGAGTAGTTCACCTTCTCATCTCGTAACATGTTATATTTCCTAAATATTCATGTCCTGTTTTATAGCCCTCAATAGAATTTCACAGTTTTTGTCACATAGGTCGCATATAATTCTCATTAAGATGACGTTTTAATTTTTATTGATTTTTTTTGACTGGGACATTTTTCATTATATTTCATAACTGGTTATGGCAAGTATATGGGAAATCTATTGACTTTTGAAAAACTTTTTTGTACCCCCGTTACAAACTCTGAATTCTTATTAGTTTTTTGACTGATGTTTTTGTATTCTCTAGGAACACAAACACATCCTTTACAAATAATGATAGCTTTGTCTTTGTCTCTTTTTTCTGTTTCATGTGTTATGTCACTTAAGCCAGAACTTCTAAAATAATGCTAACTAATAGATACGCCCTTATTACTAGCTTTAAAAGGAATTTGTCTAATATTTAACCAGGAAGCACTGACTTTTGATGTGAAATCGATGTTCTTTACTACACTATTCTTTTTTTGTCTTTCTTTTTTAAATATCATTATGACCTAGTATTGTGATCAGGGGTGCTTTTATCATTTACTGAACACAAAAGGCAAACCTCAGCACAGTGTATTCAACAAGTGTTGGAAATTTGCAAAATAAGTGTGAATGAGATATACATGCATCTGAATCTTAGCTCTGATTCTGGGTGACCTTGAACACAATCTGCTGCCTCATCTGGAAAATGGGGATAATGACTCTGATGGCACAGGTGGGTTCAGTTCAGTTGCTCAGTCGTGTTCAACTCCTTGTGCCCCATGGGCTGCAGCATGCCAGGCTTCCCTGTCTATCACCAGCTCCCGGAGTTTACTCAAACTCATGTCCATTGAGTTGGTGATGCCATCCAGCCATCTCATCCTGTCATCCCCTTTTCCTCCCACCTTCAATCCTTCCCAGCATCAGGGTCTTTTCCAATGAGTCAGTTCTCCATATCAGGTGGCCAAAGTATTGGAGTTTCAGCTTTAGCATCAGTCCTTCCAATATTTAGGCCTGATTTCCTTTAGGACTGACTGCTTGGATCTCCTTGCAGTCCAATGGACAGGTGGGTTATGGGAATTAAAATGAGTTAATGCAAATAAGCTGTGCTTAGTGTACTAACTGGCACCTATGAAAACTTCAGAGAGATTCACTTTCTCCCTCAGTCATTTAAAAGACAGAGATACAGCAGCACGATTTCCCAAAAGAAGGCTTCCTAAGGAATCGCTTGCATTTATAGGGTTGAGAAAACTCAAACTCTATTTGTGAAAAATGTCATCCTAGTGCCGAGGACTTTTTCTCACTTTTCTAAAATACACCGTCTATTCCTTGCACTCGTGCATCGATTCCTTGGCCTATGACACAAATGAAAATAAAAAATTTGGCTGACACGTAATGTGAACCAGGAATGAAACAAACCGTGCTTCTATTAGCCCTGAACATGAATGCCGCTCAGATAAAGGCCACGAACAAACAGCTACTCAAAGTGAAACCAGATGTTCCGAGGTTTCTGGCCTGCACTTTTTTTTATAACCCTTCATATAACACTCACAGTCCTGTCATTTCAACAGAAGGTCCTCTGCTCTGTTTAAGCAGCAAGAAACCCTCCCAAACCTCTGTTAGATTTGCATTCACTTAAACCTGTGCTTGATTGTGAAGAAAAGAGAGCTCCTTCCCTCAGGAGAGAGCCTTAGGTGCAAACGCTTTGGCCCAGACGAACACTAAGAGCTAACAACACACACGCCGCAGTGTCCTCAGGGCAGAACCTCAGCTGCTTACTTGTTGCCACAGGAAATGGGACCCAAGGAAAGTGTAGAGAAGCCTGGGCAGAAAGAGTGTAGGTTTGGAGTCTGACCGTTCTAGATTCAAACCCTCGCCCTGCCCTTACTCCTTGTGTGACTGTGGGCCACTTCTCTGGACCTTATTTCTTCATCTATGTAAAGCAAATAATTTCTCCTGCTTCCCTGGGATTGTCACAAAATTTAAGTTAGATAATGCACGTACCACACTTAGCTCCCTCCCGGAACCCTGTAAGCACTGAAAACTATCAGTGACTATTATTGCCAATAACAAAGACATATGTTTTTGAACTGTGTGTTGGAGAAGACTCTTGAGAGTCTCTTGGACTGCAAGGAGATCCAACCAGTCCATTCTGAAGGAGATCAACCCTGGAATTTCTTTGGAAGGAATGATGCTAAAGCTGAAACTCCAGTACTTTGGCCACCTCATGCAAAGAGTTGACTCATTGGAAAAGACTCTGATGTTGGGAGGGATTGGGGGCAGGAGGAGAAGGGGACGACTGAGGATGAGATGGCTGGATGGCATCACCAACTCAATGGACATGAGTTTGAGTAAACTCCAGGAGATGGTGATGGACAGGGAGGCCTGGCTGCTGCGGTTCATGGGGTTCATCCCGTTCTTGGTATTTAACAAATATTAATTGCTTCTTCTGGGAGTATTAGTGGGTATTATCACCGTTTTTCAGATAAGGAAACTGAGGCACTGGTGGGTTATGAATCCTGCCCAGGGTCACACCGCTAACTGTGGATGCAAGCAAGGCTATCTGGCTTCAGATCTGATCTCTAACCACTAAGCCACGTTCCCCCCTCGTACCCGCTCTGTGATACAATAGAGCTGATTTGATGCAGTGCCGCCTCGAGGCTGCGTTGGCATGAAACGGAACACATACTGTGCAGGCGGGAGAGGGCTTCCCGCCCTGCCCTCCACTCCGCTCCACCTCCAGCCTGGGCTCCACCTCGTCTCGTCTTCACGGCCCCCTGCTTCCCGCCGGAAGAGGCGCGTCTCCTCGGACTGCCCCCTGTGTCTGCCGTCCGCTCGGTGCCTCCTGCCCCCCTTCCTTCCTTCCTCATCTCCCCTCTCTCCTGGGCCTCCCACCTTCTCCCCTGGCTCCTTTCCCGCAGCTGACAACACGTGCAGGGCTCCCCCCGCCTTGTGTAAACCTTGCCTTGAACCTGCCTCCTCCTCAGGTTACTCCCATCCGTCTCCGTCCCCCGCTCTGTCTAGAAGAGGTCGTTTCTCCTCCACGCCGCTCGCTCGCTTCTGAACTCACGGTGACCCTGCTTCTACCTGCACGGGGGTGGAAACGCTCCCACTGAAGTTGCCAGTGACCCCCAAGGGACCGGTTTGCTGTCATCAGCTCCCCAACTTTTCTTGAAGGCAAATCTCTTCGTCTCTCTCCGCCGCCCACCCGCTCAGTGATGGGGTTCCATGCTAAACTCCCTTCTCAGGCCTCTGCCTTCTCATATCCACACCAAGGCACCTATTGGGTCCCTGTTTCTGGGCAGGGCTGCCCCAAGTCAATGCCTATTTATTCATCTGACCACTGGCCAACTGCAAACTGACCCCCGCTTGGAAATTCTATGAGTAGCTCCAATCTACTGTGCAGTGACCATCTTCCCACTTCCTTCTCCCAACAAGCCCACGTCCCCTTCTTATTTCCTAATTTAACTCACGGTATCACTAGGTAGCTATTCTCCAAGGCTGACACTTCCTGCCTCTCCCTGACAGTAAAGTGGTCAAGAAAACTAGTCCATAATGTCCTTTAATATATCCTTTCTTTTATATAATACAGAGGCATTTGGCCCAATTCAGGCCCTCCTCTCTCATCTAACTGTACTGGATACTGAAACAGTCTTCCACTTGGTCTCCCTACTTAGCCTGAGAAAGTAACCCATTTGTATACACCACCGCCAAGAGATGGCTCCATGGCACAAATCAAGTTACATCTTTGCTTACAAACTATTTTGTGCTCCTCACTGCCTTCAAAAACCAGACTTTGAAACCTGCCTAAAAAGTTCTTGCCAGGTTGGCCCTGAACTCATTTTTGAGGCTCCAGGCACCACCCCATCCATGCCCTCTACCCACCTCCAGTACATACACCAGGCACTCTCACAACAAAGGCCTGAATGACAAAGAACAAGAGGAAAACCGTAGGCACGGCAGCCAGAGAGACCTGGATTCAAATCCTCGCTCTTTCGCTGACTGGATATGAAACTTCTGCCTAGTCATCTAAACATGATGAATCGCAGTTTTCTCTGGAGAAAAAATACCTACTTTGTATTTTTTACAAATAACTGTTGTAAAGGGTCTGAAACAATGTATCTAAAACATCCAGGATGATACTTTGATATACTATGCAGTGAATAGACACTAGCTGCTAACATGAATTTTGCCAAGTAGTTTCAGAGAGGGAGAAGGCAATGGCACCCCACTCCAGTACTCTTGCCTGGAAAATCCTATGAACGAAGGAGCCTGGTAGGCTGCAGTCCATGGGGTCGCTAAGAGTCGGATACGACTGAGCGACTTCCCTTTCACTTTTCACTTTTATGCATTGGAGAAGGAAATGGCAACCCATTCCAGTGTCCTTGCCTGGAGAATCCCAGAGATGGGGGAGTCTGGTGGGCTGCCATCTATGGGGTCACACAGAGTTGGACACGACTGAAGTGACTTAGCAGCAGCAGCAGCAGCAGTTTCAGAGAGGCAGGAAGGAATCTGTAAAGACGGACAAAACCTGAATCTAGAATGTGACATTTGAGAGGCTCCCTACTGAATCAGGGACTTCCCTGGTGGCTCAGACGGTAAAGTGTCTGTCTACAATGCGGGAGACCGGGGTTCGAGCCCTGGGTTGGGAAGATCCCCTGGAGAAGGAAATGGCAATCCACTCCAATACTATTGCCTGGAAAATCCCATGGACAGAGGAGCCTGGTAGGCTACAGTCTATGGGGTCGCAAAGAGTCTGACATGACTGAGCGACTTCACTTTCTCTCTCACTACTGAATCAGAGGACAGAACTTATCAGAGCAAGTAACAAACAGGTTAGACTTCCCTGGTGGTACAGTGGGTAAGAGTCTGCCTGCCAATGTAGGCGACATGGGTTTGATCCCTGGCCTGGGAAGATTCTGCATGTCTAGGAGCAACTAGGCCTGTGAGCCCCAGCTACTGAAGCCCGTACACCTAGAGCTTGTGCTCCGCAACAAGAGACCACAGAAATCAGAAGCCCAAGCATCTCAAGAAAGAGTAGCCCCCACTTGCAGCAACTAGAGAAAGTCCATGCAGCAACAAAGATGCAGTGCAACCAAAAATTTAAAAATTATTCAAAAAATGAAATAGCAGTTAATGCATTGGAATGTTCTGAAACCCGCATTTACATTTTTGAGCTGCAATAGTTCCGGCACAGAAAGGCTGCAGACTTGAACCCATTTCAGAGTTGCTATAGTCCATGGGGTTGCAAAGAGTTGGCGACGACTGAGCGACTTTCACTTTCTTTTACTGAATCCAGCTGCCATGAAATGCATGAATTTCCCCCAACAGAAAGAACATTCTTCAGTCAAGTCCCTAGCAGTCCCCTGAACTGGCAGATGTTCCTTCTTTCCTTCAAGCTGTTCTGAAGTTAATGTCCGCAGAAGAAGGCTCTAGGTGGCAGAAAGTATCTGTGACTTTTGACCTTTCACTTGGTACTCACTGACCCTCTGGTGAAGGTCTGCCTTGTTCAGGGACCTGTGCCCACATCTGGGCTCCAGAAGTCTCCAGATTGGATTCAGAAGACCTGGCTTCATGTCCTGTGAGTCACTGCTCAAAGGCTCTCTCTTCTCATCTCTAAAAGCTAATAGTGGTTGCTTTCTGCCTGCCCTACAGCGACCACGTCTGTCATTGAGCAGAGATGGTTACCATTTCTCCTTTATTATTATTCTTGAGTAACTCTTCAGAATACCTTTCTGGTTCTCACTTCTGCTCTAGCCCTAAGCTGGTAAATTACTGAGTATTTGTACACTGCCTTCCAGCTCTCTAAGCACTTTTCTCACAGTAAGTCCTTTATGCCTCCAACTTCCTTCTGCACCCCTGGCAGAGGTAGCTGCCCACCTCTCTGCCCCTATGGGCGCTTACCCAGAGCTCTCTGTGGGCACAGACCACATTCTGTTAGAATTATTTATGAGAGGGTCAGGTCTCCCAGAGGACTACAGGCTCTTCGAGGCTAAAGCTTCTGTTTTGTTCACTGATGAGTCTCCAGCACTTAACCAAGTTGAGGTTCAGCAAATGTTGAATAATTAAGAGACACTTAAAAACGTGCTGAGAACTTGGAATGAATCACCCAGCTTCATGTCACCGTCAGACTCTCTAAAGTGAGTTTTATTACTAACAACAGGTGAGGCTCAGATGTACCCAGCAGCCGACAGCTCATAGATAGTGCAGTCAGAACTCAAACCCAGGTCTGTTTCACTCCGGTCTCTGCCCTTTTTCTGGACCACACCGTCTCTCCAGCCACAGTGACAACCTCAGCTATCTAACACCAACGCCAAGTCCAGTCGACCTGGTTGGGGGCTATTTCTCAGAGGGTGCCACAGAACAGGAGGCCATGCATTTAATCATGTCCCACCTATCAGCCGTCCTGAAAAGTGAAAGAAAAGGGTATCAGGTGTAAGAACCCTCTTAAGGCCACGGCTCTGTAATGGTAAAGCTAGCTGGTAATACGGGGAGGAGCAGCTGCTTCCATCAAATGAGGGAAAGGAAAGCTCTCAGAACACAAAAATTAATCATCTGTTATATAAAAATTAAACCATTGCTGCTAAAATATTTTCTATTGGAAACCCCACCTGAATGGGGGTGGGAGTGGGGTTCCCTCAGCAGGAGTGAGCACAGTATCAGGATATTTTTCAGGACCAGGCAGATGAGAACCCTGTAGCCTTGGACAGCAAGCCCACTGCAGGCACCCTGTGTGCCTAGGAGATGCGAAGGCCATGATCTCTAAGACCCCAGCTACGTTGATGGTTCTCTGACTGTGAGAATGTATAAGGACACACACAGACGTCGTCGCACCCCAGAAACCTGGTTGCTGAAATGTAAGAGAAAGAGCAGGAGCTCTGGGTTGCTAACTCAGCTCTATTTCTTACTTATGAGATCTTGGCAAATAGCATCAGATCTCTGAGCTTCGCTTTCTTTATCTATAATGTGAAAACGCACGTCCTCTACCTTCCAGGGTGTTTGGGAACTGATACTGCATCCTGTACAGCGCCTGGCATGGAGTCAGGGCTCAGTCAACAGACTACTGTCATTACGATCTTGGCTTGGCCCCTTGGTGGCTGTGTGACCTGGGACAAGTCGTCTGACTTTTCTAAGCCTTGGTTTTCTTACCTTTAAAAGTATGATTTAGATAAAGAAGAGGTTTGTGGAGGCTCCTGCCAGCTGAATCCCAAAGTGGCAGAAGCATAAACCAAAAGTGAAATGGAGACTCTGGGTGGAGGAAGAAGGCTGAAACGCTGACAGGCAGGAGCCTGGAAATATCTAAGTTCTCTCTGTTGGCCCTTGCCGCAGTGTTTCTCCCAGTCACTTTTCCTCAGCTGCCTGTCTTCATGCCTAAAATGTTGTTGTTCACTGGCTACGTCATGACTGACTCTCTGCGACCCCATGGACTGCAGCACATCAGGCTTCCCTGTCATTCACTGTCTCCCGGAATTTGCTCAAACTCATGTCCATTGAATTGGTGATGCCATCCAACCATCTCATCTTCTGTCGTCCCCTTCTCTTTCTTCCCTCGATCTTTCCCAGAACAAGGGTCTTTCCAACGAGGTGGCTATACACATCAGGTGGCCAAAGTGTTGGAACTTCAGCTTCAGCATCAGTCCTTCCAATGAATATTCAGGACTGATTTCCTTTAGGATGGACTGGTTGGCTCTCCTGGTTCGAGCCCTGGGTTGGGAAGATCCCCTGGAGAAGGAAATGGCAATCCACTCCAATACTATTGCCTGGAAAATCCCATGGACAGAGGAGCCTGGTAGGCTACAGTCTATGGGGTCGCAAAGAGTCTGACATGACTGAGCAACTTCACTTTCTCTCTCACTACTGAATCAGAAGACAGAACTTATCAGAGCAAGTAACAAACAGGTTAGACTTCCCTGATGGTACAGTGGGTAAGAGTCTGCCTGCCAATGTAGGCGACATGGGTTTGATCCCTGGCCTGGGAAGATTCTGCATGTCTAGGAGCAACTAGGCCTGTGAGCCCCAGCTACTGAAGCCCGTACACCTAGAGCTTGTGCTCCGCAACAAGAGACCACAGAAATCAGAAGCCCAAGCATCTCAAGAAAGAGTAGCCCCCACTTGCAGCAACTAGAGAAAGTCCATGCAGCAACAAAGATGCAGTGCAACCAAAAATTTAAAAATTATTCAAAAAATGAAATAGCAGTTAATGCATTGGAATGTTCTGAAACCCTCATTTGCATTTTTGAGCTGCAATAGTTCCGGCACAGAAAGGCTGCAGACTTGAACCCATTTCAGAGTTGCTATAGTCCATGGGGTTGCAAAGAGTTGGCGACGACTGAGCGACTTTCACTTTCTTTTACTGAATCCAGCTGCCATGAAATGCATGAATTTCCCCCAACAGAAAGAACATTCTTCAGTCAAGTCCCTAGCAGTCCCCTGAACTGGCAGATGTTCCTTCTTTCCTTCAAGCTGTTCTGAAGTTAATGTCCGCAGAAGAAGGCTCTAGGTGGCAGAAAGTATCTGTGACTTTTGACCTTTCACTTGGTACTCACTGACCCTCTGGTGAAGGTCTGCCTTGTTCAGGGACCTGTGCCCACATCTGGGCTCCAGAAGTCTCCAGATTGGATTCAGAAGACCTGGCTTCATGTCCTGTGAGTCACTGCTCAAAGGCTCTCTCTTCTCATCTCTAAAAGCTAATAGTGGTTGCTTTCTGCCTGCCCTACAGCGACCACGTCTGTCATTGAGCAGAGATGGTTACCATTTCTCCTTTATTATTATTCTTGAGTAACTCTTCAGAATACCTTTCTGGTTCTCACTTCTGCTCTAGCCCTAAGCTGGTAAATTACTGAGTATTTGTACACTGCCTTCCAGCTCTCTAAGCACTTTTCTCACAGTAAGTCCTTTATGCCTCCAACTTCCTTCTGCACCCCTGGCAGAGGTAGCTGCCCACCTCTCTGCCCCTATGGGCGCTTACCCAGAGCTCTCTGTGGGCACAGACCACATTCTGTTAGAATTATTTATGAGAGGGTCAGGTCTCCCAGAGGACTACAGGCTCTTCGAGGCTAAAGCTTCTGTTTTGTTCACTGATGAGTCTCCAGCACTTAACCAAGTTGAGGTTCAGCAAATGTTGAATAATTAAGAGACACTTAAAAACGTGCTGAGAACTTGGAATGAATCACCCAGCTTCATGTCACCGTCAGACTCTCTAAAGTGAGTTTTATTACTAACAACAGGTGAGGCTCAGATGTACCCAGCAGCCGACAGCTCATAGATAGTGCAGTCAGAACTCAAACCCAGGTCTGTTTCACTCCGGTCTCTGCCCTTTTTCTGGACCACACCGTCTCTCCAGCCACAGTGACAACCTCAGCTATCTAACACCAACGCCAAGTCCAGTCGACCTGGTTGGGGGCTATTTCTCAGAGGGTGCCACAGAACAGGAGGCCATGCATTTAATCATGTCCCACCTATCAGCCGTCCTGAAAAGTGAAAGAAAAGGGTATCAGGTGTAAGAACCCTCTTAAGGCCACGGCTCTGTAATGGTAAAGCTAGCTGGTAATACGGGGAGGAGCAGCTGCTTCCATCAAATGAGGGAAAGGAAAGCTCTCAGAACACAAAAATTAATCATCTGTTATATAAAAATTAAACCATTGCTGCTAAAATATTTTCTATTGGAAACCCCACCTGAATGGGGGTGGGAGTGGGGTTCCCTCAGCAGGAGTGAGCACAGTATCAGGATATTTTTCAGGACCAGGCAGATGAGAACCCTGTAGCCTTGGACAGCAAGCCCACTGCAGGCACCCTGTGTGCCTAGGAGATGCGAAGGCCATGATCTCTAAGACCCCAGCTACGTTGATGGTTCTCTGACTGTGAGAATGTATAAGGACACACACAGACGTCGTCGCACCCCAGAAACCTGGTTGCTGAAATGTAAGAGAAAGAGCAGGAGCTCTGGGTTGCTAACTCAGCTCTATTTCTTACTTATGAGATCTTGGCAAATAGCATCAGATCTCTGAGCTTCGCTTTCTTTATCTATAATGTGAAAACGCACGTCCTCTACCTTCCAGGGTGTTTGGGAACTGATACTGCATCCTGTACAGCGCCTGGCATGGAGTCAGGGCTCAGTCAACAGACTACTGTCATTACGATCTTGGCTTGGCCCCTTGGTGGCTGTGTGACCTGGGACAAGTCGTCTGACTTTTCTAAGCCTTGGTTTTCTTACCTTTAAAAGTATGATTTAGATAAAGAAGAGGTTTGTGGAGGCTCCTGCCAGCTGAATCCCAAAGTGGCAGAAGCATAAACCAAAAGTGAAATGGAGACTCTGGGTGGAGGAAGAAGGCTGAAACGCTGACAGGCAGGAGCCTGGAAATATCTAAGTTCTCTCTGTTGGCCCTTGCCGCAGTGTTTCTCCCAGTCACTTTTCCTCAGCTGCCTGTCTTCATGCCTAAAATGTTGTTGTTCACTGGCTACGTCATGACTGACTCTCTGCGACCCCATGGACTGCAGCACATCAGGCTTCCCTGTCATTCACTGTCTCCCGGAATTTGCTCAAACTCATGTCCATTGAATTGGTGATGCCATCCAACCATCTCATCTTCTGTCGTCCCCTTCTCTTTCTTCCCTCGATCTTTCCCAGAACAAGGGTCTTTCCAACGAGGTGGCTATACACATCAGGTGGCCAAAGTGTTGGAACTTCAGCTTCAGCATCAGTCCTTCCAATGAATATTCAGGACTGATTTCCTTTAGGATGGACTGGTTGGCTCTCCTGGCTGTCCATTCCTAAAACAGACCATCCCTAAACCCTTTTCTCTTCTTGCCTTAATCTTTTCTCTTAGGAGACAGTATCTTACCAGCTGAGGGCTGCCAGTAATCTCTCAGAGCAGGTAAACAACTCAAAAGGATTCATTTATCTCCATTTCCAAGGCCCTCCATCCTGGCCCAGACCAGCCTGAGCCTCTGCTGAGACCTTGGATACAGCCTCCTAACCGGAGTCCCAGTTCTACAGCTTGAGAAACTTTCCAGTATGTAGATCAAACTAGGTCACTCCAGCTCAAAATTCCACAAGGGTTTCCCGCTACTGTTAGGATCAATTAAAATACAAAACAAAATGAAACTTCACGTGCCCATACAGCCTGGCTGCTAGTATCTCAGGTATCAGGTATCTGATCCACATCCCACGTGTGACCATATCACAGTTCCTTGAACTCCTGGCTTGTGTCTGTCCCAGGGCCTCTGCACATGCTTCCTCCTCTGCTGGGTCTATTTTCTCCCCAAACCTTTATCGAAACAACAACTTTCCACCCCTGCTCCAGCCATCTCAATGAGGTCCCTTATTTGTTTCCCTAGGGTACTCTCTTCTCTTTACCTAGTGAATGTTTACCATTTATAAATGGCAACCCACTCCAGTATTCTTGCCTGGGAAATCCCATGGACAGAGGAACCTGGTGGGCTATAGTCCACGGGGTTACAAGGAGTCGAACTATTACAAAAACAAAACAAATTATATATTTAGATGTATATTGGATGATTGGAATTAAACTTGAGTCTATATCACACAGTCTCAAGCAGGTTTGTAAACTCCAGAGGGTAAGAAGCATGGCTATTTAATATACCATGGACACCAATGCCTGCTCAGGACACGGCATGTAAAAGACAAACCAGCAAACACTGGTCAAATGAGAATATGAGCAGCTGTAGTGTCCAGATCTGCCTGCAACCACTCTGGACCTCCTGGCCAGCCTGCTGAAGGCGTCATGCAAAAGGCTCTGAGGCTCTTTTTAATAAGAAAGTCCTTGCTGCCTAGGATGCTGTAAAGAGACTGAACCAAGTCTTTTTCCCTCCTCCTCAGGTACTAGGTTGGCCGAAAAGTTAATTCGGGTTTTCCATAATAGCTTCCAGAAAAACCTAAACGAACTTTTTGGCCAACGCAATATGTAGGCAGCATCTCCTTCCACTCAGCTTCACTTACTAGCCTGTGAGGATGTCAAAGGCAAGCACCAGGTCTGCTTCATACTTTCTCTGTATCTCCACCTTGGGAAAGTGCATGATCATTTGGGAATGCAATCACTGTTAGATGAAGAAAGGAAAGTAGGAAGGAGGGAGGGAGGAAGTGGGGGCGACATTTGCTTCTAGTCCTGGACACAGAATAGGTCAACTTACAGCAGCTGCCTGGGCCTGAACAAAAGGACTCTCCTCTTTAATGAGCTTGAATGTCCTCAGACCAGGAAGACCAGGGCATGTTTCTCATAAATTACCGGGGTCTATATTGTCTAACTGAAGAAGGCAATGGCACCCCACTCCAGTACTCTTGCCTGGAAAATCCCATGGATGGAGGAGCCTGGTAGGCTGCAGTCCATGGGGTTGCAGAGAGTTGGACACGACTGAGCGACTTCACTTTCACTTTTCACTTTCATGCATTGGAGAAGGAAATGGCAACCCACTCCAGTGTTCTTGCCTGGAGAATCCCAGGGATGGGGGAGCCTGGTGGGCTGCTGTCTATGGGGTCGCCCAGAGTCGGACACGACTGACACGACTTAGCAGCAGTATATTGTCTAACAGTGATTAGACAATAATCAAGCAGCAGCATATTGTCTAACAGTGATTCTCATTTCTTTTTTCTGGGTTTCTTAATCCATTGTTGGGCAGTTCTGTTATTTTTCAACTTGGCTCACACTGTCACAACGTCAGGGTGATCTGTCCTCTTATGCTTCAGCATCAACCAAAATGAAAAGATAAGAAGCTCTCTGGAGATCTGAAGCACTACAACACTGACTTGTCATGTCTTAGGGTTGCAAGCAATGCATATGGAGGTGTTTTTATTTTTTAAGTTTTGGCCGTTGTGAGACTTTTTTTCCATGGTCTTTTTAATGACTTTTCAAGAAAGCTTCCTGTGTTGATTTAGGATGCATACTTATATTAATAAGGGGAAGTTATAAATAATAAAGGGAAAGTTATATAAAGGGGAGGGGAGTTAATAAAGGGGAAATTATATTCCATATAATACAAACAGAAATAAAATATTTAATAGCATCAGAGCAAATAGTAAGACACTCTGGCATCATGGAGAGAACACAGGATTTAGATACCAAGTTTCCATCCTGGCTCTGCCCTTAATAACTTTGGGCAAGTCAATTAAATTCTCTGAGGTTCAATTTCTTTACCTGTAAAGGTGAGATCAAAAGGCAAATAGTCTAAAGTTCTCGTGAGGTTCTTTCTCACATACAGAAAAAAGCTAAGCATGGTCCCCAAAACACAGTAGGCATTCTCTAAATGTCTATCGAATGAACAGATAGAAAAAAAGCGTAATATCCAAAAAAAGGGGGCTTGATCCTGGAAAAGAGCCACATAGCTAAAGAAGGAAGATCATGAGCTGTGGAGTGAGACAGATACAAATTCAAGTCCCAGCTTTCCTCTTACCATGCCTGAATCTCAACTTCCTCATCTACAACAGGGGGTGAAAATAAAAATAATCACCTTATGGAGTTACTGCAGGGCTTCAAGAAAGTATTTCAAGTCCTGTGTAAATGGTGATGGTGGATTATAGCTACTGGTATAATCCCCCTGGGCTTACCAGGTGGCTCAGTAGTAAAAAAAATCTGCCTGCCAATACTGAAGACGCAAGAGACATGGGTTCGATCCCTGGGTCAGGAAGATCCCCTGGAGAAGGAAGTGACAACCCACTCCAGTATTCTTGCCTGGGAAATCCCATGAACAGAGGAGCCTGGCAGGCTACAGTCCATGGGTTCGCAAACAGCTGGACATGACTTATCGACTAAACAACAACAAATAATCCTCCTACTTCATTCAATACTTGGGGTCAGCAAGGTTACCTATCCCCAGACAGAAGCAGAAACATTGCCTTCAAATTATCCATCTCTGCGTGCAGGGAAAGGCCAGTCTTTCTAAAAACAGCTGCCACGTCTTATTATAAAACTTGCTTGGTTTCGGTGGTTTGTGTGCGTGTGCGTGTGTGAGAGACAGAAACACATCCAGTTCAGAGGGCGCTCTGTCAACAGCGTGTCTCCATGTGTATACATTTGTATACACAATTTGTAAAGTGCTTTTAGATTTTTTTCAAGGCAAAAGATAAACTACTATAAAATCATCAGCTGGATTGCATTAAATGGGGGAAAAAGCAAAAACGTACACAATACAGCTATTTGTTAAATTAAACACAATTATTTCTCCCGCTACTTAATTACAAACAGATATAAATACTCTGGATTCTGACATCTCAAATCTTCTTAAATTCTAGCTCTGCACTTCAGCATGTAATGAAGGGAGGGTCGGATTCCAGACCGTGTGTTAAGCAAACCTGAGAGTTACAATTGTATACTGGGACCATAATGACTTCACTAAAACAAGACCTAAACTTTTAATTAAGCTGCCAAGACAAATTACAACTCACGGCCCACAGGTAACAACCACAGACAGCAGAGACTCAACGCCAGGGACTCTGAGGGAGAGAGGGATTAATAGCAACATTGGAGTCAGTCTATTTCTGCAATAAAGTAAGAAAAGGCATTCATTAAACAATCACTGTAGCTTGAAGGAAGACAGACAGGTCAGCAAGGCAGCAAGAGAAAGGTGGACTGGGAAAGCAGCGGGGGAGAGAACGTTAACCACTTCCAGACACGGAAGCCTGGACTGGGCACTGTATATTCACTCTCTCCAATCATCACAGTGGGGACCACCAAGCACTATTACCATTTCCCTTTCTAGATAAGGAAGATGAGGCTCAGAGAAGCGACGTGACACGCTACGTTCGCAGAGCTAACATGGATCAGCAGAAGGAAGGAACAGAAAGCAGAGCTCAGGAGGTATGTGTTTTCATAGCTAAGTTGACAGACTGCTCACCAGAATCAGGATCACCTAGGCTCTGCCTCAGGCCTACTAGGGGAAGGCCCAGGAATCTGAATTTTAGACTCGCTTCCCAGGTGATTGCTTTGCACAACAATATTTGAGATCCCCTCCATGAGATACTGTAACCCCTTGTTACTCAAAATGTGGGCCACAGATGAGCAGTATTTCACTGGGCATTGTACCCCAAATGTTTATTGCAGCACTATTTACAATAGGCAAGACATGGAAGCAACATAAATGTCCATCAACAGAGGAATGGATAAAGATGATGTGCTATATAGACACAATGGAATATTACTCAGCCACAAAAAGAACAAAGTGGGGTCATCCGTAGAGATGTGAATGGACCTAGAGTCAGTCATTTAAAGTGAGGTAAGGTAGAAAGAGAAAAACAAGTATCATATATTAACGCATATAGGTGGAATCTAGAGAAATGTGCAGATGAACCTATTGCCAGGACTTCCCACGTGACGCTAGTGATAAAGAACCCACCTGCCAATGTAGGAGACATAAAAGATGTGGGTTTGATCCTTGCATCAGGGAGACTCCCTGGAGGCGGGCATGGCAACCCACTCCAGTGTTCTTGCCTGAAAAGTCCCTACGGACAGAGGAGCCTGGTGGGCGACAGTCCATACAGTCACAGAGTCAGACACGACTGACGCAACTTACCACATACAGACCTGTTTCCAGAGCAGAAACAGAGACACAGACATAGAAGAAGGACATGTAGACACAGTATGGGGCGGGGGAGCGTGGGACAAGTTGAGAGAGTAGCTGTGACATAGATACACTGCCATGTGTAAAACAGATCGCTGCTGGGGTCCTGCTGTGCCACACAGGGAGCTCAGCTCGCTGCCCTGCGGCAACCGAGATGGGTGGGGTGGGGTGGGAGGGAGGCTCAGGAGGGAGAGGATCTGTGTGTACAGGCAGCTGATGCATTTGTTGTACAGTAGAAACTAACACAGCATTGTAAAGCAATTATGCTTCAATTGAAAAAAAAAAAAAAAAGCAGACTCTAAACATCCCCCCAGACTGACTGAAGCAGAATCTGCATTCTAACAAGACGCCAGGTGGTTCCACAAAATTCTGAGAAGCACGGTACCACTTATCTGCTCTGAAAGGCATCACAGGGTTAAGGAAGGTGAAGAAAGATTTCATCATTTAGGTGAGAACGGGAGAACCAGGGGGAAAAGCAGGACCGTCTCCTTAATTATGGCAAAAGAGGTCAGCAAGCTCTGACAAGCCAAGAGTTGGCAAAGGTACCTACCTGTACGATGCTTTATTTCTCTGAGAGGCACTTCCTAATTAAAAGTAGTTTTCTTTGGGGGTTTGTATTAATATCCTTTCATATTTGTGCTCAGTTATTAAAAATACAGAATCCTGATGGTAGGAGACCTTAGTTCTGAGCAAGCGTGATGCTGCGCCTAAGAGGAATCAGGCTATGAGACTATGAAGCCATAACTTAGAGACCGCTAATGACTTGAAAATCATGTCTCTGATCTGAAGCTACCGAGTCCAGGAAGAGAAAAGAAACAGGTCTGGAGCCGGGCAGACCCTGCCGAGTGTCAGCCTAATTGATGGTGAGGACCACGGCCGACCACGACTGACTCTCCCATGATGGGGAAAGGGGCGCTGAGAGGCTTTGGGTCACCACTAACCATGAGGCTGGAGCCTCCAAATTCCAGAACCTCAGGGAACCAGGAGCTGGAATTGGTGCAGGGCCAAAACACAAATTAGTGGTGGGGATTCAGAAGTGAGCAGTTTCCACTCCACCTCAAAAGAAGGCATTAATGGAGGAAACCGACAACACAGCAGCTGCCAAAACTGAGCAGCTGCCAATGGGGGCCTGAGGGAAGCCCACCCCAACTCCCTCACGCGCTGAGTGAGGCCGTGTGGGCTGGGCGGAGGGAAGGAGAAGATTCCGTCCAAGTCCCTGCCCTCCGGGTACCCAGAGACCAGCAGCTAAGGCAGATGCGAGGAAAACAGGACAGCACAAAGTCTTATTTCTTACCCCAGAGTTCATGCAACACAGCCCCACTTCCCTCATTTTGCCAAAAGGGTAGAATGTTGAGCCTGCAGTCACAGTCGAATCTTATCCATTGTTCACTGTATTTAATGGGAAGGTATTCACTGCCTTGATGCTAAGGGCAAAATTGCAAATAAGATGAAAATGGCCTGAAAATGCTACTGCTGTTAAGATGGAAGAACCAGGGTCTTGCAAGAGTTTTAGGGACTAAGGACCAGATTCGGAGGTTTTTATTCAAATTCCATTTCCCATATCAGAGAGACTCTCAGCCAAGGACTGAGACAGAGCTTTGAGGAGAACTCAAAACTTCACGGAAGTTTCCATTCAGCAGAAAATTCAACACCAAGCATTCTGGTTAGCAGAGTTTTGTCTTCTTGAAAGTTCTATTTTCCTGTAGGGGATTTTTATCTCCAGGCTATGTCAATGAGCTTCTATATGAACTCAGATGAAATGTTTTCTGATGTGAACCAGAGACCACTGTGTCCTACATCACATCAGGGTGGTTTGAGGAGGAGACAAATTCTTTGCAGCATGTGGGTACAGAAGAGAATTTGTTCACTGTATTTAATGGGAAGGTATTCACTGCCTTGATGCTAAGGGCAAAATTGCAAATAAGATGAAAATGGCCTGAAAATGCTACTGCTGTTAAGATGGAAGAACCAGGGTCTTGCAAGAGTTTTAGGGACTAAGGACCAGATTCGGAGGTTTTTATTCAAATTCCATTTCCCATATCAGAGAGACTCTCAGCCAAGGACTGAGACAGAGCTTTGAGGAGAACTCAAAACTTCACGGAAGTTTCCATTCAGCAGAAAATTCAACACCAAGCATTCTGGTTAGCAGAGTTTTGTCTTCTTGAAAGTTCTATTTTCCTGTAGGGGATTTTTATCTCCAGGCTATGTCAATGAGCTTCTATATGAACTCAGATGAAATGTTTTCTGATGTGAACCAGAGACCACTGTGTCCTACATCACATCAGGGTGGTTTGAGGAGGAGACAAATTCTTTGCAGCATGTGGGTACAGAAGAGAAATGCCTTAAAACAGGGTGCCAGGCTCCCGGGACACCCCCAGGCTTGCTCGTTCTGAACAAGAGCTCTTCCACCGCAAGGGACATGATGGGGCTGAGAGCTCACTTAAATCACGGGGGCTCACTGTCCACCAGAGTTCAGGGCATCTCAGTATCTCAGTTCTCAACAAAATTCCCCTCTGACTGAGCACACTGTTCACCCAGCCCTTTGCACGGCTATTCCCAGCCTCTCTCCAAGCCTTTATCTACTTTTTTTTTTTCCCCTCATCTGCCAGGGGTTATTGGCTCTAAAAGCAAAATAATCAAGCAAGCAAAATCACACATAAAAAAAAAAAATCTAAATAACACATCAGTGATTNACTGTTCACCCAGCCCTTTGCACGGCTATTCCCAGCCTCTCTCCAAGCCTTTATCTACTTTTTTTTTTTCCCCTCATCTGCCAGGGGTTATTGGCTCTAAAAGCAAAATAATCAAGCAAGCAAAATCACACATTAAAAAAAAAAATCTAAATAACACATCAGTGATTTGAACCAAGATAGATTATAAGGACGGATATAGGTGTTGGAGGGAAGTGACAAGAATTCCTGTCGCCTTGTCAGTTTCACCCTTGGGTGTTTAAATGAAGTGGCTGGTCTGCACACGAGGCCACAGATTAAAGAGAAAGGTGGTGAGCAGCAGTACTGGGTGCCTGCACGGCCTTACACCTCCTCCTGTCACTCCCTTCATTTCCCCGCATCTCACTCCTACTCTTTGTCCAGCAAGCCCGGTCGAGATGGCCTCATGCTGGATCCAGCTGGCCTCTGCAGCCCTGGACAGTATACATCCCGCTGTCGGCTTCAACCCCTAAGACCCCTGGTGTCCCCTCGCCCAGAGAGACAATACCCCACATACCCCAGAGCGGCGGAGGTTCCTTACCGATGGCAGTAGTGAGAAAGGAAACCACTTCAGACTCCTTCCCATCATTATAGAAAGCCAGGTGCCAGATTCCTGAATCCAAATACTGGATGAAGCCGGTCTCGTGGCTAGAAGGGGGGACGGCTCCCCGAGACTGGCGCTGGGGTCCCTCCAGGCTCCGTGCCTCCTGGGTCAGGAGCCTCCTTCCATCCAGCAGCTCCACAAAGTCAAACTGAAGCACAAAGAGAGCATGATTAGCAGTGGGCCTGACTTCACCACCATGCTAAGCTCTTCAGGCTTCTCCCAGGGAGGACGCAGGGAGACACAGATGAGACAGGCGAGGGAGGCCAAAGAGATGCGGAGGCTGACCAACCCACTCCACCTCCTTCCCAGACCCCACTTTGCAAGGTGGGAATCTCCTGATCCACTGGAGAGTGCAGCACAATTAGTAGATTAAGTGTCAGTTGGCTGTAATTTGGGGAGTGGAGAGTCTTCCTTTGGCTGACTCTATACCTCTACATCAATCAGGACAGCCATGATATTTTTTTTTCTTAGCTATGCTTTTCTGATGGGCACGTGATTAGAAACCCAGTCACTTTATGACTCAACTCCTCCAACTCCACGCAGATGATGGCGGAAGGGAACCCTGGGGATCTAGGATGGGGCCCGGAACACTCACGGGCTGTGCCTTAAATGTCAGTCAAGTGCAAAGGAAAATTTGATTTATATCTATATTCCCTTTGTCAATGATCCTTTCTCAGTGCTCCAGTTTCAGGGTGCAGTTTTAGGGGAACTAAACTGGACTAGCGCAAAACTCCATCAATAATTACATGCTGTGTCAAATAATACAATTTCCAATTGATCCAAGCCTGCTAGCATGAGAGACTCGAGGGAAGACAGTCACACGTGCTAACAATAGGCAGGTGGTGAAGTCCTGCTGCTGCTGCTAAGTCACTTCAGTCGTGTCCGACACTGTGCGACCCCATAGACGGCAGCCCACCAGGCTCCCCTGTCCCTGGGATTCTCCAGGCAAGAACACTGGAGTGGGTTGCCATTTCCTTCAGTCGTGTCTGACTCTTTGTGACCCCATGGACTGCAGCTAACCAGGCTCCTCCATCCATGGGATTTTCCAGGCAAGAGTACTGGAGTGGGGTGCCATCGCCTTCTCTACTGGCGAGCAAACCGAGCAACTGTCTACCTATCTGTCTTTTAAGGAAAAAAAAAAAAAAAGGGTATTTATCCTGTCTCATGTGACAATGTCTAGGGACAGGAAACCCATGACCAGTAAATAAAGAAATCAGGGGTCTAGGCTCTCTCTACTATTCTGCAATTCCATCCTTAGGAAATGTCTCTATCTTGCTTTTACCTAGAAATTAAGTACCTGCTGGGGGTCACAAAGACTACATCTGGCCAGGGACTGTCTGATGGATGCCTGTGATTCATGTTACTCCAAGCCCAGGGCGGGGAGGACCTCACACAAGTCTGCTCTTCACCCATCATGACTGGCAAAGTGCCAGTCATCCTGCTTGAGTTTTAAAGTTTTTCTGGTGCACATGTGTCTGGGTAAATGTGAAACCCTGAAGGAGAGAAGGGATGCAAGAGATGAGGAGAGGAACCTTTATTCTGAGCCAGGTCCTGCACTAGCGTCTTCTAGATGTGGTTCTCCACTGTTCACAGCAGCCCTGCACAGTGGGCATCGTTATCAGCATCTGCTAGACTAGGAAGCTTGCTCTGAGAGGGTGTTACAGGCTTCAGGTTACACAGCTGATAACGAGAGGATTCAAACCCAGGTCCGTTTGACTCCAATGTGCATGCTGTGCTCTCTAGATTGCATTTCCTGGATAATTTAACTTAGGAGACTGGGTACTAGTAAAAAGGCTATTGAGAGATTCCCTACAATTCCTTCCTCTTAAAAAGCTCCAAGGATCCAGCCCTACTCATCTGAAAGGTAGGATCTGAGAGAGGGCAAATGGATGAATGGACTATAAAGTATTTGAAACTCCCTCCAAGCTCAAGGATCCCGGTTTCAGCATCAGGTTTCCTGACTTTGGTTAAGATTTGAGGTGGGAGCCCCTGGAGAGGAAAAGGGTACATAGGGTTCTGGTTACCTGTGTGTGTGAAGGAGGAAGGCCTTTTCTGCCATAAATGCCAACCAGAGCCGCCTTTCCCAGAGACACATTGAATTTCAGATGCACAGGATGGTCTATGAACACCTGAGATCTCCAGAAAGTGCCAGGAGGAATCTTCTGGGAAGCCCGTCTTCCCACGTCGATTTCTCCAGAGTCTATAAAACTGTCCTCTGGAAAGAAACTACTGGGCTTTCCTACCAAAACACGGGGAAGGGAAGACAAAAGCATCACTGTTAGCCACAAGTGAAACCAGGGATCAGAGTATCTGAACAAGCAGGGCTCTCCTCTGCCTCCCACCTCTTCTCTGCAACATTCCAGGGCCAGCCCACTCCCTGCCCTGGACTCCCCCATTGAGGAGTTAGAATGTCCAGAACTTTTTTTCCCCAACG
Organism: Cephalophus harveyi; assembly: GCA_006410635.1. Taxonomy (NCBI): domain Eukaryota; kingdom Metazoa; phylum Chordata; class Mammalia; order Artiodactyla; family Bovidae; genus Cephalophus; species Cephalophus harveyi. The sequence goes on along the minus strand of SJYT01077026.1, from coordinate 87,739 downwards.
ATGCTCAAATTGGTCTGCTAAAAATATGCATTCTTCCAAAGCAGAATGGGTCCTCCCCAAGGGCCATCTGTTTACTGCATAATTCTAGAGCTTGTTAAGATATATTTTGATGCTAAAAATAATCACTTGCAGTCACATGAAAATAACTCTGTGCGTCTGTGCACCCGCGTGTGTGTAAAAGCATGCATGCTAAAAAAGAAAAGATAGAGGGAATAAGGTGCTGTTAATTTTTCAACTTAGAATGGTTCCCCTAGCAGTGGGAAGCATGATCTGAGCGGAGTCAGATATTTTTCAAGTTCACTAGGATCTGGGAGTCCAATTCTGGGACTCAGACATGTGGATGAGGGTTTGTGTTGGGAGCAGGGGTAGGGATGGGGGGAATGAGGAAGAGGGTACATCTGCTCAGAGAAAACACTTCTGAAAAATGCTTCTTTGTCTGGGATGTAGGGCAATGAGTATCATTGTGCTGAAGGTGGGTAAAGCTGGGGAGATTTTTCAAGTTTAGGCACAAAACTTTTGATATACTTGGATTTCAACCCAGGCTACCAACCCTACAGGCTACAGGAGTAGGGGCTGGTTGAGAATAAGATCTCTCGCCCAATTCTGTCACCAATCAGGACAGTGACAGCTTTCTGGGGGCACCTCAAGTGCCAGGAAGGAAGGCTGCTTATCAAACTTCCTCTACATAGTAATTAAACACACTCACACATGAAAAATATAAACCCTAACTTCCTGCCAGACATCAGCCCTCCGAGGAGCTGGCAGGGGGCAGGAGGAGAGAACAGGGGCATTAGAAGACCACCCTTAGGACACGAACAAGCCAAAATCAAGTCAACAGGCTCCATCTTATTTGTCATCAGAAAGTACCCCTGGCTATCCTAGTTTCAAGGTTTGTTGTGTTGCTAGAGATGCTGGAAGAGGCACTTTCAAGACCAAGAATCCATCTGTAAAGAAAACACATTTGTGGGAACTTTTTATAAAAAGCATTTGGGGAATAAGAAATTAGTGTCTTTTTTTCCTCCCCTAGCGCTGTAAGATTCCTTACAAAGCACATTTGATGCTGAAATGGAGCTTGGCAGGGCATTGTTGTAGTCATAAAATATTTTACTGTTTTAAATAATAAAATTCAATTTATATGTTAAACTTCTCCATATGTTATCATTCCCTTATAAACTCCTAGGCAGAAACATCAGGTTTTTAGCTTCAAACCGTTAAATGTTATTTTAATTAAAAATATGCCAACAGAAAAGTTAAAACGCACGCTCTCAATAAAAGTACTACTAGTATTCTGTCATTAGCATGGGAAAGAGCTTGCATTTAATTCCTTTATGGAAGGAATGTGCCCCAGACTTTTACCTTGAAAATGCAGACACACACAAACCACGACACTGTGGTTCAAAGTTCGAAGACAGAAGCCAAATTCACAAAGCATTAAGATGGAAGAGAATCATTTTCACATTCTTCCTTATCTGACTTTGGGGTTCCTAATTCCACAATCCTTTTATAGTACAGGTAGAAAAACAGTTTACCCTTCAGCCTATAATTCTGTTAGGGAAGCAGAACTAGAGGGAGTTAAGACACAAAAGCAGGATGAGTTCTGAGCTTTTTACTCCTAGAAACTGCATAAAAATAAGCTGGAGACTCCTAATTCCAAGACCTCATCTCCTTGTGAGTGGGTGGGAGTCAGAGCTGATGGGATTTGAGAATTGTCCGCATTCACATAATTCCTATGTCTGAGAATAAATAATGAAAACTTCTCCCACTTTTTGGCATGCTGTTGGAGAGCCCTGTACTATTCATTTCCCCTCCAGTGAGCATGTTTTTCAGAGACAGCTATTGAATTAGCCAAGCTTTTAGTTTCACAGGGCAGAGGTCAAGTCCAGAGACTCTCCAGAGGTCTGCAGGCCCAAGAGACATACATAAATTGGCTCTTACCCCCAGAGGAGTGGGGAAAAAGGAATAGTCTTTTCTAGCACTTAACTATTTCACCAAAGCTGGAAAAAATGGGGAAAAAATTACAAAATTTATATTTGGTGTGTATACCATGATATAAAAACAATAAGTTCTGGTCTAGGGCACAGCACCCCACCAGGACCTTGACTTTCTTGGCTGAAAGAATTAGGAATTAGGAGTCTTGAGCTTATTTTCATGCAGTTTCTATGATGGAGCTTAGGATCTGGAGCTTAGGTTCATAAGTGAGGCTTGCCCTAGAAGTCACCCTGTCCAGATCCTTAGGGAAGGGGCCATGGCCCTAGTTTTTTAAGGGAAAGTTTGAGAGGGGAAAGACCATGCCCATCTTGGAATTTAACCTTTATCATTCTTTTCCATCAGTCCCCAGTGGTCCCCACATTGACTAGGGATGAGATGAAAGTTTCTAGAAGGAGGGACCTGGAACCTGCCGAGTACCAGTGGCTGGAGGGAAAGAGGCGTGACACTGGCTGGGTTAAGTCAAAGTAAAACCACCTTCATCCTTTTCTGTCTTTCAAAAACCCTTACTGTCTTTCTTTCTCCAGATCTTATAACCTAAGAGTCTTCAGTCTTAATTCTGAGCACCGATATGTGAGCACCAGGATAGAAAATATTCCACGACATGGCAATACCCACCAGTGGTGGAGTAGGGAGAGGGGGCAGAGGGTAGAGGCAGGTGGAAGTGAAAAGTCCTGTGTATATAACTCTTTTTATCCATACCTACATTCTGGAACACAACAAGAACAACAAATATCAGTAGTAGCAATAGCAATAAAGATAGAGGTAGCAGTACTAATGGTATTATCTATCATTCATTAAATTCCAACTATGTACCAGGCATTTTTACATATATTGGTACACTTAATCCTCATATTATGAAAATGTATATACTGAGGCTCAGAATGCAAAAGAAACCATTCAGAGATGAAGCCATTTGGGGTGCCTCTTTATTTATTAGAATATGGCTTCTCAGAACATCAATTTGATAAATTATTAAGTAAAACTCTTCAAAGGTCTTTTCAGTGGTAGCAGAGTACATTAACCCTCTTTAAGAGTAAAGATCTGATTTAATTCACAGTCCTAGAAGGCTAGATACCAAGGCTAGACCAGGAAGATCCAAGGCCCACTGGAGCATGTCCTGCCATCCTGGGATACAAAAAATTGACAGTTTTTATGAACTAGGATCCACACATAGACCCCAAAGTTAAAGGGAAACAGTATCTCAAAACATTCCTAAGGACACTACACAATGAGTGAGTGCCCCAGAGGCTTAACAAAGTACAAAGAGCTTAACTCAGAATTAGGGACCCCCAACAGCACGATTAGGCTTCATAAGGCAGATTCTACTGGTAACAGTCCTTTTCCTTACAAAGACATACAGATTCAGGCTTCCCAGAGCAATGCTCTGGAAATACACAATCGTGTCTAAAAGAATTTTATCAACAAATTGCTGAAATGACAGGCTAGCTCAGTCAAAAATAAGGGAGAGTTGGAAGAACTAAGATCCCATGCACTTCCCAAATTCACAGTCTTTATTTTCTTGAACTGAGATTTATCCATATAGGGTCTAAATTTCTAATCAACCAACATTTTCCCCCTCCCTCTACCTTTTTTGGTTCTTTTCAATGAAATAACTTGCACAAAGAATTCTTTAGTTTCCTTAGCAACTGTTTGAAATTTATTTGGTTATCAAAATAAGCTGAGAGCCCAGCTGAGCCTGTATGTAGCAATTTGCATGGTTCAAACTGATGAGCAATTTTGATTTCATTGCAGAAAGAAGAAAATGCTAACCTAGCCCACCAATTAAACCATCAGAAATGCTTGTTTATTCAATGCTTTTCCCCCTTTTCTCCATTAATGCATAACATAAGTTCTTGTGGTTTTACTTCGGAAAGCTGCTGTATTTGGTTTCCATCCCATGCAGCTCTGAAATGGTTATAGCCGCTTGGAAAATACAGGATACATTGCAGTTTGATGTTATTCTCAGAGACATGATGAGCCTTTAAAATACTGGGTTCATCATATACTTCATTTGTATAATTAAAAAATACACACCCTTTAAAAATATTCAAGAATGCCCCAGACTCTGTAGAATCTTTGAGGACAGAATATTAATTAGTCTGGAATTCTGAGATTTCTAATGACAGACATGGAATGGCTTGAGATTTAAATGAATAAGAAGAAAGGGAACTCACATTTATTGAATACTTCTTCATAACCAGTCTTTGGAAAGATAGGTATGAGGCACCCTTGTTCCACAGATGAGGAAACTAAGGCCAAAGGAAATGGAGAGGCAGATGGCCCATCTGTCCTCTTTCTACCACACTGCTTCCCCTAATCACTGTGCAGTGGGGCTCTAATCTTCATTCTGGAATCAGCTCTCTTCTCTGATAGCCTCAAAGGACAGGAAATGTGTGCTCACATCAGGGTTAGAAGCTTTCTCCCTTGAGATATGTCTAAGGAACTAGATTTTTAACATCACAGTTAAAAAAAGAAATTAAGAACCCTGTGACAGTCTTACATAAACTCTGGGAAGCTTTGTCCTCTGTTTCTCCAGACAGATGTATTCTTTTACCACAGTTATTGCTTTCGACGCTGACCACTTTACAGCATCACACTGCATTTTGGGGGTTTGTAAACAGGATTTCCAATTGCATTAGTAATGACAGATAATCCCTTTAAGCAAAAATATTCCAATGAGAGTAAACCAATAAACTGGTGCAATTTTATCTCTCATCTGCACCTCCTACTCCTTAGGAAAAACAAAGCAAAATCTAAGCAATCCACAAACTAATTTCATTAGAGTGGGAGATTTTAGATAGACCCAGGTCCTGTTTAAAGAAAGTTTGATAGAGATCATACAGAAAATTCACATTTTTCTAAATGAGATCTTTGAGGGTTACAGATATCTTAAATCTGCAGTTGTTGATACTAATCTAAAGATAGTTGTCATTTACGTATTTACTATGGCATCTGACACTGTAAGCTGACATGGGAATCACAAGGCAACAGGCAGGACCATGGACAGGGCCAACCTGAAAAAACTTCTAAAGAAGAATCTGGTTGCCGGGAGCCAGCGTGAGGAATCCCGCCCATGACAAGGTCATGAGGAAGGAAGCCTGGCAAAATGCAAGGACGTGATCAAGCTTCAGGGGTTCCCCCTGGAATTTCCTGAGCATCCACCCCCCAAAACCAAAGTCTGCCTGCTTTACTGTGTTATGCTTTCCACCTACTCTTCTGACATTAACAGGGGGCTGTCCTCCCACTACCTTTTTCTGGAAAAAAATTAATTTAGAGCTTTTAGATAATAAATCTCCTGGGCATAATATGAGTGTTTCAATCCAAAAACCCCTCTGATGGCTTTCTAGCCTGCCTGCAGGACTCATACAGCTGCGCATGTGATTGAGGCCTCCTGACTGCCGGAGGCACAGGAAGCTTAAAACATCCTAGGAATGTAGGGGCTTCCGAGGAGTCAAAATCATTAGAATAGGGCTGATTAAAGGTTTCATTTGTTGAGCCAATACTTGCTGCCAAATTTTCATATCCTTTATTTTTAGATATAGTTGGTATATAGAAAAACAAGTAGTGGACCTGGTATTAGCAACATTAGATCTTTGAGTTGAGTGCTTTCTTTGTTATAACCCACTGCACCTTTGTTCTACAGGAATTTAACTTTATTTAGTACTTTGAGGGTGATGCAGAGTAAAGAAAAAACACTTCTAGGGAAAAGGAGTTTTCTGGTTTGATAGACAATTATCCAGGGAGAGAGTCATAAAAATGTTAACAGGTCTCTTGGCCAGAAGATAATGTAAACCACCTGAGACCTTCTGTATATGGGAGGGTATGCAAAAAGAAAGCCTTGTTTGTCTCAGTGAGGGTCAGAACTGCTGCCCCTGCATAACTCTGCATATTCCATTATTTCTTTATGTACAAACTTGGGATATATAAGCTGATTTTGAAAGTGGAGTCTTTGGAGTCTTGCACCGATGCTGGGCTTCCCCATGTCATTCTTTTCTCCCCTTTTTCGGCCGAATTCCCACCTGGGGCGTGGAGGCTCGTCATGTCTACTTACTTGTCCTGGCTTTCAAGATCCATAAGAGAGAGAGCCCAAGGTGGAGCATTCTCCGATATTCAAACGGGTGCCTGCGGCCTAACATAGATGATGCAAGTTCCTTGTCTGGAACTTTATTGGCTTTCCACGTAAACCAAGTTATTCAGCCTCTTTTCTCCACTAAATTTCCTACTACACTATTTCTTCCTAATCTAATCTTATATTTCTATATTAATAAATAAATAAGTTTTTCCTCGCCAACGCTGTCCCCGCTTTGAATTTCCCTGGATCCACCAGGGTTGGATCCCGACACTGGTTAATCATGTGATGATTCTATTACTAATTTTGCATGTAGAGCTTGTGAATTAGAATGGACCTTAGAGATAATATAGAGCAATCACCTCCTTTTAATGAGGAGGAATATGAAGCCGAGAAAGTCTTTCAAGGGATTTGCTTAAGGGCATCATGAGTGGCAGCAGCTGAACTTGAACTCAGGGTTCTAGACTCCTAACCCAGAGTTCTTCCCATGACCCCATCCATGCTCCCTCCATATCCTATTAAGGTGCAAAGCAAGTGTAAGTTTATTCAATGTCTTAAGTCTTAAAATCTTTATAAAGGAGAAGACTGGCTTTGCCCATCAAAATAGCAGGCAGAGATTCTGATATGGCTCTGTGGAGATGCCGTCAGTTTCCTTAAAAATGGTCATTGGTCAAGAGTTGATTTTGGACTTTAAGACCATTCAGAGGTCATGAATAACGGCTGTGACTAGCCATATGCTACTCTGTTAACCAAACTGATCACTAGGAGACAAACTCTTAAAAGGACAGAGAAGCTCAGAAGCCACGACCCAAAGTTAACTGAGATCAGAGGAAAGGCAGTGAAGACTGGCGGCAGCTGTACCAATTTGCTGACTGGGGTAACACCAGAAAAAAAAAAAAGGGTCATATGAGAAGGGATGGCCACACTCCCTAGAAAGACAACCAGCCTGGCCCATGAGCTCAGACCTCCTTGCTGGTACCAGTTCTTACGGGTCTGCCACTCCTGGTTGATAGTGACAGAATTTATCAATATGTTGATGGCATGTTAGAAAGAACCCTAAGAAATTCAAAAAATGGGTCTATGGACGTCCCATTCAAGAATGCCAAACCCCAAATGTCACCACCACTTCCATCATTAATACAGAAACAATGGGGTTTCTTATTCACATCTCCTTCAGGGTCTTATAACCTTGAGGTGAGTCAGGTAGGGCAACTTATGGAGACAGCAAGAGCCCAGTGGACCACAGACCTGGGCCATGTCCCAAATTCCAATATTTACTGGCAGTGTGACTCTGGCCAAGTCGCTTAATCTATGTGGTCCTTAGTTTTTGCATCTAAAATGGCTGTAAACAATTATACTTACTTCACAGGATCTCTGTGAGGATTAAACGTGAAATGCTCTTCACAGAAAGCTTTGAACAAACATACTGTACAAACACTAACAATTACTGTGACTGTAGATGAGGAAACGAGCTCAGGAAAATTAAGTGACTTGCTCAAGGCCACACAGTAGGAAAATGCTAGAACAGTAGGACTGGTGTTTCCCTTAAATCATAAGGTCCAAGGATATTTCGTGTACATCACACCCTCTACCCACCTTGCCACACCCCCCACTCCAAGAGACGCCCATTCATGCCACGAGGCTGCCCCGGAAGCCATATCATGATCCCACACCATCAAAGACGGCCGCCCAGCAGTGTGAAAGCCCACGATGCTTCCCTTGAGGTATGGGATGGGATGCCGCTGAGCACCATGAGCACTGCCCAAGCCCCGCGATGAGCTCACAGTGACAAGGAACTGCGATGGAGACACAGGTGGCCCGGCAGCGGTGTGGAGTGCGGGGGGATGGAGGAAGCACCAGGGCATGGAGCTGAGAGTCAGGCACATGGCGCGCAGGATGGTGGTCTCCTCGGCTCAAAGGCAGACACAGAGGACTCACGACACGAACAACACAGCAACCCTACCTTCTGCGGCTCCTTTGCCTTTCCTGTCAGGGATCTCTAACCCAGTGCCCCCTGAGGGATACAGGGAGACGTCCGTTGGCACAGGCCAACTGCTGGCTGTGTCCTCCGTGATCTCATACATCTGCCCCTCCATCGGCTGCAGGTGCCAGTTTAGGCCAAACAGGTGCATGGCTGTGGTGAGCAATGAGAAAAGTCATCTTTTTCTGCTGGAGGTGGAAATGGGACTCCCAAGCCATAGGGGAGGGCAGGTGGGGGTGGGGAACACGGGAATTCACTTCAGTTCAACACAGAGGCCCTGGAGAGAGCTCTGGGCACTATGGAGGGGGACTGGGCCACAGGGATGACCCAGGCACAGACCCTGCCCTCAAGGGCTCACAGTCTAGGGGCGCAGGGAGAGGGGCAGGATGGGGGGACTTTCAGGAGGTCTAGGCCTTTTGCTTCAAAAGATTAAAAATAAAAATCTACAGGGGAAAACGGCAACTTGTATCACCAAGGCTTAATTTCCTTAATACAAAAATAATGCTTACAAATAATAAGCAAAGTCAAACCACCCAGTAGGAAAATAGGCATAGGAGATGGACAGTTGACAGAATAAGAAATGCACCTGGCTCTCGGCTGTATGAAAAGACTCTACACATTACTCAGGGTAGAAGAAATGCAAGTTAAACTTTGAAATACTGTTTTTCACATATGGTTTGGCAAAGATTTTTAGAAGGCTGAAAATATACAGTATTGGAAGAGAACAGAAAACAAGCACTCTTATACTCAGCTGGTTTGGTGTGAGCATAAGCTGGTACAGACCTTACAGAGAGGGCAGTTCAACAAAAGCTATAAAATAAATATCCATACCCTTTACCCTGGAACTCAGAGACTCCAATTCTCCCCCAGATATGCTCACATACACACTAAATGAGGTTTGTCATGGCATCCGGTCCCATCACTTCATGGGAAATAAATGGGGAAACAATGGAAACAGTGTCAGACTTTATTTTTTTAGGCTCCAAAATCACTGCAGATGGTGACTGCAGCCATGAAATTAAAAGATGCTTACTCCTTGGAAGGAAAGTTATGACCAACCTAGATAGCATAGAAAGCAGAGATATTACTTTGCCAATCAAGGTCTGTCTAGTCAAGGCTATGGTTTTTCTAGTGGTCATGTATGGATGTGAGAGTTGGACTGTGAAGAAAGCTGAGCGCTGAAGAATTGATGCTTTTGAACTGTGGTGTTGGAGAAGACTCTTGAGAGTCCCTTGGACTGCAAGGAGATCCAATGCGTGCTGCGATTCATGGGGTCGCAGAGTTGGACACGACTGAGCGACTGAACTGAACAAGGTTATTCACTACAGCATTGCTTGTAATAGCAAAACACTGGAAAGTGAAAGTCGCTCAGTCATGTCCAACTCCTTGCAACCCCCATTGATGATACAGTCCATGGAATTCTCCAGGCCAGAACACTGGAGTGGGTAGCTGCTCCCTTCTCCAGGGGATCTTCCTGACCCAGGGATCAAACCAAGGTCTCCTGCATTACAGGCGGATTCTTTACCAGCTGAGCCACCAGGGAAGCCAAAAACATTGGAAACCAGTCCACAAATAAGCAGCCAGATAAGTTATATTTATCCAATATACTGTGTGTGTGCTTAGTTGTGTCCGACTCTTTGCGACCCCATGGACTGTAGCCTGCCAGGCTCCCCTGTCCATGGGATTTCCCAGGCAAGAATACTGGAGTGGTTGCCATTTCCTCCTCCAGGGATCTTACCCCCGCCCCGCCCGCCCCCGCGCAGGGATCAAACCTGAATCTCCTGTGTCTGCTGCACTGCAGGAGGACTCTTTACCTGCTCAGCCACTGGGGAAGCCCATACAATATACTGTGCAACCATGAAAAAGAATGAGAAAACTTTCTTATACATTTTTTGGGAAGGAAAAAGGTAACATGCAGAACAATAATACACCTCCAGTATTCCTGCCTGGAGAATCTCATGGACAGAGGAGCCTGGCAGGCTACAGGCCATAGGGATGCACAGAGCTGGACACAACTGAAGCGATTTCGCACATGTTCAGGAAAAAAGTACAAATGGGGGGACTTCCCTGGTGGTACAGTGAATGTGACTCTACCTACCAATGCAGGAGACGCAGGTTTGATCCTGGTCTGGGAAGATTCCACATGCCTTGGAGCAACTAAGCCTGTATACCACAGATACTGCAGCCTGAAGGCCTTTGATAATCTACCTTTGGGTTAAGAAAACGACTCTGTATATAGAGTCTGAAAGGATATGAAAGACACTGGTAACAGTGGGCACACCCTCTAAGGGAAGTGATGCTAAGGGCCTGGGGAAGGGGACTGATCTACATTTTACATTTCATATCTGTTGTACATTTTGATTGTCCACATTTTTGTGATTTTGGGGAATTCTGTGATTTTGATTCATGTGCATGCATTCTGTTTTAAAAATATCTTTGCAATGTAGCAACTGCTAAATAGTCTTCTGCAGCAAACTAGAAGAGATCAGTAGACACTAAAGAATAGACACTGTGCCTTGAGATAAACAATGGTCTAGGCAGCATGTCGGAGAAGGCAACGGCACCCCACTCCGGTACTCCTGCCTGGAAAATCCCATGGATGGAGGAGCCTGGTGGGCTGCAGTCCATGGGGTCGCGAACAGTCGGATACGACTGAGTGACTTCACTTTCACTTTTCACTTTCCTGCATTGGGGAAGGAAATGGCAACCCACTCCAGTGTTCTTGCCTGGAGAACCCCAGGGACGGAGGAGCCTGGTGGGCTGCCATCTATGGGGTCGCGCAGAGTCGGACATGACTGAAGCGACTTAGCAGCAGCAGCAGCAGCAGGCAGCATGTTTCCAAAAAGGTTTGTGAGCTAGTACAAAGTGACAGCGCTCAGTTGTATCCGACTCTTTGCAACCCCATAGACTGCAGCCTACCATAGACTGTAGCCTACAGGCTTCTCCATCCGCACGATTTTCCAGGCCAGAATATTGGAGTGGGTTGCCATTTCCTTCTCCAGAAATGTCTGCTTAAATCCCACTCAGGATCTAAAACTTGAGCCTTATCAACGGTCCATACTTACCTCTTCTGGGAGGCCTTCTCTGATCCCCTACATACAGAGTTAAGTACTCCAGTCCCTGACTCCACAGCATCTTGTGCACTGTGTCACTCCTTTGCTCAGTTGATGAACATTTTTTAAAAGTCAGGACCTGTGGCTGACACTGAGAGCCAGAACCAAATCAGATACTCCCTGTTTGCAAGAGTTCAGAGGTATTAGGCAGCATGTTTCCAAAAAGGTTTGTGAGCTAGTACAAAGTGACAGCGCTCAGTTGTATCTGACTCTTTGCAACCCCATAGACTGCAGCCTACCATAGACTGTAGCCTACAGGCTTCTCCATCCGCGCGATTTTCCAGGCCAGAATATTGGAGTGGGTTGCCATTTCCTTCTCCAGAAATGTCTGCTTAAATCCCACTCAGGATCTAAAACTTGAGCCTTATCAACGGTCCATACTTACCTCTTCTGGGAGGCCTTCTCTGATCCCCTACATACAGAGTTAAGTACTCCAGTCCCTGACTCCACAGCATCTTGTGCACTGTGTCACTCCTTTGCTCAGTTGATGAACATTTTCTAAAAGTCAGGACCTGTGGCTGACACTGAGAGCCAGAACCAAATCAGATACTCCCTGTTTGCAAGAGTTCAGAGGTAGAGGAGATGGACAAGCAACAAAGGACATTCAGAAGGACTGGAAGGCCCAGAGGCGGCGGTGGCTGACCCAGTAAGAGGGCCAGAGGAAGACAGCAAAGTCCAATCGACAAGAGATATGAAGGCCCACTGTAATTGTTTTTACAGAGGACCAACGGAGAAGGCAATGGCACCCCACTCCAGTACTCTTGCCTGGAAAATCTCATGGATGGAGGAGCCTGGTGGGCTGCAGTCCATGGGATTGCGAAGAATTGGACATGACTGAGCAACTTCACTTTCATTTTTCAGTTTCATGCATTGGAGAAGGAAATGGCAACCTACTCCAGTGTTCTTGCCTGGAGAATCCCAGGGACGGGGCAGCCTGGTAGGCTACCATCTATGGGGTTGCACAGAGTCGGATACAACTGAAGCGACTTAGCAGCAGCAGCAACGGCTTGCTAGGCAGTGTCCTGGGTAATTGCATACATTACCTCTAATCTTCACTCAACTCTACCAGACCCAATTTACAGATGTGCATACTTAATTAACTCAGAAGGTTAATTAAAATTATGATAATTATGAAACTATGCTTTCTTTAGTGTTTTCCATGTGCCAGACATTGTGCTAAAAGCAGTAAATACAGTATTTCCTTTAATTCTCACAACAGTCCTAGAAGGCGATAATCCCATTTTTGCCGATGAAAAGACACTAAGACACAAAGACTTCAGTTTACATGGGAGGTTAAATGACTAACAAGTGGCAGAGTCTAGCCTAGAATCCCAAACTCTTTGAATCCTGAAATCACAAACCATCTCCCTCTCTGGCTAGAAAAGTCAGGCTCTCCCCACTCTGCCATTCTGCCTCTCACTAGCTTTATCCAACAAAGTGGGTGGGCATTATAAAGACATCCCCCTTTACACAGCAAGCTGACTCTAAGCCTTTTACATGTCTTTTTAAGGCAGCAACAGAGGATCCTGTGAAGTAGACAGAAAGTTGTGTTATTTAGTCCCAGTTTGTGCAATGGTCACTGATGGTGGTCTTGAGCGGCTGTGTGACTGTCTTCAAGATGCAAAAACCTGTACAGAAGAGTGGAGCGCAGCATAACCTTCAAACTCCTGGTACAAACAAAACCCACTGAGGATGCACACAAGTTCAGCTTAACCAGGACCGTGTACACTGGTACCAGAGATGCGATCTGACCCTCTGCTTTCTCTTTGGTTACTATGATGCAGAGGAAAGTGTGCTGGACTGACGGCAAGAAAACTGGCTTTGAATCCTAACTGCCACTTCCTAGCTATAGTATTCTCATCTGAGAAGTGAGGATAAAGATAGTTCAAAGAATTACTACATCATATGCGGTAATATAGGGCTTCCCTGTTGGCTCAGATGGTAAAGTGTCTGCCTGCAATGTGGGAGACCTGGGTTCAATCCCTGGGTTGAGAACATCCTCTGGAGAAGGAAATGACAACCCACTCCAGGACTCTTGCCTGGAAAATCCCATGGATGAAGGAGCCTGGTAGGCTACAGTCCATGTGGTTGCAGAGAGTCAGAAACGACTTTACTTTCACTTTCTTCTTTCTATGTGGTAATATGGGCTCCCGGGAGGCTCAGATGGTAAAGAATCTGCCTGCAATGCAGGAAATCCAGGTTTGGTCCCTGGGTGTGGAAGATCTCCTAGAAAAGGAAATGGCAACCCACTCTAGTATTTTTGCCGGGAAAATCCCAAGGATGGAGGCGCCTGGCAGGCTACAGTCCATGGGGTTGAAAAGAATCAGACACGACTGAATGACTAACAATTTCACTTCGGGTGATAATATATGGCAAAGCATATTATAAACTCTACCCATGTGTGATTGCTGTATTTTATAACCATTATATCCATAGTGTTGATGATACTGATAAAACAGTGGCTCACATTTATAGAGCACGTTTTCGGTACCAAGCACTCAACAAAGTGCTTCAGACTGCTCCTTACTGTCACTGTATAGTTACCAATAATAACAAAATTCACCTGCCTGTTAGAAGTGACTATGCTGCTACTTCCGGGGCTGAATTAGCTCACATTTCTGCTTACCTTCTTACTGTTTCAATCTATTTATTGGCAGCTCCAAAGGTAATGGAGAAATTGCCTGAACTGCCGACAACTCAGATATACGCAGTTAAATGAGCAGGGCTTCGTTCCCTGTTAGAATCAATGATCTCATCTAAGTGTGCAAAAAGAGCCATCTTGTTAAAAGGTCAGGAGAATTAACTAATCCCACAATGAATAGACTATCACAGCTTTGTGAAGAGAAACATTTTTATTGTCAAAGCTACCTCTTATTTTAATAAGATGCAAAAGCAAATTCTTGCTTTAAAAAAAAAAAAAAAAGTAGGCGGAGGGGGAAGAAAAGCCAGTGCAAAAAGTATTCCAGGTGAAAATGCTAACAAGATCTAGCGTTCCAGGGCAGTTAATTAGGGCACAGCAGACCACCACTGGACAGGGGAGGCTGTCGGCACCCCTGCTTCTCAGCCTGGCCCCCCACGCCCCCACCTGGTGATCATAAATAGAGGCCCCCACAGCTGAGAGGCTGGCAGGTCTCTCAGTCAATCTGCAGAAGATGTGCTCCTGGAAACCAGCAGGGGAAGCCAGGTCTGGATCCAGCTGTAACTGGACTCTCAAGAGACACAGTCCTCCAGAAATAATTTTGGAGGCTGGTGGTAGGGAAGTGAGTATGGGGCCACTGAAACTGGGCTGAGAAATGGCCGGCTAGAAGGTAAGATATAGAGAAAGGAGAAGGATACAGAGTCAGAGATGCCAAGTCCCACCAGTAATGTCATCTGAGGGCCAGAATGAAAGGGACCTTTAACCTGCGATTCAGTCTTAAACATGTCATGCTAGGGGCCCCTCAGTTCTACTGTACTGTTTGATGGGTGGTCAATTTTACACCCAATGGAAAGACAGAAGGAAGGAAAATGGTTTGCTCTGTTCTCCTCTTGCCAAAGCACACAAAGCTTACTTGGTCAGAGACTGTCCAAAGGAAACACAAGCTCAAGCAACCATTTTTCTTTGTCCTTGATAAGAATAACAACAGTAACTCAAAACCTGGTATAAACTGGAGTGCATACATGCACATATGCTAAGTCACTTCAGTCATGTCCGACTCTTTGCAACCCTATGGACTGTAGCCTGCCAGGCTCCTCTGACCGTGGGGATTCTCCAGACAAGAATACTGGAGGAGTGAGTTGCCATTTCCTCCTCCAGGGGATCTTCCCAACCCGGGGATCAAACCCAGGTCTCTTATGTCTCCTGCATTGGCAGGCAGGTTCTTCACCACTAGCGCCACCTGGGAAGCCCACCTAGACTGCAGACTACATGCCAAACTCTTAATTTATAGTAATCAATGTAATCCTCATGGAAAGATGGGTTGAAAAACCACTGGCGCATAGGTACAATGGAACTGAGTCAGGAGACGGATGGGCTCCAGGCTGTTCAGCTTCTCTCCTGTGGACAGAAACTTCCTAATAGCAGAAACTCTGCAAAGGCAAGATGATGGAGGAGGCTGGGCCCTGCCCGGAAAAGAGATAAAAGACCACATATTCCTCATTCTCAGAGTCAAGGAGACCGTCCCAACTACACATGTGCAGAAGGGCTCCTGGAAGGTCAAAAGAGAGGGGGTGCTACCCCATAGTAAGTGATGTCAACTCCCCGTAAGTCTCTCCGCCAGAGTCCATCTTGGGATGAGCACGCACACAGGGGAGGACCCTGAGACACACCAAATACAGACTCAGAGCCTGGCAAAGCCAAATGACGGGCCAAAGGAAACCAGGAAGACATGCCCCATAAAAGCGATTCAAACCACCACCAGGGCGTGACTCTCTCTCAGTATGTGTCTATCCGCACAGACTGTACTCTCTTTTCCTCCTAGTGAATACCTGTTTCACCACTTTCCATCTGTGCGGGAGTTCTTTTTCTGCAAAGCTGAAGGGCCAGGGCCCTGTCACCACGGGCCTAGTGGCTAGGATTTGGTGCTCTCCCTAACGTGACGTGACCTCAGTCTCTGGCCAGGAACCCAAGCCCTGCTTCAAGCCACTGTAGGCTGGGACCACCAGAGATCAGAACTGAAAAGAAACTGAGCTATGGGGATATATTTTTGATACACGTCAGAGTAAGTTACCTAACACCACAGAGCTGCTATAAGTTTGAGGTGAAATTTCAAACTCAGGAGTCTGTGCTCCCCAGCCAAGATTCCTCTTTTATATGCTGCTGTTGCTAAGTCGTGTCCGACTCTGTGTGGCCCCATAGACAGCAGCCCACCAGGCTTCCCTGTCCCTGGGATTCTCCAGGCAAGAACACTGGAGTAGGTTGCCATTTCCTTCTCCAATGCATGAAAGTGAAGTGAAAGTGAAGTCGCTCAGTTGTGTCCAACTCTTCGCGACCCCATGGACTGCAGCCTACCAGGCTCCTCTGTCCATGGGACTTTCCAGCCAAGAGTACTGGAGTGGGGTGCCATTGCTTCTCCACCTCTTTTACATAGTTTACTTTAAATAGAAGATTAAAATGGGTAATACAAAGTTACCAGCAAATAAAGGCGGAAATGAATCTGTGGGGGTCCCCACGGTGATAATATTTCTTACCCCACAGCAGCCCTCATTTACAGCTGTGGACAGCAGTCAGTGCATGCTATCCAGAGGACTTGGAAGTAACCACCAAGTATCCCAAAAGGCTCAGAAGTATACACGGTCCTCTTCACTCTGCTTTAAGACCAGGCCACTGAAACAGTATAAATTATAATCATCGTAATCCCCTTTTCCAGAGGAATTAATGGTAACCATCAATGTACATCACAGGATTATCTAAATTATACCCTGCCACATTTATATAACTGTGTGTACAAAACTCTCCCAAGTACATGGAAAGTGATCTAAATAAGGAACGTGATACTGGTGTTCCCTTTAAACTAGTTGGAATTAAATAAAAAGGTGAAAAGATGTTAAAGAGTTCATAAAAAGGCTGTGGAAAGGTAGTGAGTTCACAGGATCACCTATGTTGAAATGTTAATGATTTCTAAAAGCCAGGAGCTGGGGTGGGAGAATTTTCTTATCCCCTCAGTTCTGGTCCCTCTGATCCCAGGGCTGACATTTTCCAGTCGCCTTTTCCTGCCCAGCAAGACGTGAGAGAAGGCTGGGAAAGTGCAAGCTCCATCTTGACATTTTTAAGGAAAACGCTCAGTAGATGCTCAGATGTTGACAGTCCCCCCACCCCCAGCGCCCAGCCAGCAGGAGGCAATTAACACAGTCATCTTGCAGGAGTCCCTGCTGTAAGCAGGAGAGGTTCTACTGTCACATGGCGCTCCCTTCCCCAAACCGAAAGCACAGAGCTACTTGCATTTGTAAATCAGCAGTTCCAGGTAGTGATTCGAGATGAAGCTCTAATCAAGAAACTGTTGGCTCCAGTGGCATTTTTTTTTTTTTTTGGCTTCAAAAGGCAGCAGGATCCAACCGAGGTGCATGGCTACCTAGTTTTCTGCTTTATGTTAGTGCCCAACTGCTTGTTGTTTGTTTTTAAATAGTATCATTTCTGTAAAATATAACTCATTGGAGTTCTCTTATTTATGTCCTATAAGGTGGAAAGCACAAAGCAAAAAGGCAAAACAGTAACAGCCACAAACTGACAGTGTTTCATTCCCCAAGTACTACTCCTGGTTTTGCACCAAAGCCACAACATTCAAAGGTTTCAAGCTCAGAAGTCATATACACAGAGATGTATACTGCAGTGTGTTATTAAGAAAATCAGAAGCAACGTAGATGTCTTAAAACAGGAGAGTGACTTAGCTAAATTATGATACAGGTACTGGATGGAATATAAGCTAATCATTATGAAAAATAACTGATAGTCCTAAAAGATGATGCTGTGAAAGTGCTGCCCTCAATATGCAAGCAAATCTGGAAAACTCAGCAGTGGCCACAGGACTAGAAAAAGTCAGTTTTCATTTCAATCCCAAAGAAAGGCAACGGCAAAGAATGCTCAAACTACCACAATATTGTACTCATCTCACACACTAGCAGAGTAATGTGAAGCCAGGCTTCACATGTTCCAAGCCAGGCTTCATGAACATGAACTGTGAACTTCCAGATGTTCAAGCTGGATTTTGAAAAGGCAGAGGAACCAGAGATAAAATTGTGAACATCCGCTTGATCATTGAAAAAGCAAGAGAGTTCCAGAAAAACATCTATTTTTGCTTTATTGACTATGTCAAAGCCTTTGACTGGATCACAACAAACTGGAAAATTCTTCAAGAGATGGGAATACCTGACCACCTGACCTGCCTCCTGAGAAATCTGTTTGCAGGTCAAGAAGCAACAGTTAGAACTGGACATGGAACAATAGACTGGTTCTAAATTGGGAAAGGAGTACATCAAGGCTGTATATTGTTACCCTGCTTATTTAACTTCTATGCAGAGTACATCATGAGAAATGCTGGGCTGGATGAAGTACAAGCTGGAATCAAGATTGCTGGGAGAAATATCAATAACCTCAGATATGCAGATGATACCACCCTTATGGCAGAAAGCAAAGAAGAAATAAAGAGCCTCTTGATGAAAGTGAAGGAGGAGAGTGAAAAAAGTTGGCTTAAAACTCACCTTTCAGAAAACTAAGATGATGGCATCTGGTCCCATCACTTCATGGCAAATAGATGGGAAAACAATGGAAACAGTGACAAACTTTATTTTTAGTCTAAAATAAAGGGGGCTCTAAAATCACTGCAGATGGTGACTGCAGCCATGAAATTAAAAGACGCTTGCTCCTTGGAAGAAAAGCTATGACCAACCTAGACAGCATATTAAAAAGCAGAGACATTAGTTTACCAACAAAGGTCCGTCTAGTCAAAGCTATGGTTTTTCCAATGGTCATATATGGATGTGAGTGTTGGACTGTAAAGAAAGCTGAGTGCCGAAGAATTGATGCTTTTGAAATGTGGTGTTGGAGAAGACTCTTGAGAGTCCCTTGGACTGCAAGGAGATCCAACCAGTCCATCCTAAAGGAAATCAGTCCTGAATATTCATTGGAAGGACTGATGCTGAAGCTGAAACTCCAATACTTTGGCCATCTGATGCGAAGAACACTCATTGCAAAAGACCCTAATGCTGGGAAAG
This sequence comes from Cephalophus harveyi, assembly GCA_006410635.1. NCBI lineage: Eukaryota > Metazoa > Chordata > Mammalia > Artiodactyla > Bovidae > Cephalophus > Cephalophus harveyi. Next base: position 68,898 of record SJYT01077026.1, on the reverse strand, counting down.
ATTGAAGGCAGGAGGAGAAGGGGACAACAGAGGATGAAATAGTTGGATGACATCACCGATGCGATAGACATGAGTTAGAGTAGGCTCCGGAAGTTGGTGATGGACAGGGAAGCCTGGCGTGCTGCAGTCCATGGGATTGCAAAGAGTCAGACATGAGTGAAAGACTGAACTGAACTGAACTAACAATGAGCAATAAGGGCAAATGCCTATCATGTAATTTTAAGGGAAAAGAAAGGTAGGACACAGAATCGCATGTTTTTGCATGCAATGTATGTTTATATAAAAACATCTAGAAAGACATATGTAAAAATGACATCAGGCTTTGAATCACAGTGCAGGATGAGTGACGAACTTTCTGTACTGATTTCCAAACTCATTTCCATGCTGTTTACCTTAAAAAGGAAGTTCCACAACCCAGTCTCAGGAAGAGCAAGAGGTACAAAAACGATGATAGAGCAGAGCAGGAAAATTCTGGTTTTGAGTCTATGCCACAGGTCAGACATTTAGGCAAGGGGAATTCCAGGTGCTATTTCATTCAGTCCTACACAAACTTGAGAAAATGATCAGTATTCCCATTTCACAAATGAAGAAAGGGGAGGCTCATAGAGGCTACATGATCTGCCCAAAGACACCTCCTAAGATACTTTCCATGTTTACACCCTGACTGCCATAGGCATGGCTGACCTCCACAGTCAAAACAATGCAAAATCAAGTAAGTGACTTTGGCAGAATCAGTCCTCAAGTGGGGGTCTATCCAGAGCCTTCAGAGCTATATTATTTACTAGGGTCCTGATTCTGGATAAATGACTTTGCCTTTCTGAGTCTCAGTTTCTCTACCTGTAAAACAGATAGCAATATTACATTAAAGGGTTATGGAGTGACACACGTAATTTGTTTAGAACTGTGCCTGGCACACAATAGGAACAAAGCAAATGGCAGCTGTCATCATCGCTGTTATTTTGCTCTGATTTTCCTAAATTCGAGATCCCTTGAAAGACCTGTTTAAGCCAACTCTGCCCATCACCTTTCCTCCTCTCCATACATGGCCCCTAATTTCCCTCCCATGCCAACTGCAGAAATGCCAACTGAAAATTCCTTTGAGTTGAGGGCTGTTTCACTACCCTGCTCCCATCAGCTGCCAGCCTTTGGGCAAAGGAGCTAGAGATATTTGCCCAATGGATAAAACAGTTTTTAAAAGCAGAATCAGTATAAAGCAGCCTGACAGGATCCTACTGGTGACTACGTGGGGCTAATTTTAAATCAAGTAAATATATTGCCTTTCTTCCCATCTCTGGATAAACCTGACTGCAACAATCAGGGTTACTGTCTCTCAACCCCAAATTAAGTGTTTTCTGGAGAATGGACTCTGGCACACTTAATCATTTTTCTGTACCACGCAATGCTGTGGGGAAAGGAGGCCTTTCAGCAAGGATTTGCTGGCAGCCACATGGTATTTCTGTAAAACAAGTTGAGGAGGGAATGGGTGCTAGAGAAGGGGGGGGGGTAGGCACACCCACTGTCAGCGCAGAGATGAAAGGTCAATTTAACTGGAGGGCATTGAAAACTGGTGACACAGCAAGTTGTAGGGGAACCAGGACTGGAATCTAATTTGTACAGAATGGAGTGAACAGCTATTATTGCAGTAATGGAATTAGAAAGCTGTCTTCTCGGGGCACCTTTCACCCAACGGGCTCTAGTAAAACCTCTTCCGTGCATGACTAGTCTAGGGGTTGGCCACCTCCACCACCCCTTAAACGGACCTCAGCCCAGTAATCCAACCCCTTCCTGCCCTGCTGTGCTGCTTCCAGACACGAGAAAATGGAAGGCGTGAAACACAGTGGCTACGAGCACAGCCTTCATAGCCAGCCCTGGGTTCTGTTTCTGGTTCTTGGGTTTACAGTTATATGACTTGATTCCTGTTATTCAATTCCATTGAGTCTCGGGGTCCTCCTCTATAAAATGGTGATAATAGTGTCTAGCTCCAAAGAACTGTTGTGAAGATGAAATAATGTGTTTCACAAGCTTATCGTGCTGCTTGGCATTTGTTCAGATCTACTACCAGAGGGTAGCCGTCTATGTTGGTATCATCATCACCATCATTTGCAGTGTATATTAAAGTTTACACTGAGAAAGTGAAGTAAGGAGATTTCTCAAAGAAGTGGAGAACTCTTTTGAGTTTTTGTTCTGGTTGGTGGTTGTTGGGGGGGTATGGATGCTGCTCTGAATTAACCTAAGCCCCACTCACTGGGGAAATGGGACTTAGGCTTGACTGGGGCAGAGGCTGGAACAACGCTGAGCCCAAGTCTCCTAATTCATCATTGCGAGTCCTTTCCGCTAAATGACGCTGGCACTGAGTCACAGCAGAAAATGCTGTGAGGCTTATGCCTCCAACAGGGGCTGCACTCTCAGACCAGAGGAGTCATTATCTTGAGCCTAAAGCAGAGGGAATGAACCCCCGGGGCAGGTGATGTCAGCCCACCAGGAGGCCCTCCCTCCAAGGCAGGGATCATGTTCTTGTCTCCACCAAGCCCCCAGGATCTGGCCCACAGGAAAGAAGGAGAAATAGAGGAAAGGAAGGAGACAAATGTAATTAAGACTGTTACTGAGACAATAACAGCTTCCTTTATTAAACATCGCACCACCACCACGTGCCTGACACAGTGGGGGAGGGTGCACATTCGTTCCGTCGTCTAATCCCACCACTTTTTAAGCAAGATTGTATCTCCACTTAATGGACTACGAGGACCTCAAAACAAAGTGACCAAGTAGATATTATTAACCTGATCTTGCATCTCTAAAAAACCAAGGTCCAGAATCATCCATCACTGCACCACTCGTCATGGCGGCACCAAGATCCAAACCTGGGTTCTGGGTCACGGCATGCCCTGAGTCCTTCGCAGACCACTGTCAGAGCCCAGGGCAGGCCTCCCGCCGTCCTGATCAGAACAACATGCAGCTTCTGAGCAAATCACGGCCGGCAGAGCAGTCAAGGGAGCGACGCCACTGCGACTCCATGAAGCGGAAGACACGCCACCTCCTCTTCAAACTCAAGGTGTCACTAAGGATCCAGGAAGCAGAGACACCCCCGGGGTCACAAGCCCATCCAGCTGCTCCTGCTGGGGCGTGAAGCCAGCCCTGCCCTAGCAGAGCCTCACAGCTGGCCTGGGAAACCCGGGAAAGGGCCTGTCATTTCCCCGGTTTTGGAGGCGGAAGGCTGTTCTGGAGCTCTCTAGGTTCCCTTTCTTTATGGTGCTTGCAAGCAAGCGCCAAGCCTATTCACCAGGCTATCTAAAGCATTTTTATAAAAGGTGTCTCAGCTTAGCCAAGGACCAGCCTCCCGCGTGTGAGGCCTTGTCCCTGCCACTGAACCATCAAACGAGGCCGAAGCAACTAGGGGCTTGGTTCCACCTTGGGAGCTCCAGTGGGAGGACGTGCCTGTTGCTAGGTTCCATTTCCATAGCTACTAGAGAGACGTTCTGTCTCAGGGCTCCGTGAGGCACCAGCCCATTGCCTGGTTTCTTTTGGCAAACCAACCATGTAACTGGCTTGCCTTTTTTTTTTTTTTCTCAGTGATCAAAGTCAATTAGGAGGTGGTCCCTGCTGTACCTCTAAATGGAGTTTTAATTTGTGTATATATTATTAGGATAGGCCTTTCCCCTCCGGAACAGTCAGTTCAGTGGGAAGAATGAGGTGGACAGCTTAACACTGAGTCTGCCACCTGGATTTGTAACGAGGGATGCTATTTCTTATAATGAGAAGCGTTCTGAAAGAGTGCTGCAAACTCTCATGGAACAGAGTGCGCAGTGCCCCTCTTTCATTCCCCACAGCTTCCCAGTCTCCTGCCCACGGGAGTCTTTTCTAGCTCTTTGGAATTAGACTGCATTTTCTTGCCTCTCTGCCCTGTCTGAGCACAGAACCAGGCACTCAGTTCTTGGATATTCTAGGGACCCCTGTTTGGCTCAGCCCTTTGGCTAGGAAGTTTAGGACAGCCCGGAGTGCCAGGCACCATGTTGATGATGATGATAACAACAGCCACTGTCATTAGCGACACCAAGCACTCTGCTCAGTGCTTGATAAACGTGTCTGCGTTAGTTGCTCAGTTGTGTCTGACTCTTTGTGACCCCATAGATTGTAGCCTACCAGGTTCCTTTGTCCATGGGATTTCCCAGGCAAGAATAGGAGAACAGGAGTGGGTGGCCATTCCTTTCTCCGGGGGATCCTCCCAGCCCAGAGATCGAACCCGTGTCTCCTGCATTACAGGCGATTCTTTCATCTGAGCCACAAGGGAAGCTATTATCAATTAATCCTTGCAAAGCCCTACACTGTAGGTACTACTGTTGTCCTCACTTGCAAGATGAGGGGACTAAGGCTCTAAGAGGTCCAACAACTTGCCCAAGGTCACACATTTCATAAGAGGCAGAGTCACTTCAGATCAGAACTGAATCCAGACTGCCCAGAATCCGTCCCCAACCACTACACACACACTGCCTTTCTGGTTAGATGTGAAACTGTAGAAATGACAAAAATGGAAAATAAAAGAGGAGATCTCATTATTACATGGACCTGCTGTACTGCTCAAACTCTGTTGGTGATAGTTTTCATGAGGCTAGAAAACTCCAGCATTTGGAAGGCTTATCAAGTACAGTACCTGACACTCCTCATGGCTTCTCCCTGTCCTGGAGCCTCTATGTGTGTGGGTTTCTCCTGTTCCTTGAACACTCTTGTCCATCCAGGCTCCAGGCTTCGCGGATGCAATGCCTCTATGTGGAATGGCCACTACCTTCCCTATTTTTAAAATCATTCTCCCATCCTTCAAGGCCGACTTCAAACCTTGACATCTTCTGTGACAATTTCCACCGTAGCCCATGGCCAAAAGTGCCCTCTGCTCTCCCGTCCGTCTGGGTTCCTCGCCATTACTCCAGCACCTCTCCTGTGCCCACCGCCCCGACAGCCTGTGTCCAGGTGCTCCCTAACACCTGATGGCTCTGCTGCCCACCTATGTGCCCAGTGGAGCAGATCTGTAGAGAGAGCCAGGCTCCCAGCTCTCGCCTTAACTGGCTATGCATCTGGAGGTAAGTCACCTAACCACTCTGATCTTCAATTTTTCCATCTGTAGAAAGGGAAAGAATATAAAATCTTCTCCTGGGATTCTTATAAGGATTAAATTTAAGGAAAGTCCTTCATAGATTGTCAAGTGTATTGAAAATATAAGACATTATTATTATGTTGCTTAATCAATGAAAGAAAGAACACCCAGGTTTAATACACAGACTAATGCAAAGATTTACATGGGAAACTTCCTACACAGCCCCAGACTGACACAAGTAGGGATATACACAGAACAATTTAATGAATTTGATGCTTTACGGAAAAGTGAGGATGCATAAACAAGTTTCCAAAGAGGAGTTTTCAGGTAAAGAAAAATGCTACTTCTAAAATTCTCATTTTGAGTCTTTGCAACCTCACCATTCTGTCTCCTCTCAAATATCCTTTTTGCCTGCATAGTGGGTAGAGTCATATATGCGCTCATATACACAGAGAGACACACACACTAAGACACACACAAGTTCAATGAGCCTGTCTTGCTGTAAAATTCTACAGATGGCCTAAATGGTAAAATTCAGGAAAATGTGATGAAACGCAGGCCAGAGCACAATTAATGATACTGGCATTTTTCTCCCCCTCTTCCCCCTCTGGAGGCTATGAGCAAAATCTAACTCCAGGCTCAAAGGCGCAATAAATCTAGCTGTCTGCCAAACACTAGCAGGAAAGGCCTCCTCTGAAATGAAACGTTACACTGGTGACAAGCTAATGCCACAGCCCCACGAAGCCTGGAGGACAGCGAATCAGATAACACAAGGGGCTAGGGGTCAATAAGCAATGTGTATCGAGGCCCTGATGCCATCTGGGCCTCCTCTGCTCTCCAGTCCTGGAGCACTCTGCGTGCACACCACAGCTCCACTCAATGTCACGGATACCTATGGCAATCCTGGCACAAGGCACGTCCCAGGGTGGGGTGGGGTGGGGGGGTGCAGTCATGGATGCCCCATTTTCTTCCATAAGAAAAGGTAATTTCTCTCTTAGTAAGGAGCTCCCTGCATCCTCTGTGATTTACCAGATCAGTAAACCACACCAGTCCCACCCCAGCCCAACTCCAGCTATGGGAATTGTAGAGCACACTGTGAAGGGGGCAGGCTCTGCGGCGAATTCTGGCTCTCACACTCAGTAGTGACGTGGCCTTGGAAACTGACTTGTTCTCAGGCCTTAGCTTCTCATCTATGAGATGGAAATAAAAACAGAATGGAACCTAGCACATGGCTCTGCTGTGCTCACTCGCTCAGTTGTGTCTGACTCTTGCGACCCCATGGACTGTAGCCCACTAGACTCCTCTGTCCATGGGGATTCTCAGGCAAGAATACAGGAGTGGGTTGCCATGCCCTCCTGCAGGGGATCTTCTCAATCCAGGGGTTGAACCCAAGTCTCTCTCCTACATTGCAGGCAGATTCTGTAGCATCTGAGCCACCCGGGCAGCCCAGCACATGGCTGGTACTTGACAAATGTCTGTTGGATGGGTAGGATCATTGAAAGCTTAAATGAGAAATACATGTAACAGAACATGCCTAGCACATGGTTAGCTCTTGATGCATGTGAGCTGCCACCTCTGTTAGATCAGAGGAGGTCATGGTAGGGAAGGGGGCGGGAGGGGCAGAGGACATCCCTGGAGAGGACGGCAACGCCCCCCTTGTTTGCTCTAGGCTGTAGGAATGGAGTGCAGCAGCAGGGGAAGATATTGGAGGAGGGCTCTGAGAGGCAGCATGGTCTAACTAAGGGACACAGGACTTGGAATCAGAAAACCTGGTTTCTAGACCCAGCTCCATGACTTAGCTGTCCTTCCAGGTAAACAAGTAATTTAATTGCAGTAGGCCTCAGTTTCCATATCTGGGGTTTGCAGGATTAAAAAAAAAATGCAGTTAATAATCTTCTACAGTGTGGGGATGCTGGGGATGACTGATGGGTTTGAAAGGCCTCATGTGAAGGCAAGGGATTTCTTGGGCATCCGCCCAGTGGAGTCTCTGCTGTAAGCAGGGAGGCAGCCCACATCCTCCTGCAGTCCCCGTGGTTTCTGCAGTTCTGCCTTCAGTAACAGAGAGACTGAGGACCGTGCTAAGTCCAAAGCACAAATGGGTATTTTAACACAGTCTTCTGAGACAGGTGCCCAAAACAGCCAACGCTTCTATCTAGCATCCCTTGCCTTTGTTTGGACTGTTCCATCTTTCAGAAAGCCATTCTTAGCTTCTCTTTCAGTATCTTCCTTGATTTACAAGGCTCAATGCCTTGGGGAAATTTTATCTGATCTTCTTGGCTACAATGAATTGCTCTCTCCTTTGAACTCCCACAGGGATAAGGTTTAAACCCCAGTAACATGCTTTATCATCTGCCTGCGATTGCCTTTGGCTCCTTACGCATCTGGCTTTCCATGAAACCACGGAAGACTCAAGGCAGTGATGCTAGCTTATCTGGCTTTGGCGGTCCCCGTAGCCCAGGACAGAGCCCTGCGGACAGGCTCAGTGAATGCTCCTCGCCGTCTCGAACCTCAGTCTTCGGAAGCTCCCTCTACTGTATCCCAGATTACCTGAAGTCCCTGTGTGTGCAGATGGCCCTGGCTACTGAATCTGAAAGGGGCTCAAATCTCTGGGTGATCTGGCTGCCTGGAAGAGTGAGACCCACATATCCTCAGCACCTACCAGGGACCACCAGCCTGGCTGGAACCTTTGTAGATGCTCTACCTCTTAATGCTCAAGACACCTCTTGGATATTAATGGACAAAACTATCCATGAGAAAACCAAGACGTGGAGGGATGAAGAAACCTGTGTGAGCAGGACTAGAAGGTCAAGTCCGTGGCTTTTGCTCTTAGACTATATTGCTGTCTTTAGAAGGATGAAGCCGTTTAGCTGCGGTTTCATTGTTTTACTGCTAGAAGGAAGGACACAATGCACTTTTTACAGCCAACTCACCTCCTCTCCCCTTTCCCGCTCCTCTCTTTCTCTGCCTCCCTCCCCTCCCCCCACTGCTGCAATGAAGAGCTGCTTGGCTGGGTCTCCTCATCTCTGTCCCCAGGCTACAGCTCTAAGTCAGCCCTGAGTGACCACCTCTTCTCTGTAACTAGGTGCTTGCAATAGTGGAAAAACAGCCATCAGGGAGACTATTCTCACTTTCTCTCTGCATCTAAATGCAATTAAATTATTTCACAGTAATTAGTTCAGAATAGAAACAAGGACTTGGGGACAGGTTCTTCCCAAGGATGCTAAAAATCTGGAAAAATCAATTCTTCGTCCACATGCCCAGGGTGCAGCTGGGGAAGGAGGATTCTGGACTCACAGCTTGGTCCCTGATCGACCATGAGCTATGCTGCTTCTTCAGGGGCCTTGGAACTACTCATGGGGCAAGCCCCCCCACCCCAAGTCCTGGGAAGAGTGTGCTGTCTCTGTCAGTCTCTGTATCTGCTGTTGTTACAAAACATGACTATCCTAATAAACTCAGGTCCTTTCTTTTTTGAGACATTTCCAAACTGAGGGACTGTTTGGCCCTCACATTCAACATACTTTGTTTGCTGGCGGGAGGGGAAGACAGACTTCATTCATTAGTAGCTCTTGTTAGAAATAAGCAGGCGCCCTGTTGTCTCAGCCTCCTTGCAATAGCCTATTATCTGCTTTCACCGGAGGGGGAAACCGAGGCTCAGAGAGAGCGAGCTTCTCACTTCAGTCTCGCAGCTGGAAGGAACAGACGAGGGCCCACCGCCAGGCCTGTGCCTCATGCCACCCCTGGCTGAACCCCCTTCCCTTCGTTTCCAGGAACTGCTTTTCACTCTCCTACGATCTCCCTGCCTCTAGACTTTTGGTCTTTGTTCCCTGTAAGAGCCAAAGCTTCTATGCTTAGCATTTTTTCTCCCTCCACTCCACGCCTTGCGATATATGTGGGATTCTGGTTCCAACATCCTTGCCTCCTCTCCCTCCTTCAACGCTCTTTTGCTGAACACAGGCTACATCCTGCCACACGCTGGTACAAGAAGCTGTGGCCACAGCGCTGGACAAGACAGAAATCACTCCCGCCCCCACGGAGCTTACAGTCTACAGTGTAAGTCTTACATTCTCAGTGGAGACAGAGCTGAGCCAGGCTAAGACCCAGGCCCCAGCTGCGATGGCGGTGAGGCTCCTGGCACTGTGAGCACGTACGACTGGGTTCCTGGCCTAGTGTGAGGTCATCAGAGGGGCTTCGCTGAGAAAGGGACACGTGAGCTTAGCTTTCGGAAGAGACTGACTGGGAGAAGGCGGGTGGTTCCCTCCGCAAATGAAGCTCCTTTACCTCTCTGGGTCTCAGGGCCACTTGTAACCTCTCTGACCTGCACTTGTCGGACCAGCTGACCCAAGAGCAGACACAAAGCCGCAAACGGGCAGGGCAACCGGGTACTTAGCTGGAGACCCAGGGATTCAGTCCTATCCTTCCGAGGAGTCCTTAGCAGTTGAGTCACGAGGGCTTTGAACTGTCTTTACCTCGTGACCCAGAAATCCTGCTCAGGAAAACACCCCGCAAAGTCAGTGAGAGAGGAAACAAGCAGGTTTTCTTTCTTTCCAGTCACTGAAGTGCTATTTATAACAGCAAATAGTTGGAAACACAGGAGAGCAATGATATAATAATGGCACAAATATTACAGAGGTATCAAACTTGACTAGAACAAGATTTTTGTGTTAACACTTAGAAATATGTTCCTGAAAAGATGGTCCATGAAAAAGGGAGGAGGGCCTACGCGTGTGGATTCTTGCTGACGACACGGTGGTCTTGGCTGTAGTCCTCTAAGGAGGTCAAGTACGACACATAGAGAAACCTAAAACGTTCCAGCTCTTTGCCTTCATATCGTGAATTCTAAAATTATATCTTAAACTTTTCTCAACAACACTTAGAAGTCTTACAGTTTGAAGGCTATGGTAGGTAACACCTGATCTTTGAATCCAGTAAATACATCACTTCTTTGCTACACGTCTCAAAGACGGTACCTAAAACTATGGAGATGGGGACTAGATGAGTGCTTGCCGGAGTCTGAGGATGGAGAGGACTGACTTGACAAAGGGAACCTTTGGAGTGATGGAAATATTCTGTGTGTTGCTGTAGTAATGGTCACATAACGCTGCCAGAATTCATAGCATGGGATGCCTAAAAAGCATCAATTTTCTATATGTAAATTGTATTTCAATAAATCTGATATTAAAAACAGGCAGTCGGGCCCTGGTAGCTGAGCGGGTGTACAGGTAAGGGAGCCACACCTGAGTGGCGTGTGGGTCTCAGTCCTAGTCTAGAGCCCTGAACGGTGCTAGGGCAAGAACTCTGAAGCCTGGGGAGACGGGTGCCAGCCGTTCACCCTCCAGACCCACCCTCCTCTTCTCCCGCCTGCTCTGTGCCCTGGGGGACCGGGCCACATGGTCGGGACGAGTGGGTTCCCTTGAGCTCTGGCTCCTGGTGCGGTCCTGTCAATGGGAGGATAAGCAAGGATGGGGAAGGAGGGAGCTCTGTAAGACGGACAATTTTCTTTCAGGCTGCGCTGAAGCACGGTGAATGACTTACTCACTTCAGCTAGTCCTGGCTGTTTATTCTGATTTTACAGGTGCAGAAACTCATCTGAAGGAGATCAGGTCCTGGTGTGGGTGGCATCAGAAGTCAAGGCAGAAGGATGATGCGGGAGCCACTGATCTACGGAGCTGCGACACTGGATTCTCCTCTCTGGCTGCAGACACAGGCAGCCCACCCTCACAGGCTGTTGTCTCTGAGAGGAGTCCTTTCTCATTGAGCCAGAGTCAGCCTTCCCACCATTCTCATCCTTAGTCCCTGTTCTGCCCTCGTTAGTCCCACAGAGCAAGCCTGCCCTCTCCCCCGCGAGCCGGCCTTGCACACAACTGCGGAGAGCCATGCTGGCCTCCTCAAGTCCTTCTTTTGGGGGGGCTGGAGAATATGTGTCTGGGGTGTGTTATAAAGAGAACAATCTATATATATCTTGCTATTAGTAATTCCCACAGAGCAGCATGAAGGCATCAATCTTGGAGAGAAAGCCTTTAATACAGGATCCTGTATCTTTACAGGTTTCTGTATCTTTATCACTTTTCCCTCCTTCTAAAAGATCAAGTTCAATCATCTCTGTTTCCCATTCTTTGGGCTATAAAGCTAAATCTATGGCTTCTATCCAAAAGGCCTGATACGAAGTCAAAGAGAAAGGGAAGAAAATGAGCCTTATTGCTCACTAATAACACCCAGGCCCAGAGTTCAGCAGGCCTGTGCTTAGGAAGCCAATGGCATCTGAGATCCTGATATTGCAGGAGCGGAACCAAGTGGGCATAATTGTGGGGCAGCAGGGGCTTCAATCACCCTGGCTTCTGTCTCTAATGCTTCCTCTATTCATTTCACATCCAATTCACCTGTACTTGCAGCCTAGGACATAAAATGCACATTTCTGCCACCATGCTTATGCCCACACTATTCTGCCTAGAAACACCTTGGCAGATTTTACCATCTTGCAAGTCTTTGGTTCAGTCATAGCTCACTGAGCACAGCTACTCTGTGCCAAGCACTGTGTTGGGACAAAGTCTGCAGCCGAGACAGCCTAGATAGTGTATTAAAAAGCAGAGACATCACTTTTGCTGAGACATCACTTTGCCAACAAAGGTCCTTATAGTCAAATCTATGGTTTTTCTAGTAGTCATGTATAGACGTGAGAGTTGGATGATAAAGCTTAGCACTGAGGAACTGATGCTTTCAAACTGTGGTGCTGGAGAAGACTCTTGAGAGTCCCATGGACACCAAGGAGCTCAAACCAGTCAATCCTAAAGGAAATCCACCCTGAAGATTCATTGGAAGGACTGATGCTGAAGCTGAAGCTCTAACACTTTGGCCACCTGATGCAAAGAGCTGACTCACTGGAAAAGACCCTGATTTGGGGAAACATTGAGGGCAGGAGAAGAAGGGGGCAACATAGGATGAGACGGTTGGATGGCATCATCAACTCAGTGAACATGAGTTTGAGCAAACTCCAGGAGACAGTGAAGAACAGGGAAGCCTGGAGTGCTGCAGTCCATGGGGTCACAAAGAGTCGGACACGACTGAGTGACTGAACAACAACTGCAGCAGAGAATAAGACATTAGGATGGGAGACCACACTACCAAACAGGAAGGGAAATCTGAGACTTCTCCTTGTATTGCTGCCATGAGGAAGTCACGTGCATAGCTGTGCCTGGTCCATGCCTGCATGAGGGAGGCTGCCCAAGTCTGTGCAAGTCACACTGAGTGCCCAAGTCCACCCCTGTCAACACTGCCCAGGTGACTTGAAGAGCTGGATGACTCAAGGTCTTGTAGACCACGAGCTGCAATAATATCCCAACCAGCAATGCTCTCTAGAAGCTGCCTTTTGAAAAGCGGCAATTAAGCTCTACAACATTCTCACTTATAAATTAAACTATCACCACTTTGAACAAGGATTCTGAAATTTTTTTCCCAATTCAGTCAGCTGCTGGTGGAGGTGAAAAATGCAACCTAATTTTAACAGAGTCCCTCATGGTTTTGGAGCATGTCGGAATGTTCTGCAGTTACCCAGAGGCTGCTGCAGCCCACACTTGGGACTGCACCCTTGGTGCTTTGGCTCAATTTCCTATGAGCACCAGTTTGCAGACTGGAAAGGACCTAAGAGGATCAGTTACTCCCACCCCATCCTTGGCTGAGATAACTGAGGTCCAAGGACAGGTAGCAGCTGTCTCCAGAGGCCACCAGCAAGAGACTCATCCTTTGTCACATGCCTCATTTAACCTGCTTAACAGCCTCCAGAGGGAAATACTACTTTTCTTCCCAATGGTAGATGAGGAAACCAAAGTTCAGAAGAGTCACACAGCTGGAGAGTGGCAGAGCTATTTCCACTGAACCCCATATTCTCTTCCAATCAGAAGGCTGTTGTTTAGTTACTCAGTTGTATATGTAACTCTTTGAGATCCCATGGATGGTAGCTTGCCAGGCTCCTCTGTACATGGGATTTCCCAGGCAAGAATACTGGAATGGGTTGCCATTCCCTCCTCCAGGGAATCTTTCCGACCCAGCGATTGAATCCACATCTCTTGCATTGGTAGGCAGGTTCTTTACCGCTAAGCCACCTGGGAAGTCAGATCAGAACACCTGCTCTCTTTAGAGAAATCACCCAAATGAGGCCCCACCCTCTGGAGGGACCTGGACCTGACAACAAAATAAACCAGCATCCCAGGGTAATCTCTGGGTCTCCATTTAAATGTAAGACTTTTCCTGGTTTTTGTATTATTAACAAGCATTTTAAAAAATCTCCTGATTTAAAGGCTGATCTGGCTAGACAGGTGCTTGAAGAGACCTCAAGATATGACTCCACACTCTCTTGCAGTCCTCAGTGTCTGCTTTTTATGCAAGATTCAGAACTCAAGGGGAGCTGTTGGTTTTATCTGGATAGAGGTGACTGGCAGGGAAGCAAAAATCAACTTTTGTCCTAGTTAAAGAAATGATGCAAGGTGCTTTGGGGTAATGATTCTTGCGGCTGCTTCCCTGGAACAGAGAGACATCCCTACAAATGCTTTCTGACAGGTCCCCTTGGTTGTTCTGTCAGCTGCCCTTGTGACTAACACAGGCTGGGGAGCCTTCAGGCACTGCCGTGAGATGATGCTGGCCCAAGTTCTCTCTCAAGACTTATTCTTTTCCATGGGATGCTAACAGTACTAATGATCCTATTAATAATCATAACAGTATCTAACATTTCTTGAGAGCCCACTCTGTGCCAGGCAGTGGGATAGCTGCTTTATGCAAATTATCTTACTGAAACATCACAAAACCCCGTGAAGTGGCCACTATGATTATTCCCATTTTATAGATGGTTAAACTGAGGATGCTGCTGGTGGTGGTAAGTCACTTCAGTTGTATCTGACTCGGTACGACCCCAGAGATGGCAGCCCACCAGGCTCCCCGGTCCCTGGGATTCTCCAGGCAAGAACACTGGAGTGGGTTGCCATTTCCTTCTCCAATGCATGAAAGTGAAAAGTGAAAGTGAAATCGCTCAGTCGTGTCCGACTCTTAGTGACCCCATGGACTGAAGCCTACCAGGCTCCTCCATCCATAGGATTTTCCAGGCAAGAGTACTGGAGTGGGTTGCCATTGCCTTCTCCAAAACTGAGGCTAATAGAGGTTAAATTAACTTGCCTGAGGTCTCAAAGCACATTAGGTAGCTGAACTGGGACTTGAAAGCAGGCAGCCTTATTTCATGGAGGAGGGCATGGCAACCCACTCCAGTATTCTTGCCTGGAGAATCCCCATGGACAGAGGAGCTCGGCGGGCTACAGTCCATGGGGTCGTGAAGAGCTGGACACATCTGAGCAACTAAGCACAGCACAGCACAGCCTTATTTTAGAACTCAGGCTCTCAACCACAATGCTACCCTCGGTCCCCTCTCCTGTAAAAAGGGCCTAATCATTCCAGCCACATCAGCCATTGGGAAAGTGGAAACTGAAGTTTAGTGAGGTTAAGCCACTTGTTCAAGTTTACACAGCCAGCAAGGTATGCAGTTAGGGTCTGAATGGGGTTTTCTGATCCTCCATCATCTGAGCTACAGGGTAGTGGCTGAGAATATGGCCTTTGAAACCCTATGTCATTTACCAGTGTGCGACCCTGGCAAAGCATTAACTGAGCTTTAGTTTCTTCTTCCAGGAGACACAGAACTGTTATGAGTGTTCAGAGAGGTGATAACTGTTTAGTAATGGCTTGGACCAATGCTAGGTACATAGCAAAAATTTAGAATATCAGATACTAAGATGGGCTTCTCTGGTGGGTCTGATGGTAAAGAAGCCACCTGCATTGCAGGAGACCCGGTTTGATCTCTGGATCGGAAGATCCCCTGGAGAAGGGCATGGCAACCCACTCCAGTATTCTTGCCTGGAGAATCCCCTGGACAGAGGAGCCTGTGGAACTCTGTCCATGGCGTTGCAAAGAGTCGGACACGATTGAGTGACTAACACTACACTACTAAGATGGGAAAGTTACAGCATAAAGCTTAAGACTGTGAGCTCAACAGAGAGGGAAAAACCAGATTAAAAGCGCCAGCTCAAGAGGCTGAGCGCACAGTCTAGCCATTGACTGTGCAACAGTGGATGAGTTACTTAAGGTCACAGGGTTTCCATGTCCTTATCTGTAATTTGGGGATAATAACCCACAGGCCTATGGGAGATTTCAATGAGAAAACACAAGCAACGTGCTTAGAAGATCAGGGCCGAGTGGACAGGGTATGATGGAAGCGAACTGCCCTGATCATTAATCACAAAACGTGACCCCTGTTATTTCTACTACCCTAAACCACACTGCTTCTTGGGGTGAAAATGTTTTTAAAATGATTAAATGCTATCAAATAAAGCATTATTACCACGACGGCACAGGTTTCACCATCCGACTTACAGCGAACCTTCCCCCTACATCCTCCTTTCCCCATTATGTTCTGCGAGCAGATTTCTTTTCTTCGGGAAAGAAAAGGCAGGGTATTCAAATGGAGACTAAACCAACCTGAAAACCTTCCCAAGGAGAGTGGGTGACTAAGGCAAGGCACCCACCCCAGGGGTGGCCTCTCTAAAAAGGGCGTCCTTCGGAGGCAAAAATCACACATCTTTGCGTGATCCTTAAGAGATCCCCAGGCTCACCTTAAGAGATCCCCAGGCTCAGTGAGGGTCCTCCCTAGGTTCCCAGTCCAGGGCAGAACAGACAGTAACATCCCAGGGGATGAGAAGACAGCCCGAGGGCGAGGCCCTGGGTCCTGCCGCCTTTATGGGTAATCAGTGCCGACTCCAGCTTCTCCATCTTCCTATGAAACAGCAGCCAATGTGTCTACAAATGAAAGGTCACCAGTTGCTTCGTTCTCAATAAACTTTCCAACTAAGAAACTGAAAGTCAAGTGGATCTTGAGCCCCATCCAGACGTGGCAGCCCTGAGCAGACCCCGGAGAAACAACAACTCTTTCCTGCCCTCTGTTTTCAACTCCCTCTCTGCTGGTGAGGTGATGCAATTCTTCTCTGGAACTTGATAGGATGTAAAAAATAATTACAAATGAAAAGGTTATTCATAATTTTTAAATGAGTTAATTAGTAAACCCAGTCAGACTCGCTCATTACAGTAATTAATAATTGATTATACTTGAAATTAAACACAATTTTTCATCAAAATCTAATTAAAGATCTGCGCTTCTTGCCTGTTGATGAGATCAGCTGGTCTGCTGGCAAAAGTCTTTGTGAAGGATATTTGTGTGCGGCAGAGACAATTAATTTGATTTTGAATAATTGATAGATCCTTACAAGTTAGTCATCACGGCCTGAGATGATGGCCAAGCCAACGAGAGCTCACCCTTGGCCCTTGGAGAGCCAAGCAACTGGAGAGCAAGCACAAGGCTGCCAACCCAGCCCTTGAGGACTCGTGGGACCCAGCTGGCACCCGCAATGCACTCGCGGCCTTAGCTTCCACTTCCTCCAAACTCAGAAACATCCTTCCAAGGTAGTGGACTGTGAGGGAGAAATCAGGACTCAGGGGGAGACGTAAGTTGCCCAAGGAGAAACAGCTGCTCGGTGGCTGAGCTGGGAATGGAATCCAGACTCTCAGGCTGCTGCGAGCTCTGCCCCCAAGTCTCCTTGCTGAGTCTCCAGGTTAACAGAGGGAAGCTCCCAGGCTTGCCTCTCTGATCTGCCCCTTGGATATGGATCCTAAACTCCTGTTTTGTCTATATACCTCAGGCTTTGGCAAAAGGATGTATTTATTCTTGGCAGGAACACCTTCTCAGTGGATTGACCTCTCCTGACTTGAGACCCAAATTCTCCCAAATCAATCTCAACCACCCCTCTCCCCGCAACACTGTCGCCCTCTGAGTTGAAGCCCTCATTTTCTCCTGACTTATTTAGGCAGTAAGGCCCGTTCTTCCTCCCTCCACCCTGAACTTTCTAAGACAAACGTGTCCTGCCACTACTTCAAGCCCTTCAGGGGTTCCCTGTTGCCCGTCCAGTAAGGTCTTGAACTTGGCCTCCACGGTGATCTTCAGAATCTGACCACTCTCTCCCACATTAGCTCCAATCATGGCCCCTATGGCCCTCAAAGTCTTCAAACAGAAAACGTCTTTGCCACCAGATCACCTGCTTTCAAGACTTGGAAACGTCCCTTGGTGTGAAATTCCTTTCCTTCATGTCTACTTCTGGCTGTGACCTGAAGACTCAGCTAAAACAGCACCTTTGCCAGGAAGCCTCCTCGGGTCCCTTCTGGAAGGGGCTGGGTATTCCCAGCTGCTCCCCATGTCACAGGTAATATACTACGGGGTCACGTTGGATCAATCGCTGCCTCTAAGCTGGCAGCACCTCAAGAGTAGGGGATATGCTGTTGGCCCTAGCGCAGCACAGTGCCTGACTCAAAGAAGGCACCTTGTTTGGTTTGCTGAATGAAAAAGAATATTCGCAAAATTGTAGATTCTAAGACTACTGTGAAATGGAGTATTTCCTGTCATATCAATAAACAAGGATGTCGCAGCCATCAGCAATTTCAGGCCCCCAAGCGTGAATTTCTGAGCCCTGAGGGCACCCAAAAGGGAGAACAATGCTTATGATCCAGCAGCTGCTGCTACTCCCTACAGTGAACAAGGAACTAAGGATGTGAAAAATCAAGAAGCAGGATGCCTACCTCAGATAGCTGAGATACATGAGAGGAATGATTTCAGTGAGCCCAGCCTCTTTCATCCTCCCATACATAGAAAAGTGCCAAGTTCCTTGAGATACCTGGTTCTCCTTAATTAACAACAATCTTTTGATATTCAGACTACCTGTCCCTTGCTGCAAACTTCTGTATAACCTGACTCCTACCCTGCAGCCTACATCCTCAGAGCAATTATGTCAGGGTTATTCAGAGTCTGTCTCCCAGGCTTGACGTCCTAAAAATTCTCACCAAATAAAACGTCAGGTTCCAGGTTGTGACTATTTTTGGAGTTTGACATTATCAATGTGGGAAGGAAAATGAAAGGTCCTCCAGTGACAAGCCCTATTCAATGAATGAATCTCTGTCTTGCTTACGTGGTCATTAAGCACTATTTGTACTCTTCCTAGACAGGAAACTCACCAGCCCCCACAGTAGCCCCTGCTTTTAGATAGTTGATGATATAGTCTTACTAAATGGGAGAGGAAGAAGCCCATGGGATGGATGGCAGAAAGAAAGGTTACTTAATCAAATAAAGACTTAGACTTTCTGAACTAAGTTACACAGTGTATAGTATAAACCTTATGATTTTAACACAAAACAAGTTGCTGTCTCTTGAACAGTGACAATGCTTGTTCAAAAGTCTTCTCATCTATAACCTGTTTGCAGGGCGGTACTGGAGATGAGGACAGAGAGAACAGAATTGTGGGCACGGCGGGGAGAAAAGGGTGGGATGGATGGGAAGAGTAGCATGGAAACATGTACGCTGCCATATGTAAAACAGACAGCCGGTGGGGACTTGTTGTATGACTCAAGGAACTCAAACTGAGGCTCTGTGACAACCTACAGGGGTGGGATGGGGTGGGAGGTGGGAGGGATGTTCAAGATGGAGGGGACACATATATACTTATGGCTGATGCATGTTTATGTATGACGGAAACCAACACAATATTGTAAAGCAATTATCCTTCAATTAAAAATAAATTAAAAAAAAATTATGGTTCTCAAAGGAGAAAGGTGGGGAGAGGGGTAAATTAGGAGTTTGCGATTAGCCAAAAAAAAAAAAAAGTCAACTCATCTGTGAAATATAATGATGTCAGTAAAAAGCAAGGGCTGTGCTAGAGGTCGGTGGGGTTACAGTACTGGTGATGCCACGGAGAAACTGCTGCGCCAGGTGGCCGTGCTTGGAACCCCACAACCCTCCCCGGTAACCCGATCTATGTCAATCCTGAAGCTCTTGCAGAGCCTGGCTGGGAGCTGAGTGCTCCCAGTTTGGCTGTTCCTTTTTACCCGACGAACCAGAGCAGGGGTGGCAAATACTTGGCTTGTCATCAATATTCTCCACGCCTGTCACCACAAGAGACATCAGCAATCAGTCGCAGACTCTTCCACGGAGTCTGAACGAAGCCTTGGGAGGCTTCTCAGCACAGCTTTTCAAGGCAGCCACAGCTAATCAATCAGACAGAAGAGCAGATAAACACATATGCCAACCTGATCTCGATGCCATGAGACTCTCCAACCCAATCTTCACAAGCGGAGAAGAGACCCGGCATGCCAGATAAGGCTTACTGCAGCTCCAGATGCTTAAGGAGTCTTTGTTCGGAGGGTTATCATCTTCCTGATTACTTGTTTTTACTTAAAGATCTTGAGAGCGAAGTGACTTTACAGCTTACATCACCCAGACCCCCATTCAGGCTTGAGTCTCTTCCTCACAAACCAGTGGGAGCCGTGCTCTATTCATCACCCCTAGTGACAATGCTTACTACCTGTCGAGACAGTCCTCTCCCACCCATGGTGACTTTGCTTGTCAGAGTCCTTTTCCACAGCGGGCAGCACTCTGTCTTCCTCTGGCTTCTGCCAGTGAGTTTCATTTCTATTTGTTGGGTTTACACAGCAAGGTTTCCTTTGCTAAAAGAAGGATCTCAGAATGCCTGAGCGTGGATTCCAGGCCTTCTCAAGCTGGCCTAACCTACCATACATCTTAGAATGATAGAATCTGAAGGTTGGGAAGGACAGAGGGTTAAGCCAACCCTGGTGGATGCCGTTACTAACAGGCTGATTTACAGAGAGGCAGCGGACTCTACGCCTCTCTCCGGAGTAACATCCTTCCTGGGAGCAGGCCAAAGGCCAAAGGCAGGGGTCGGAAGCAGGACACCCAACTGTGCGGCAAACACATCAGAAGAGCGCGCAGTGGGGGTGTCGCAGGCACGGCGCTGGGCCTAGAGGAGTGTGTTACATGGTGGGAACCCTGGGGTCAGCTAGGCAGGCCAGTCTGTGCCGCTCCCCAGCCTGTGTGCCCCCTCAGCCAGCGCCAACCGCCCACGGGGGGCCCTTCCCAACCGCAGTCTCCCACTGGATCTTGGCTTCCCCAGGAGGCCCAGCCAGACCCTCACCTTCCGACCCGCTTCCCTGGCTTGAGGTCAGCGCAGCCCACTCTGTGGCAGCTTCCCTCCAGCCCTAGGGCCTGCGGCCTCCTCCTTGCTGCTCGCTGCAGCGGCGTGGCACCCACAGGAGAGGCCAGCCTGCTGTCGAGCCTCCCAGCTGGCCACTTCGTTTCTAGTGACTACCACCCATGACAGTCATGTCACAGACGACGCCAGGCTTCCATCGCACGAGGGGGCCGACAGGATGTGCATCCAGGATGTACAGGCACGCCGCCTTCCTGGTGTACATGCAGGAGGAGGGGATGGTCCCAGAGCCCCCCCTTGACAGTCTTGGGGTGCAGGGGGCGTCGTTACTGGCCAGCCCAGGGCACCCAGGCTGCACGCTTCACCCCGCGAGCTCTGACTGCCCACAGGTGTCTCGGTCACTGCCCTCTGGGCCGAAGGGGCCCCCAGGGACGCTGGGGCGGGGGGTACTTACCCACAAAGTACGCCAGCAGGATGACCAGCGTGGCCGAGATGGCAATGGCGCTCAGGGCTGCGCACTTCCAGTTACAGTACTTGGAGGGCTTCTTGAGGTTGAAGGCCGGGCGGGAGAAGGTGGTGCGGGGCAGGGGCCGGGGCGGCGGCGAGTACACTGTGCTGGATGTCAGAGGGTAGCCTGGCGCTGCGCTGCAGAAGAGCGGGGAGGTGCCTCCGGGCTTGAAGAGGAAGTGCCTGCGGACGGAGAGAAGCCGGGGGCGGCAGGGTTAGCCGGCGCCCTGGGAGCCCACACTGGCCTGAGGGTGGAGGCAGCGGTGGAAGAAGCATGCAGAAGAGCCTAGAGAGACGGGGAGAGAGAGAGAGCCGCCACGGAGGAGACGAGGGACACAGAAAGGAAAATCATGTGCCGGACAGAACAGGGCACACGGAGACACGTTTCCACGGAAACACGGGTGGGACAGCCCTGCCCATGGGGAACCCACCCCAGCTGGACAGAAGGCTGGGTGCTGAGATCCTTTTCCTGGGAAGCCACGGGGGGGCTGGGATGCTGTTTTCTTGGAGAAGGAACTAGATGTCTTCTAAAATTATTGCAGTAACTTGGAAAACGCCTTAAATCCTATTCTGGCCACCCCCCCGCCCCGCCCCTCCCCCGGAGATAATGAAACCGCCAGTTTTTCCTCTCCCTCTAATGCATCCTTTACTTTTGTACCATGGTGGAGGAATGGAATACCAACTTTTTTTTTTTTTTTTTAAGGGAGTTGGGCTTCCCTGATAGCTCAGTTGGTAAAGAATCTGCTTGCACTGCAGGAGACCCCTGTTGGATTCCTGGGTTGGGAAGAGCCTCTGGAGAAGGGGTAGGCTACCCACTCCAGTATTCTTGGGCTTCCCTTGTGGCTCAGCTGGTAAAGAATCCGCCTGCAATGCGGGAGACCTGGGTCTTCGATCCTTGGTTTGGGAAGATCCTTTGCAGAAGGGAAACACTGCACTCCAGTATTCTGGCCTGGAGAATTCCATGGACTGTATATTCCAGGGGGTTGCAAAGAGTCGGACAGGACTGAGTGACTTTCAGTTTCACTTTCACTTTGGTAGGGGTGGGAACCAAGAAACCACTACTAAACTCTGCCAAGGTCAAGAGTCCCTTAGTGCGTGTTACACAGCAAATGGCAGCAAACGCCTTCAAAGAACTCTGCTCAGAAGCCAGTCTGCTGCCTTCTAGGCCCCTGGTGACAGCTGTGGCAGAAGACAGACAGGCAACTGTGTCCTGCAGCCTGGCCATAGCCTTGAGGGCAGCATGGCAAGGTCGAAGCACATGGTTGTGGCCAAACTAGGTGCCAGGAAATCCTCCACAGCCTGTCTTTAACCATGGCCATGGGAGGACTGGGAAACGGGGTGCACTGCAGGCCCCCGGAGTCTTAGGGCAGAAGGTAAGACTGAGAGGGACCTTGTACCCTGCTGCGGTGCACGAGGCCTCGGGCCACAGAATACAGCGCCAGGGCCGGCAGACATACAACACAGGGCCTGTGCTGCATAGAGGCGGCTACATGAGATGGCTTCCGGATGTCAGAGGCAGCCAATGAGATGCCGGGAGCGCCATATTAACAAGACTGCTGTTAATATGCTGGGGGATAGGATACTCCAAGGATAAACTCTTGCAAGTTGAACACAGGCTTGGGGATGGGCATGCAACATGGCCTCATCACTTCCCCCAGGAGGTCCCAGAGAAAGGTCTCAGGGTCAGCATGCAGGAGCGGGAGCCACAGGGAGAGCACACATAGAAGGAAGGAGCATGGGGACGTCACCTACCCGTCATTGTAAGCCCCATCATGGCGGGAGGCGCTGAGAATGTCCATCTCAATGAGGTTGTCCTGCAATGTCCCTAGGAATGGCTGCTTGCCTAGGTTTCTACACACACATGGAGACATGAATGAAGCCATGAGTCATGCATCGATGAAGGGGAGAGTAGAGAAACACAGAGAGTGGCTGACTGGTGCAGCTGTGCGTGAGACGGGTGGGGCGCGGTTTCCAGGCGAGGGGGCTGTGGGCAAGCCCCCGGTGCCCAGGGTCTGCCTGGCCCAGAGCATCTGGAGAGAGCACCCTCCATACAAACCTGTAGGTCTGCCAGCTGTGTGCATCACATCGCATCTCTGACTGGTGAAGACTGATTATGGCTCATATGCTGAGCTAGGCACATGATATCCATTTATCTCAGGTCTTCAAAGAGGCGCGATACAAGGAAGGCAGTGTCGTCCCCTTTGTATAGAGCAGCGAATGGAGACGCGGGGAGGTCCCAGGACAAAGCTGAGGCTACCAGCTAGCAAGGTTCAAAGCAGGAATGTGAGCCCAGGTTTATCTGGTTCCAGAGCCTGGCTTTCTCCTCTACTTGATCCTGCCTATATCTGCTTTAACAACAGCCAGAGATATTCACTTTGCTCATCCAAAGGAAAAAGACAGACAAGCATTTTGGGCCCTTTGTTTTTGAAGCAGTGGTTCTCAAACTTGTAAGCATCAGAATCCTCGGGAGAGCTATCCTTTGCTGAGGCTCAGCCCCAGAGATTCGGGGTCACTGGGTGTTGGGGGGTCTGGGGATCTGCATTTCTCATGAGCCCCCCAGGTTGCAATGTGATACTGAAGGGTCAGGGTCCTTTGGCAGTGTGGTGATAACTGATTGGCAGGGACAGAGCTCCACAGAGACAGGGGGCTCTTTCGTCTTCCACATGCATTGAGGGCACTGAGGCCTTCTGTGACCCAGAATGAAGGTCGACACACTCGCCACTTTGGTCTCAACTATGCCTGCTAAGTGACGCCACTCACACACAAGTGCATGGGGTCTTGTTTCCCGATGTTTCAGGGTTGCTGCCACCTCATTTGAATTGTTTTGAACAAGCCCGTGGTGGATACCCACGGCTGTCTGTGCCTCAGGGAAGGATTGACTGCAGAAAGTCACCTTTTGGGGCCAGCCCGGCCAGATACTATCCTTCTGACTTTGACCAGATCTTGAGAACTGGAAAACTAAATTCAAGCCCCCTTTCTGCCGCATTCTTGCTGTGTGACTTTGTGTAGACACTTTAACCTCATCTAATCTTACACTACTGTATCTATAAAATGGGGCTAATAATACTAAACTCACAGGTTGCTATAGGAACAACTAAGGAATATTGGAAGTATTTTCAAAGTTTAGGCAAATGTTACAGAAATACCAAGGCTAGCTATAACAGTGACTACCTAACCTACGTCTCGGCTTCCCAGGTGGTGCTAGTGGTAAAGAATCTGCCTGCCAATGCAGGAGACGTAAGAGACGTGGGTTCAGTCCTTGGTTGGCAAGATCCCCTGGAGGAGGGCATGGCAACCCACTCCAGTATTCTTGCCTGGAGAATCCCATGGACAGAGGAGCCTGGCGGGCTACAGTCCACAGGGTTGCAAAGAGTCAGACACGACTGAGGGACTTAGTGTGCATGCACCCTAGATCCACTGTATACTTCTCACTGTCTGCTGTTGCTGCTGCTGTTAAGTCACTTCAGTCGTGTCCGACTCCGTGTGACCCCATAGACGGCAGCCTACCAGCTTCCCTGGCCCTGGGATTCTCCAGGCAAGAACACTGGAGTGGTTGCCGTTTCCTTCGCCTCTCACTATCTAGAGCTGTGCAACTATCATCCAGTGTAAATCTTTCTTCCCCAACAACCCTGCAAAGTCTCCATTGCATCCTTGTTTTGTAGGCTGGCATGCATGGCATGGCCTGGAGAAGTCCCAAGGTTCTATCATATAGTAAGCAAGTGGCAGAGCCAGACTGAAGCCTGAGTTTGTCTGCCATCGGAGCTCAGGCCCGCTCAGGCCCTCTCTGCCCATAACCTGCCCAGCCCCACAGACTCGCAAAAGGAGGGGCTGTAAGTACTGTCTCAAGGCACCATTCCTGGCCTTCCCAGGGATTGTGGGGGTGCAGACAGCACCGTTTTGCAGCCGAGCCTCTGAGTACCACCGTGCTGGGGGTACCTAGCAGTCTGGGTGGCAGCCGGTTCTGGAAGCCACCCCTGGGGCATTCCACAGAGCTCAGAGTTCCCGCAGGGGAGCGGAAGTCCCTCGGAACAGCCCCATTTCTGCCCCCAGGCAGGGAGGCCTTTTGACGAGAGGTTGTGTGACCCAGCGGGAAGCACACGGGCCCTGGGGTCAGGAAAGTCTGGTTCTCTCAGTCCCTGGTGTACCCCAAGGGGAGTGTGTCTGGCATATCGTGAGCCTGTAGTTGGTGTTTAATTGAGGGTAGCACAGGGGGTGCTTTACTATTATTTCCTCTATTCCCTGCATTTCAGGAGGACATCTGCAGTCTTTTCATAGTCTATACTGCCCAGCCTGGGCAGGCCCTCACTCCCCTGTCCAGGGACCCCAGAGCTGAGCTCTTGCTGCCTTCCTGGGGCCTGAGAGTGAGGCATGCTCACATGGCATGCTCACCAGGACACATGGGGGTCTGGCCTGTATCACTAGGTGAGGACTGTGCTTTCAGACAGTCAAATCTAATCTTTAAGATGCATCAGTAGCAAGTAAATATATTCAGGGAAAAGGGACAAAGGATAAAGATCAAAACGTTAACAGTGGGGATTTTCCAGTGTCTGGAATAAGAGCGATTTTAATTTTGTAATTTTAAAGGAAACTTAAAGAGAGAGAGAGAATGAGCAACTATCTCTTGAAAATACAGATCCATTCAAACAAGGGAAAAGGCAACACAACAGAAAAGGGTTTCTAGAGTGACCGAGTGCCTGTCATTTCCTGAGAGCGCGTCCACATCCACACTAACTCAGGTGTCAATCATTTAGATCACTCGGGAACTTGGGGGTACATGAGTTCTGCTGAAATACTGCCCATTCAGATGCTGCTTTTGCCTTGAACTGTGCTGTGTATGTGCTCAGTCATGTCTGACTCTTTGTGACCCCGTGGACCATAGCCTGCCAACTTCCTCTCTCCATGGGACTCTCCAGGCAAGAATACTGGAGTGGGTCGCCATGCCCTCCTCCAGGGGATCTTCCTGACCCAGGGATCGAACCCACATCTCTTTGCATCATCTGCATTGGTAGGCAGTTTCTTTACCACTGTTTCACCTGGGAAGCCTTTGCCTTAAAATAACAAGCTTTATTCCATACTTTCAGAACTGAGTTCTGGGTCAATTTATTAGGCCTCATCTGACTCTGAGAAAACCAAGGCCCACAGCCACACATGTCCCACTCCCACCCACATAGCAAGTCAGTGGCAGAGCTGGAATGAAAACTCCGGTGTCCCAATGCCCAGTTCAAGGGTCCCCAGTACATTTTGTGTCTACCTCTGCCCCCAACATCTGGGTTTCTGGTTCTTCTGAAACGTAAATGTGATGAGGGTTTCCTGATGGGGACCCTGAGCTGTTGAGCCCTCCCTGGGCCACAGTCTTGCAGGGTCTCCAGCTCACTGCTGCTGGGAGCTCAGGTACGGCCGTCAGATTCATCTGACCCTCACATTGCTGCGTGTTGTTAACTCATTTTACAGATATGGAAGCTGAGACCGAGATATTAGAGACTGCCCGAGATCACACAGCAATGAAAAGCTAGAGATGGGACTCAAACCCAGATCTTTCCGACCTCATCAAGCTGCCTATCAGGAAAGAGCAGCCAAGGGCTTGGAGAGGGCACTGCAGGGTAATGCTAGACTGTTCCTAGAGCTCCTCTTAGAGGGGAGAGGGGACTGGCTCCCTTCAAAGCTTGAGGGAAGGCCCTGGATCAGTTCCTGAGCTGCCTGAAGCGGGGTTCCATCTCTTTGACCCAGGGCCGGATGAGCTTGCCTCCCAAATGCAGAAGACAGGGCTTTGGGAGAGGAAGTGGCTGGGGAGCTGCAGTGGCCAGTGGTTCTTCTGGGACCGCCCCGTTCCACAGCCCATCTTCTTACCACAAGCCCACTGTCCTGAACCAGGTTTCCACCCACAGGGCCCTGGGACAGCCGCCGATAAAGCAGGACAGGCAGGGATCACACCCCACACCCTGCAGCTGAGACCCTCCCACAAGGTGCTTGGGGTGTAAGAGACTCAGCCAAACCCACTTAAATTTAGTTATGGAGCTGGCATTTGAGCGGAAGGATGGACAAAGAAAAGTGAACCAGGTCTTCCATGCCATTCCCACGATGTCCCTCTCGATTTGAAAGATGTTGACAGCTCCTCACCCTCACGTCTACCACTCCAGCCCCTGGGCCCACAGGGTGAAGTGCGCCCTCCTGCTCATGGAACTCAAGGGTCACTGATCCCTATTTACTGTCATCTCCGCAGGGAAGCCCTGCAGCTCCCACTTCAGCCAACTCCCAGCCCTCTCCCCCAAAATCCAAGTTCCCTCCTGGACTTTGCACAACCCTCATCTCAGAATTCCTTTCTCCCCTGAAACTCCACTCGTACATGCCCCAGGACGCTACCTTTAATAATCAGAAAGGCAGCACTGGACAGTGGTTAGGGGCAGAAACTCCGAGTAGGCTGGCCCGGGTATGGATCGTGGGCCTGCCCTTCACTGGCTGCAGCTCCTTAGGTAAGTTTCTTAAGTTTTCTGTTCTTCAGATTCTTCACTTCTCCAGTGAGGAGGGTAATAAGAGATAGCAGAAGAGTGCAGAAGAACTGAGATAGCAGCGCTGACAGCTATCCTTTTAAGGGCATGCTTATAAGGTTGGTGTGTCTGCTTGTCTGGTGTCTGGGAACTTAGGGTTCAGGCGCGTTCCCACCGTCAACTGATTAGAGGGACTGACTCACTGAGCCTCAACTATTTGCACAAACACCAGGGTTTATGCTGAACACACCTGCCTTCCTCCTGGGAATCTGGATTTTGGATATACGCCAGGCAGGAGGCAAGGTGTCCATGTGACCAGCCCTCAATAAAACCCTGGGCACTGAGTCTCTCATGAGCTTCCCTGGTTGGAAGCTCATTAGCACACTCAGTATGGACTCTCTGAGTGTTTGTTATGGTTATTATTTGGTGCTTCTAAGCAGGGGAGGGGGCGGTCACACCGTCCCCTCTGCTGGGAGGCTTCCCTGGTCAGAGCGTTATGCAGACAGCCCTGCCTCCGTTCCTTCATTTACGGGTCTGCCTCCCTCACTAGACCTTGTGCTTCCTGTATGGGAGTGGCTGTGTGTGTCTGTGACCGAATCACCAAATGACAGAGTCCATGGGGGGGTTCTGTCGGCTCCCAGCAATGCTCAGAAGCTGGCCTGGAGCACCAGGAGACACCATGTGCCCTTCTGGGAAGAGCGTCAGGGCTGGGCTGGAGACCAGGAGATGGCCTCCCATCCCTGGGGGTGGGCATGGCTGTTCCCCAGTGGAGGGTGGCTGCAGAGTGGGCCCCAGGCTCCCAGGCCAGGCCTGCGATCAGATGAGCTAGAGCTGAGGTCTGGCTGCCTTCTGCTCTGGCTTCCCCTTCATCCGACAGGAGCCCGTCGGCTTTTTCATCAGGCAGGCCCTGTGAACTTAATCACACGTCTGATGTCGCAGACTGTGAAAGAAGGGGATTGGGTTTTAGGGGACTCTCAACACGTGGTTCCCACCAGAACGGACCACAGACGCACCCGCAGGGCTTAAAGCAACATCGCAGCCCAGCTCTGGGAAGCACAGCTAGATCCCATCTCCTTCCTCCCTGGGGGCCTCGGTCGCCCTGGGGGAGTGCCAGTGGCGTAGCGGGGCGGGGCAGGGAAAGGAACAGGTTAATCAAGTCCTTCCTTTTCTTTGTCCTTCAGCTAGCCTCTCTTCTTCTGTCGGCATGCAAGAGAAACCCCTCCTGGTCATTCTACTAGCTGTTAGGGTATTTGCTCAGCTATTTATTTTCGACTCTCAACCAAGGGAGGGGCCTGTGGCTGTTTCTCTGGCATCTGGAGGGAGGCCCATCTGCTGGTGGGGCTTGGCGAAGCTGTTCAGGTGTCTCAAACAGGCCCTGCTCTCTGGGGCTCCCTGGGCTGAGCTCAGTCTGCGTCTCCCCAGGCCCGCCTCTCCTCCCTGCCTCTCCCCGGGGACTCCTGCTCTTCACCAGGCAGTTCCCCAGCACCAGGGCCCCTGGGACATCTCCCCGTGCCCCGCTCAGGCCTCAGGTGAGTGTACATGTCCATTCATTTGCTCCATCATTCATTCACACCATTTTGCTTGCGTGTTAACATTTATCGAGCCCTCATCAGGCGGCAAGGTGGTGTTGTGTGCTGGGGGATCCTGAGGCAAGGCAGTTAAAACACATTTCCAGTGCTGATCTGTAGCCTACTGCTAGAGTCTGTTCTCTGGCCCACAGTAGGCACTGCTGAATATTTACTGGACAACAAATAACTACATGATAAGCCCTTGAGCATGCACGTGTGCTAAGACCTATGCAGACATTATTTTTGTAACTGCTCCAACATCTTGATGAGGCAGTACAGTAGATTCAAGGAGGATGAAAATTCTCAGCTCTTCTCGCTTTGAGATATGGGGTCTATTGTCTCTCCCTTGAAGCTGGCTGGCCTGTGGCTGCTCTGACCAACAGAATATGGCAGAAGTGACACCATGCCAGTTCCAGGCCAAGTCTAATACTAGGAGGATCAACGGCTTCTTGTCTCAGCACAGTGGAGCCTTGAGCTGCCATGTGGAGACAACCTGAGACCTTACGAGAAGGAGAGGGCACCCCCAACCTAAGCCCAGCTTCCCAGTGGTCTCCTGCAGGGTGTCAGGCACATGAGTGAACCCATCTTGGATCCTTCAGACCAGCTCAGCCAACAGCCAGACACAACTGCCTCCCGTCTACCCAATGTGGAGCAGAGGGCCAGCCCACCCGAGCTCTTCCTGAACACTCAACTCACGCTGTGAAATACAATCAACTGGTTGTCTTTAAACCACTAAGTGTTGGGATAGTTGGTTATGCAGCAATAGATCATCAGAACAGGAATTCACGAACACTTTCTCCCCTTTAGAGACAAAGATTGTAAGGTCTAGGTCCACAGCTAGTGAGCACTGCGGTGGGGGTCTGATCGTAGGATGCATCTGACCTTTAAACCCGTGCTTTGAACAACTCACTACAGTGAGTGGACCATCACTTGTGCCCTCAGAATGTCAGGGTCAAACTCACTTCTTCAAAGTAAAGAAGAGAGAGAACCCACAATTTCCTCTCAACTCCTCTGGTGAGCAGCACCTTAATACATATTTTTGGATGACTTTTTCTTCACGGGGTTGATATGGGGAGCAGATACACATGGTAGAAAAAGGGAAACAGCTTTTGTGGCATGTCTTTTAATTCCAGGCACTGTGCTGTGTGTGCTCATATATTAGCTCCCAAGCTAAGAGATATGACTTCTTATCCCAGTTTACAGATGGGGACATCAAGGTTCAAAGATGCTAAGGAATTTTCCCAGCCCAGAAGCGTTGAAGCCAAGGTAGGCATCCACATCCATCTGATCTATAAAGCCTGCATCCTTCCCACCTCACCAAGTTGCTCAGTTACCTGTGATCCTATCTCCAGACTTGACATGGCTCCCTCATAAACGCTACTGGTTGGTTTTGTGCTGTTGACCAGCTGGTACTAAGATCCAGGATTCTGATTGTCTTATCCACTGCACTAGGCACCTCTCCCAGTTTCAGGCTGTTTTTAGATGCACAGAACTCTGCGGTCATAGACGAAGCCTTCCTCCAGCATCTCATCTGGGTCTTCAAGTAGGACTTTGCTAGACCAAGAAGGAAGGAGGAGGGTGACCCTGGCAGAGAGCTGTG
The DNA here is from genome assembly GCA_006410635.1 of Cephalophus harveyi. Lineage (NCBI taxonomy): Eukaryota > Metazoa > Chordata > Mammalia > Artiodactyla > Bovidae > Cephalophus > Cephalophus harveyi. The sequence continues at coordinate 38,581 of SJYT01077026.1, read as the reverse complement.
CAAAGAGTATGTGCAAAGGCACAGGGGCATGTGAGGCCCAAGGTTTTGCTGAAATACTGATAAATACACATACGTGTACACTCATCTATGCACACATACACTGAATATTAAATTTATAAGATGTTATATATGTGTATGGATTTAGATAAGCAAGAAAATGTTACATAAACACAAGTATATGCCAACATGTTAATAATGATTACCGTCTGGTGGTAGATATGGGTAACTTTCTTTTCTTGCTTATTTCTATTTCCTAAGTGCTCTATAAAATATTAGTTAAGAAGAGAGAAAGCAAAGTTCCTGTGGTGTGAGCAGTGGCAGTGGGAGGGCAGATGGGCACGTGGGCACTGGCTGACCAGGCAGGAGAGTTAAGCTGGGACCACCCTCACATCTCCAAGAGCCATCAAGAGTGACTCTGCTGCCGGTCCTCTCCTCTATCTTCCTATCCCTTGAGAAACTTGGAGAACCACCTACTTTGATGCTATGTGAGAAGCACAAACATCTAAGCAGAGGGAGTGGCTACCACACTCCATTCGGAGAACGAGAGCCATTGATTACTTGCTGGCTACCTTTGATCATGGGCTGTCATTCAACAAGCGCTTTGGGAATACTGGGGATCTAATTAAGCTACTCTGCTTGGGAAGGCACACAATTATCTGACTCTGTCCATGAAGAGAGCAAATGAAGCACGCAGGAAAAAGTCACACATGATTTTAAAGGCTGTCAACAGACATATTAATTAAGAGACTGGGGAAGGGGTTGGGCCATACCTGTGAGAAATGGGCTTTAGGGAAAAATGACTGTACGAGGGGTAAAATGACACCAAAGGATGCTGGTTTTCTCTCACTGGACCCATGAGTTCAATGTGGGAGTATCACGGCCATGTGCCAGGCAGAGTCAGATGGGTTTGCTTCCCATGTGTGGATTAACTTCACTTCTTTAAATGTGACATGACTTTTGTCCGCTTCCCAGATAAGGAACAGGAATTTGAGAGGCTAAAATCTCTGTTTCCCACTACTTTGAGAAATAGGGCAGAAGAGTAAGAGGTTCCAAACGTCCAGCCTGGGACACTTTGTCCTCGGTTCAGAGCAAGTAGAGAAAGGCTACATCCCCCAAGGTCAAGAGCGCATGTCTCAGAAAGGCAGGCTGATGGGTGCATCTAATTTTTATCTTTATATCTTTCTGCGCTTTCCCCAGTAGGCTTGTATGGTTTTCATAATCTTAAAAGAATCATCTCCACTTGGGAAAAACAGTGATGTAGCAAAGGGAAGGAACACAGCTAGGAACTGAGGCTGACTGAGATCCTTGAGCTGAAAGGAGCATCCTAGGAGGCGCCCAGCTGCAGGTGGTGGCGGTGCAGGGAGACGGGCCCATACCCAGGAGCCGGGGCACCTGGGGTCAAATCTCAGCTGTGCGTGGACTGTGATGGGACCTGAACTAGTCACCTATCCTGAGGTTTAGCTTCCAAACCTGTCAACTGGGATCACAATAATCATACCTACTTCATCAAGTTGTGAGGATTACTATTTTATCACACAAATTCTAATACATCCATGTTAGGGCTTGTTAGGACTTTGGGGATTGAGGGGCTAGGCCAATAGGGGAGGAGAAGAGGCGGGGAGGGGAGATGGTCACTGAGCAGCCACCTACGCACTGGCTGCTCCTGCCTGGGGCCAGCTGGTGCCCATGGCACCACACAGGTGCCATGCCCGGCAGAGGGGGACCGAACCACGGAAGGGAATAGCGGAGGTGTGGGCCCAAATCAGACCCTGGGAGCTTGCTCTCTGCCACATGCCAGCCTGCTTAGACACAGCAGCTCTCACCTACTGTTACAACAGCGCTTTCCATCCAGCAGCAGCCCTGCGGTGTAGTAAAGGGAGGCGCAGAGGGGGAGGCCACTTGACCAAGCTCACACCTTCAGTGAGCAGCAGGGTAGCCCTGAACCTCGGAGCTGCTTGATTCCCAAGCCCCAGTGCTCTCTCCCCTCCATCCTACGGCCCTTCTCTCTGGCAGCCAGAGCGTCGGATCCCTGGGACCCTGCTGCCCAGGCCAGGCCAGGTGGTGGGCACGTAGCACGGCCCTGCCAGGGCCCCAGAGCCCCGGGGATCTCAGCCCAGCCATCTCCTGTCCTCAGGGCCCCAGCCCACCTCAGGGCCCCAGTCCACCCCACGCCCCGCACCTGGTCTCCAGTGGGATGTTACTGTTGAGCAGCCAGTTGTCCTGGGCGTGGGTCTGCTCCTGTGCGCCACCGGCGGGGGGCTCTCCAGACAGCGAGTGGTCTGTGGGCGCCGGGCTGGGGTTGCTCCTCGGAGTGAAGTTGCCCCGGTTCAGGGAGCTAATGGAGGCCGCATGGTGCTGGTTGGGGGTGTGGGCGTGCGAGAGCTGAGGCGGCGGTGTCCGGAGTCGAGAATGGTTCTGCAGGCCGCCCGGGTGATCTAGGGCACAAACACGCATGGTCAGCGAGGTGGGGACGGCCCCCGGGGACCACACGGAGGCCACGCAGGAGCAGCCAGGCCAGCCGTGAAAAGCACAAGTTGCTCAGTCATGTCCGACTCTGCGACCCCATGGGCTGTAGCCCGCAGGTTCCTCTGTCCATGGGATTCTCCAGGCAAGAATACTGGAGTGGGCTGCCATGCCCTTCTCCAGGGGATCTTCCCAACCTAGGGACAGAATCCGGGTCTCCCCCGTTGCAGGCAGATTCTTTACTGTTTGAGCTACCCAGGGAGCCCCACGCCAGCCATGGGCACCAGCCAACTGGGCATGATCACGCACTCAATAAACAAGTGCCGACAGGCATTTACTGAGTATCTGCTACTCTAGGTGCTGGGGAGCAAAGCAGACAAAAGTCCTGTCCTCACTGAGCTTACATCTGAGTTAGAGAGATAGACAAAAAAGATTAAAAAAAAAAAAAAAAAACGAGATATTACCATCGACTAAATAGACCTGAATTTACGCAAATTCTGGGAGACACTGAAGGACAGGGATGCCTGGCGTGCTGCAGTCCATGGGGTCACAAAGAGTCAGACATGACTTGGTGACTAAACAACAACCCATGTCACTAACTTCATACTGTTTCTTTGATACTTTTAGGGTACGGCCAGAACCCATAGCCTCAGCATCACCTGGGAATTTGCTGAAAATGAAAATTCTTGGGTCCTGACCCAGAGTTACTAAACCGTGAACCTTTGAGTGGGGCCAAGAAATCTGACCTTACAAACCCTCCAGGTGATTCTGAGGCATGATAAGATTTGGATATCACTAATTATACATAAGATTACACAGCAAATGAAACAAATGAGGTAAACAAATCATATACATACTTACCTATGTATGAAAGCAAAAGTGTTAGTTGCTCAGTCATGGCCAACTCTTTGCGACCCCATGGACTGTAGCCCACCAGGCTCCTCTGTCCATGGAGTTTTCCAGGCAAGAATACTGGAGTGGGTAGCCATTCCCTTCTGGAGGGGATCTTCCTGACTCAAGGATCGAACCCGTGTTTCCTGCATTGCAGGCAGACTCTTTACCGTCTGAGGCACCAAGGAAGCCCATATATACATATATATTCACCATCTCGGTAAACTATATGTACATATATATATAGTTTGGGCTTCCCTGGTAGCTCAGATGGTAAAGAATCCTCCTGCAATGTAGGAGACCCTGGTTCAATTCCTGGGTCAGAAAGGTCCCCTAAAGAAGGGATAGGCTTCCCACTCCAGTATTCTTGGGCTTCTCTGGTGGCTCAGATGGTAAAGAATTCGCTTGCAATGCGGGAGACCTGGGTTCCATCTCTGGGTTGGGAAGATTCCCCTGGGGGAGGGCATGGCAACCCACTCCAGTATTCTTGCCTAGAGAATCCCCATGGATAGAGGAGCCTGGTGGGCTCCAGTCCATGGGGTTGCAGAGTCAGACATGACTGAATGACTAAGCACAGAACAGCAAATATATGTATATATAAGTAGTTTACCAAGATGGTGATAAATCTGAGAACACACAAAGCTGGGAAGGAGGCTGTGGCCTGTGTATGTCGGGGCAGTGATGAAACTTTAGATCAGATGGTCAGTGATGGGCTTTTGAGTAAAGGGAATGAGCCATGCTGGTGTCTGGGGTTGGGGTGGCGGTTAAAAAGCACCACTTACACTTCTGGAGCGCAAACTACGTGCCAGGCACTATTCTGAGCCTACTTGTGTTAATTCAGCTAATCTTCACAACCCACTACAAAGCAGGTATTGCTTGCATTTCATTTTACAGATGAGGCAATTAAGATAAAATTTTTATTTATATATATTTTTTATATATTCATATAAATGTTTATTTATATATAAATATTTATATTTTATTTACTCCTTCTAAGTACTTGGAGTGTTGGACTACCATCTTAAGTACCATCCGCTAAGCTATGCTCACAGGAAGCCTGGGCTTTGGAAGCTAAGAGTATTATGAGGGTAAAGAAGGTCAGGAAACTGGGTTATGTTCTAGAATTTGCCACTTATTAATCACATAACTATTGTTGTGAATTGCACGTTTAGATCCCTCCAAAATTCCCTGGTGGCTCAGCTAGTAAAGAGTTCGCCTGCAATGTGGGAGACCTGGGTTTGACCTCTGGGTTAGGAATATCCCCTGGAGAAGGGAATGGCTACCCACTCCAGTATTCTGGCCTGGAGAATTCCATGACTATTTCATGGGGTCACAAAGAGTCGGACACGAGGGAGCGACTTTCACTTTCATTTTCAAAATTCACAAGTGGAACACCTAACCCCAAATCGATGGTATCTGTAGGTGGGTTCTTGGGAGGTAACAAGGCTGAGATAAAGATACAAGGGTGGAGTCCTCACGACTGGATTAGTGCCCCTAGAAAATGAGCCCAGAGAGCTAGCACTCTCTCTCTGCATCACGTGGAGACGTGGCAAGAAGGTGGCCATCCTCGTATCAGGAGGAGACCTCTCATCAGATGCTGAATCTGGGGCTGCACCTTGATCTTGGACTTCTCAGACTCTGGAACTGTGAGAAATAAATGCTTGTGGTCTACGTTACCCTGTCTATGGTACTTTGTTTTAGCAGCCCAAGCTGACTAAGACAGAGATTGGTAATGAAAAGTGTGATGATGCTGGAACAAATATCTAAAAAAATGTGGAAGTATCTTTGGAACTAGGTAATGGGTAGAATCTGCATGAGTTTTGAGGTGCATGCTAAAAAAAAAAAACTATGTTGCTGTGGAGGGACTGTTAGATGTGATTCTGGAGAAAGCTCAGGAAAAAAAAAAAAAAGAGATGTGTAGAGAAACCATCCATATTTTTAGGGAATACAAAAACACATATGTACAGAATGTTGATAGAAATAGTGGACATTAAAGGCAATTCTGATGAGGCCTCAGAAATGAGGAGGAGCATATTACTGGAACACTAGAGAAAAGGTGATCCTTGCTACATGGTGGCAAAGAACTTGCCTGACTTATGCTCACGTCCCAATGTTTTGTGAAAGGTAGAAGTTGTGAGCCAAAAAAATTAGATATTTTGCTGAGAAGATTCTGAAGCCAAGTGTTGAAGAAGTGGCTTGGTTCCTCCTGGCAGCTTAGAGTGAAGTAGGAGAACAGAGAAATGAATTGAAAGAAGAACTGTTAAGCAAAAAGATTTGAAAAATTCTCAGCCTGCCCATATTGCAAAAAAAATAGAAAGCATGTACAGAAGAGAACACCATGGGTGGGGCTGACGGAAAATTTGGTAAGAAGACGTATATGGGTATGAACCATGGACCTAGCCAGCCACCCCAGAAGGAACACCGCCAATCTGAGTCAACAGCGATGGAGACAGCATGAAGGACAGCTGTCAAACTTAGATTCTACAGAATAGGACAATGAAGCTATTTGGCTTCGAATGTGCGCTATTCTCCAAGAAGAGGGAAGAGTGGCCTTGAAGGTGATTCAGAGGTCACTGGGGCTACTGCCTCAGTTTCAAAAGGCCTAAGGCTTTTTTATGGCTGAGTGATATTCCACTGGATATATGTACCAAATCCTCATGATCATGATATCTCCCCTGCCAGGTAAGTATATGTACCACATCTTCATCCATGCCTCTGTCAACGCACATTTAGGCTGTTTCTGTGTCTTGGCTATTGTAAATAGTGCTGCAATCAACACTGGGATGCATATAGCTTTTCAAATTATGGTTTTTTCCAGGTATATGCCCAGGAGTGGAACTGCTGAATCAAATGGTAGTTCTATGCTTATTTAAGGAAACTCCATACTATTCTTCATAAAGTTTGTACCAATTTACATTTGGGACTGACATATATGCATATGTAAAATATATAACTGATAAGGACCTGTTTAGCACAGGTAACTCTGTACTCAAAACTCTGTAGTGACCTACAAGGGAAAGAGTGGACATATGTACATGTATAACTGGTTCACTCTGCTGTACACCTGAAATTAACACAACATTGTAAGTCAACTATACTCCAATAAAAATGCTTTTTAAAAGAGAAAGATCTAAGACCAAGATAACCTTGGACATTTCACATAAACTCTTTGCACCTCAGTTTTCTCAACTGTAAAATGAGGAAAAGAGTTTAGTAAGGGAACCACTAAGCCACAGTGATATCAAATGAGACAGTCAATGGGAAGGAAATGCACCTGAAGTTCACAGTTTACAAAGTAGTCCACGTCATTTGTTCCTCTTGAGAATGCTGTATCTCACATAGGGGACTGAGAGTTTGTGAGTACAGGATCCTAAACCCGGGTGGGTATGATATTGCAAAGGCTGTGCTTTTCCTTGGCTCAGGAGACAGCTTCCTGGAAACCATCCCAATCAAGCGTGAGGCACTATCAGTGATACGACTATTCTTAGCAGAAGATGCTCTGCTTTTTAGGTAACCCAGTCCTTTATGCCAACGAGTTACAAAGCAAATCTGGTGGGAGTGTGGCTGGGTAGCAATACAAGGGAAGAGAAACAGAAACCCATCAGAGCAGATCAGGATTCCTTCCGATGAACTGCTATTTTCAGGATAAAGCCCACACCGGTCTACCAATCTCTTCGGAATTTGATCCACACCTGTCTTTCCAGCTTCATCTGTCATCAGCTCCCTCCCCATACCCTTCAGTCTGGCCACACCTTTGTCTCAGAGGCCAAGAGCTCTGCTGGGGCCACACGGTGGCTAACATTTCGACTCCAGTGAAGACGATCTCCAGGAAGGCCACAGAACATGAATGGTGCCCTCTGAAGACGTGCCATGCTATGGTCCTGGTCTGACAGAGATGCTCCTGATGGGAAGGGAGAGATCCTGGGAGCCAGTAGAACAGGCAGAGTGTCCCACTCAGAGAAAACATGGCCGTGGACCAGGGAGAAAGCGAGAATGTGTGTGTGGTGTGTGCACACGTGCATGTGGGCTCATGTGTCTGACTCTTTGAGACCCCATGGACTGTAGCCTGCCAGGCTCTTTTGTCCACGAAATTTTGGAGTGGGTTGCCATTTCCTACTCCAGGGGATCTCCTTGACTCAGGGATTGAACTGGGCCTCCTGCATTGCAGGCAGATTCTTTACTGTCTGAGCTACCAAGGAAGCTGGAAAGCGAGAATATGGAAGTTCATTTGCTTTGGTTGCCTGTCCTCAGGCAGCACTTTAATGGAGACATTTGGAGCCTGGACATAGAAGCCAGCAGGAGACGCAGCCTCCTGGGCAGCTTGAGTGTCCCTCCCCATCCCTGGCCTCCCAGTTCAGGGCACTTCTGTCCAGTGGTAATCAGGAGGCCAGCAGAGAAGGCTGACCTAGTCCTTGCCCCATCCCGTGATTAGCAGTCAGCCTTCCCTTGGCATTTCACCTAACGGATATTAATAGTTGCAGCCATGTATTTGAGTATATACTGAGTGTCCTTTCACCACCTTAACTTTCCTAATGCTCACGACCGCCCCTAGGGGGCAGTCTCATTATCATTCCCATTTTACAGAAGAGGAAGCTGAGGCTTCCAAAACTAGTGAGTAGTCCTTATTAATCCATAGTCATTATTCTACGTACCAAACCATGGTGCCTTTGCATACAACACAGATACCTGCTTGACCATCTCAGTCTGTAACCAAAGGCAGGAAAAAGACCCTCGGTGAAGAGAGAGCAAGCGTCTAACGTCTGGGACAGGACAGGCTGGCCTGTAAGCCTATAGCCCCCAGCTTCGTGACTAAGTGGAATGCTGGGCTCTGGCTTGATAACTGCTTAGACTTACTATCAAGAGTCCTGAAATGATGAGCTTTCAAGTGTCAGCTTTTAAAAGGAAATTCTTCTGTGGGGGTGAGGAATTCTCTGGTCCAATCCCACTCTATTTTTTGCAGCTCGGCTCAACTGCTACCTCGTCTAGAAAGTCTTCCTTGATCTATCCTCCCCAAAGTTCCCTTTTCCTCCATTGAATGCTAACAGCAGGCAATCTGGACGGTGCACCTTTTCCTTATCTCCCAGAGCATGCCTATTTATGTCCTTTCTTCCTCTAGTGGGTATAAATTCCTTGTTTCCTCTGGGTTGTTGATCACAGCTTCTATAAACAAACAGATGCTCAATATAGGTTTATTGAGCGAATGGCTAGTGTGAGTGGCCTGGACAGTCTATCCAGGGGGATAAGGCCAGTGTGAAGCTTATTCGCAGGCCCAAACTGACAGCAGGCCACCTGAGCTCTCTAGACCGTGGGGCAAGCCAGTCCTTGACTTTCTTGCCTTGAGCCAGAGTTCCAGAGGCTTTGGCTGGGGGCTCTGTTTCCCTTTGGTTCTAAGAACGCTAGGAAAGGGGATTCGGATGTCGTGCAGGTTTCCTATAGAGAGGCTTTGTGCTTGGGGCTTGGCAGCGGATGTACACTCAGAGATATGACCTTCCCAAGGAGCAAATGTTTTCTCTGATCTGAACGGAGACTCTGGGCTGAGTGTCTCCCGTGGTCAGGAGGGAGAGCCTGCAGATAGGCCACCTTCCCTTTCCTTATCCTCTCCATTTACCCTCTCATTTTTACAGGGAACTCAGAACCCACTCATTCAGCGTGTACTGAATCCTCTTTCAGTGGCAGGGCTGGTATGAGACAGAGAGAGCCTAAGAGGAGAACTCGTTCCTGACTCCTCCTCACCGGGGGGACGCCCTCCGATAACTCATGTCACCTTCCTGGCCCTTGGTCTGCGCACTGTGAAGGATGTATACTCCCCGCGTCACCCCTTTCTGGAGGATGCCCATTGTTCAAGTGTTGAATGCACAGTGAGCCCTTAGCTGTGCCCAGAGGGCAAGGCCCATGTTCCACTCACAGCCCCCATCCCCAGTAAATATTTGTGGAATTGGGAAGGGGGAGGGGACAGCCAAGTAGGTGGGTGGACCCCTTCCTACCCGGGGGTAAGCTCTGGTATATTTGCAAGGCTGTGCTGTAATCCCAGTTTATACCCTCTCCTCGTAGATCCAGCCATCGAGTATGTGTCCAAATCAACCCAGATACGAGTCACTTTATATTGCACGCTTCTGTCAGGAAAGGCCACTTGCCTATCTGAGTTTTGCAAGCCTGAATCTCTGGGAAGGCTTTTTTGCTTCCTGTGAGTTCTCACATATATTTACATTTGCTGGTTCCCCCCAACACCTCATACATCTTTCATTTTATATGCACAAAATTCCTGAACACTGGTGCCTCTGGGCTGCACCTCCCTGAACTGAGACCACGGTGAGGCTTCTTCAGGGCCCCGGGCAGAGCAGTAGGTGATAGGAGGAGACGAGGCTTTGATGTCAGACAGCCCTGGGTTCAGGGTTTGGCTCCGCCGTGGGTAAGCTGTGTGACTTTGATCACGATACCTAACTTCTCTGGAGTTTCCTGTGTGCTCTGCCCACTTGCACCATCTTTTGTCTCTGGACCTCCACAGATGCATCACCCAATGCCCAGAATACCCTTTAGACACAGGGCACATGTCACGTGTTATGAACCCTTCCCAACCTGACAGGCTGGCAGCCCGCTCTGTGTTCCTTGGTGCTCCATCGGGGCTGCAGTGTAAGGTTAACAAGGATTCGAGGAGCAGACACTTGTGGGCCGCTCACCACGTGACAGACCTCAACACAGGCACTTCCCCTGTGTCCACCCCCTCCATGTATGGGGTTTCAGCTTTCGTATTAATTAAATGGAGATAATGCTCATCTTATAGAGCAATGATGAGACACAAATGAGATCATGTATATAAGGTGCCTGAAATGCAATAATGCCAAAAAAAAAAAAAGAAGAGTAACTATTAATTCTACCGTTACGGTAAAGTGATGCTGAATGAGTAAGTCATAAAGAGCTAAACTGTCACTGTGGTGATTACAGCATTTACAACAGGGGTGCCCAAGCAGAAAGTCTGGAGAGAGAGAGAGTAGGCACGTGCCTGGCAGAAACGTGGTTCTCTTCGGTGACAGGTGAACCCCACTCTGGATGACCCACTGGCTTCCAGGAGCCCTGGTCTCGGGAAGGTGCCTGTGGCTCGATGTGTAGGTCAGAAGCCACAGGGATGGCTGCAGCCTGATGCGCAGAGCTATACTGGACACACAGGGCCTCCGTGGCTTCAGAGATGAGGCCCCTTTCTTTGCTGGGCGAGCATCTCAGAGCAAAGCAGGGTGCTGCTCGGTCCTGGGTTCAGGGTATACCCTAAGGAGAGGGGCCCTGGGGCTGTTCAGTCAATCAGCAACACTGAACAGCCCTGTGCTGTGTACACGGACCTGAGGCACTTTAAGATGAAGATGAGCCCCAGCTTCGACAGATAGCTGGTGTCTAGGGGACAGATGTTAAAAGGAGGGGCCAGAGCAGAGTTCCGGAGCCTCCCAGACCGAGGTTCAGCCTTCACTCTGTCTCCGATGGGCTACATGATTTGGGGCAAATCACTCAAGTTCTCTGAGCCTCTAATTCCTCACCTATAGAATGAGTGTTTAATAGTAATGCAATGAAAGGAAGAGGAGAAAGGACTACCACAGAATGAATACACAGAGATCCAGGGCTGAAACAAATCTGGCCCTGCCTTTAAGCTGCTCACAATTTAGTAAAACAACAGACACACCCACAGATACTATGCAAAACAGTGATCACGAGGAGATGATAATAGCTAACATGTATTGGGCACTTGCTGTGTGACTTGCTCTAAGCGCTTTATTTATTTATAACATCTCTGTAAAGAAGGTCCTATTATTACTCCCCAATTTGTAGATGAGGACACTAACGTACAGGAAAGCTAAGAAGTTGGTACAAGATTACTAAACCACCGAGTGATGGAGCCGGAATCTGAACTCAGGCATCTGGCCCCAGAGTCCACTCTCTTAACCACTCTGCTTTACATACACGGAGGGAGCGGACTCAGGGAAAGCACCCGTGCCCGTCACATGGCCCCCAGGTGTCTGCTGCTCGCATTCCCGTTAGCCCTACACCACGGCTTCTTTAACCAGTGCCGGGTGGCTGCGGGGGGCGCTGGCAAGAGGCCAGGAGGAGACACCGGAAGGAGGTCTGGGGGCTGGTTGCCTGGAGATGCCAAACAGAAGAACCTGGCCTCTACTGGGAGGGTGAGAGGGCGCCCTGCTGGGCTTTGAGGCAGGGGGGCTGAGAACACAGTCATGTTTGAGGCAGATCCCGGTGGCCGCGTGGAGGATGAACCAGGCGGGGCTGGCTGCAGGCAGGACCCGGATCAGCCTCGGGAATGCTGACAGCTAGCGCGACTCCAGTGAAACACGCTGCTATACTTTTATAAGAGCATGTTCATGAGACAACGACATAAATTTCCGGAGTTTCGACTCAGGCAAGGACTCCGAATGTGTCAACAGCCCTATGATCTGGGCCAACGGCGGCTCTGAGAATGGGCACCAGGCTGGACACCCACCTCCAACCCTGAGAAACGGCCACCAGGCCTCTGAAGGTCTCCTGGCTGTGGAGTTAATGACGACCCAGTGTGTCTTGCAGTCATTCATCGGGCCCTGAAGACTGTCAGATATGAAAGATGATGGTATTTAATTATGATAAAACACAAAAACTCGGCCTGAGAATGCCAAAAGAAAGAGTGATTTGGTTTCCATTAAAATGCCATCAACTACCACTGACTCAGGCTGGTTCAGTAGCGGTGCTGAGAGCTTAGCTAATGAACCTTGACCTCCCTGGCTGAGTTAGAGAGGCCACAGAGCGCTGTAACCACCGTCGGCAGCTGGGATCTGATAGCCTGACTTCCAGCCTCTGTTTCTGTCTCCTTCAAGCTATGTAATCCTGGACAATTCATTGCACCTCTCTGAGCTTCGGCTTCCCGTCAGATGTCTAGGAAATCGCCTTGCAAACCGTAGGGCCCAGTGTAAGAGAGAGAACTATCAGCGTATTCTCATTGCCTGAGAAGGAAAAAAAACAGCGACGTCCAGCTGGGAACTGCTGGTCTGAGCATGGGGTCAGGGCTGCGCTTGTGTGCTTCTCTCTGCCCATCCTTCCCCTCCCTGAACACGCGCTTTCCGTTCACTTCCACTGCTGTGCTGACCATGCTGTGTCTCAGCCAGTGTGCAGGGACTCCAGGCGGTGCTCACAGATGGGGAGGAGGAGGAAGCACTACCACAGAAAGAATACACAGGGATCCCGTCCTTCAGTTCAGTCACTCAGTTGTGTCTGACTCTTTGCGACCCCATGGAGTGCAGCACGCCAGGCTTCCCGACCCATCACCAGCTCCCAGCTGAGCAGGGCAACAGGCTGAAGCTGCTCTCTAGCACTCTTGATGGGGAGTAAAAAGGAGTGCCCTCTTTCTAAATTCCATATATATGCATTAATATGCTGTATTGGTGTTTTTCTTTCTGACTTACTTCACTCTGTATAATAGGCTCCAGTTTCATCCACCTCATTAAAACTGATTCAAATGCATTCTTTTTAATAGCTGAGTAATATTCCATTTGTGTATATGTACCAGAGCTTTCTTATTCATTTGTCTGCAAAAACCACTACAATATTGTAAAGTAGCCTCCAATTAAAATAAATTAATTAAAAAAATAAAGGCGTGCCCTGAGGTCACAGTGGGGTTGTTTCTGCTCTCCTGTTCATGGAGTCAGGACAGAACTTTGGGTGAACATTCAGACTATTAAAGTGCTGGTCTGTGTGGCTCAGTGGTAAAGAATCCACCTGCCAACGCAGGAGACACAGAGATGCGGGTTCAATGCTTGCGTCGGGAAGATCCCCTGGAGGAGGAAAGGGCAACCCCCTCCAGTATTCTTGACTGGAAAATCCCACGGACAGAGGGGCCTGGTGAGCTACAGGGCATGGAGTCGCCAAGAGTCGGAGAGCACTGAGCCCGCACGCACATGTGAGAAACAGTGAGGAAAGGACAGTGTCTACATGCGTGCAAAAGCCCCGTTGTACAGGGTGGGGGCTTTCCAAACAGGGCTGTCTGGAAATGCGGGAGGGGCTGCTTTCTGGTTGTTATAATGACTGTAAAGCACACCTGGTGTCTGGCAGGAGGGGCCAGAAAGGCTAGCCACGCGCGGGGCCCGGTGACCTACAGGCACCCGGTCAGGGTGAGTCTCGCTGGCGTTAGTCCAGGAAGGGCGGACAGTCAGCCGCAGACTTTATCCTGTTTCCCTCCACCCCCATCCCCAGTTTCACTCCCTCCCGGTCACAGGACGTGACCACTGAAGACTGCACCACCTGGGCTCCCTTGCTCCTGGCTTCCAGGGGGGTTTGGCCAATTTTCAGTAGCGCAGGGCACTGACTGGATGGAGGGAAGAGAGGCTGAGGTCACCCCCAGCTCCCATTGTCTGAGGCCCTGCTGCAGGACAGGGAGCCTCATCTCACAAAGTTATAGGCTGGGTGGTCTGAGGAAGCTTCTAGGAAAAGCGAGACCTTAAACTAGACATTGAGGTGGGGACAGGCCAGAGGGGCTTCAAGTGGAGGGGGCTGGCGCCAGCAAAGGCCCACAGGCCGAGAAACATGGGCTCCTTTGTGTATATGTACCAGAGCTTTCTTATTCATTTGTCTGCAAAAACCACTACAATATTGTAAAGTAGCCTCCAATTAAAATAAATTAATTAAAAAAATAAAGGCGTGCCCTGAGGTCACAGTGGGGTTGTTTCTGCTCTCCTGTTCATGGAGTCAGGACAGAACTTTGGGTGAACATTCAGACTATTAAAGTGCTGGTCTGTGTGGCTCAGTGGTAAAGAATCCACCTGCCAACGCAGGAGACACAGAGATGCGGGTTCAATGCTTGCGTCGGGAAGATCCCCTGGAGGAGGAAAGGGCAACCCCCTCCAGTATTCTTGACTGGAAAATCCCACGGACAGAGGGGCCTGGTGAGCTACAGGGCATGGAGTCGCCAAGAGTCGGAGAGCACTGAGCCCGCACGCACATGTGAGAAACAGTGAGGAAAGGACAGTGTCTATATGCGTGCAAAAGCCCCGTTGTACAGGGTGGGGGCTTTCCAAACAGGGCTGTCTGGAAATGCGGGAGGGGCTGCTTTCTGGTTGTTATAATGACTGTAAAGCACACCTGGTGTCTGGCAGGAGGGGCCAGAAAGGCTAGCCACGCGCGGGGCCCGGTGACCTACAGGCACCCGGTCAGGGTGAGTCTCGCTGGCGTTAGTCCAGGAAGGGCGGACAGTCAGCCGCAGACTTTATCCTGTTTCCCTCCACCCCCATCCCCAGTTTCACTCCCTCCCGGTCACAGGACGTGACCACTGAAGACTGCACCACCTGGGCTCCCTTGCTCCTGGCTTCCAGGGGGGTTTGGCCAATTTTCAGTAGCGCAGGGCACTGACTGGATGGAGGGAAGAGAGGCTGAGGTCACCCCCAGCTCCCATTGTCTGAGGCCCTGCTGCAGGACAGGGAGCCTCATCTCACAAAGTTATAGGCTGGGTGGTCTGAGGAAGCTTCTAGGAAAAGCGAGACCTTAAACTAGACATTGAGGTGGGGACAGGCCAGAGGGGCTTCAAGTGGAGGGGGCTGGCGCCAGCAAAGGCCCACAGGCCGAGAAACATGGGCTCCTGAGGCAGCAGGATGGGGCGGAGCCCGGGCACCCAGAGCAGGGGGCTATGGGGGAGTGGGGGCTATGGCGGAGCCCCCTCTGAGGGCCTGGGGCCCGAGGGGCAGCTCTCAGGGGTTCAGAGGGCTGTCCCCCACTTCCTGATTTTCAAAGCGAACTGTCAGAGTGATCACCAGAGTGAACCAGGAGGCCTAGGCTTCATTCAAACGCACTCAGGGTTCCTCATCCCAGTGAGGAATGCTCTCTTAGGGCGGGGTGTGGGTGAGCAGCCCTCTGCTGCCTCGACCAGACGTGGAGGGAGTCTGTTTGGAAGAGGTGTAAGCCGCTCTGCTAGGGTTTTTTCAGAGTCGCCACGACTCAAGAGCTATCTGTTCTAAGCATGCGAATGAAGGACTTGGCGGGGCCACCATCTGAACATGCAAGAACGCTATCCCAATATACATTTGCTCAGACTGCATTCTTGTGCTCGTCTCTATCGGCTGCTAATTGCTGTGTGACCGTAGGCAAGGCACTTAACCTATCTGAGCCCCAGTGTCCCCAAGTGACAAATGGGAGGGGGAGGTGGGGAGACTCCCGTCCTAATTCTAAGGCTGCATCGTTCTTGGCAGATGAACCTGGGGTATGTGTCGAGCATCTCCCTGTGAAAGGTTTCCACAGCAAGCTGTGGCTTAGACTGTCTGTGTGTCTGGCCACTAAGGCAGGCGGGAAGGAAGAGACACGCAGCCCTTCTTCCTTCCCTCTGCTCCTCCCTGCTTCTCTGCTTTCCTTCCCCTCACCGGGGTCATTCTCTCTAGGGCCTGTGTGTGACACTTGAGACCAGAGATGGATTAGACAGAGTCCCGGCCTGTAAAATGTGAACAGATCGGTCAGAAAAGGCTGGCCGCAGCCACAGCGGATCTTTCCTGGGTACACGGCTTTCCCCGCAATCTAGAGCTGTGTCCACCTCAGGGCAGAGCTTGTCCTGGGAAAGCTTTCTGCTTGTCAAGGAGCTTTTCTTTCCTTCCACTATCACCTTCTTGCCCTTTTCAAAAGTGGTCTGACCATAAATGGTTAGGTCAAGTCCCAGATCAACAAGGAACCTTACCTATCAGGGGGTGTGTGTGAGTGAGTGAGTGAGTGAGTGAGTGAGTGAGTGGAGGAAGTGGAATTCAGTTCAGTGGGAGTCTGCTGAATGGGCTGCATCCATGGAAGGAAAGCAGGGGGGAGGAGGCGGGTGACGGCTAGGCTGAGCTGATCAGCTGAATTGGGTCCAGACGGGGGACACGTGGACGGGGGGGTGGGTGGTCACACTGGTGCTATAGATGCTGATCCTCCCCTGCCGCCTCTGGGGCTAGTCAGTACTCTCCATGGCTTCCCTGGGTGGTGAGGGGTTTAGAAACTGCTCCTACAGAGGCAAGCAAAGGATTGATGCTGTTAGCCTGGGAAGGAGACAGGTGAGGGGAAGGGATTAAAGAAGCAGTGTGTGGCTAGGAGTCCAACTGAAAGATGCCACATGCCTGGTGACCAGCTTTCCTAGTCTGCTCACACAATTCATAGCTCAGAAATTACACCCAACTAAGTGGTGTAGTAGGTGGTCCTAGACTGAAGAACAGCTCCCCGCTGGGTGATTAACTCACTCTGTGACCTGGGAAAGTCCCCCGGGCCTCAGTTTCTCTGAAAAAGGAGGTTCCTTCATTTTATAGATGACCTCCTGAGGTTCCTTCCAGCCTTTGGTGGTCTGACTCCTCGTGGCTTCCCTTGCTCCTCTTGGGGAATTTTCTGGAAAGAAAGCGATGGGCAAAGCACTGTGGCTGCATTCAAACGGCCAAAGGATGGAGGAAGAAGGATGGCACATTTACTCCATGGGGCTTTAGGAAGAGGAATGGGGGCCAAGACCAGGAGGGACCGAGAGGAACCAGCGGTGCAACTCCCGGGAACACTCCTTCCTGCCGTGCGCTGCAGCGGACCGCCTCGCGGAACAGTGAGCTCCCTGCCGATGAAGAGGTTTGAAAGAACCAGCCTCCACCTCCTCCCTGGACTTCAAGCCTCTGCCGCTCGAATGCAATTTGTATGGAGCTGAACCTCCTGCCTCCCCGCCGCCCAGCCCACAGTCGGGTCCCTCTCCTGAGCTCCTGATCTCGGCATCACCAGCTGCTGCCAGCACCACCCGCCCCATCCATCGGAGCCGGCGGCTGGGGATCACCTTTGCCTTCTCCTGCTTTTGCAGGTTCAACAACTCAGCCAAGATCGCTAGACTCGCTCCCACCTGCCCCCGTGGGATTTTCACTGCTCCCGCTGTCAGCCCCTCAGCTCAGGCCCTCATCAGTAGACATCCAGACCCGGCCCGCAGCTGATCCCAGGGTTCCAGCCCACTCGCTCACCCCTGCTCCAGGTCGCTCCCCTGCCATCGAACCTTCCATGGCTCCCCTCGGCCCACAGGACAAGACCCTCGCCACTGGACCTGAGCTCACCCCCCAGGGCTGCNAGGCCCTCATCAGTAGACATCCAGACCCGGCCCGCAGCTGATCCCAGGGTTCCAGCCCACTCGCTCACCCCTGCTCCAGGTCGCTCCCCTGCCATCGAACCTTCCATGGCTCCCCTCGGCCCACAGGACGAGACCCTCGCCACTGGACCTGAGCTCACCCCCCAGGGCTGCACCCACAGTTCTTCACTGCCCTCTTTAAGAAGGTGCCAAGGTTAACAGGCTATTTGTAAACCTCTCCTGAAACAGCTCACTGCTTCTCTCACACCTGCTGTTTCCTTCTGCAAGGAAGGAGTTTTTCACTCCTTCACTGGTTAACTCAGATGAGAAGTCGCCTTCCCCAGGAAGCCTTTCATGCCACTCCCTCACATCCCCATGCCCCCAGTTTGGGTTCGAAGCTCCTCTTCTGGGCTCTTCTAACGCCCATGGCTCACTCTGAGTTAGGAGCACTTGCTTGATGCGCGTCTCTTCCACCAGGCTGTGTGTATCTTCCTACGTCACAGCCTTGAGGCTAGAAGCGTGGCCGCTCCCTCTGGGGTGCCTGGCGGGCTCTCCCATCCAGGTGCTGCCACTGGCTCTCAAGGGGCAGGGGATAGTTTGGGCTCTCCGGGTGACCTGATCTTTCCCTTCAAACCTGACCTGATGTTCTCCAAAAGGCACAGGTTAGACAGCAAATCACTGCATTTTTAAATAAGCTCTGTATTTTTATCAACAGTTAAAGAAGCCATGAGAACGAAATCAAGACCGTGACTCTCAAGGTTCCTCCTACAGGGAAGAGCCTATTGTGTTGAAACTGACGCCAGCACAGAAGGTCAGGCTGCTTGATCGGGGTTTTCCTTATTCTACCCACCTCCCCAACTGCATGGACCCTTGTTGTTTAGCCACTCAGTCGTGTCTATTTATGACCCTATGCACTGCAGCATATCAACAACCTCAGATGTACAGATGACACCACCCTTATGGCAGAAAGTGAAGAGGAACTAAAAAGCCTCTTGATGAAAGTGAAAGAGGAGAGTGAAAAAGTTGGCTTAAAGCTCAACATTCAGAAGATGAAGATCATGGCATCTGGTCCCATCACTTCATGGGAAATAGATGGGGAAACAGTGGAAACTGTGTCAGACTTTNGAAAGAGGAGAGTGAAAAAGTTGGCTTAAAGCTCAACATTCAGAAGATGAAGATCATGGCATCTGGTCCCATCACTTCATGGGAAATAGATGGGCAAACAGTGGAAACAGTGTCAGACTTTATTTTTCTGGGCTCCAAAATCACTGCAGATGGTGACTGCAGCCATGAAATTAAAAGACGCTTACGCCTTGGAAGGAAAGCTATGGCCAACCTAGATAGCATACTCAAAAGCAGAGACATTACTTTGCTGACTGAGGTCCGTCTAGTCAAGGCTATGGTTTTTTCAGTAGTCATGTATGGATGTGAGAGCTGGACTGTGAAGAAGGCTGAGCGCCAAAGAATTGATGCTTTTGAATTGTGGTGTTGGAGAAGACTCTTGAGAGTGCCCTGGACTGCAAGGAGATCCAACCAGTCCATTCTGAAGGAGATCATCCCTCAGATTTCTTTGGAAGGAATGATGCTAAAGCTGAAACTCCAGTACTTTGGTCACCTCATGCAAAGAGTTGACTCATTGGAAAAGACTCTGATGCTGGGAGGGATTGGGGGCAGGAGGAGAAGGGGACGACAGAGGATGAGATGGCTTGATGGCATCACCGACTCACACATGAGTTTGGGTGAACTCTGGGAGTTGGTGATGGACAGGGAGGCCTGGCGTGCTGCGATTCATGGGGTCACAAAAAGTCGGACACGACTGAGTGACTGAACTGAACTGAACTGACCCATTGCTCCTAGGGAAAATACAGGATAAAGTTCCTGAAAGTCTTTGGACACTTTTTCATCAATCAATAAATATATGGCCTTGTTTTAGGTCCATTTCTGCTTAAAGACAAGTTATTTATTATACAGTTTTCATTAATATTAAACTCACAGTCAACAGCACTATAACTCAAGCTCTAACAAAGCTTAGCTAATATGCATGCTTTCTCCATAAGGCACATTACAGCTTTCCTGCGCTAAGGAACGCTACTAGACAGCACTTCAGCACTTTGTTACAGGGCCCTTTAAACAGTAAAATCTCCAACAAAAAGCCCAGAAATGCAGGGGAGGGGCGGGGGAAATAACTGGCACTGAACAGATCATGAGGAAGACACTTGTCTACAATACAAGAGCTAAAGCAAGTGGGCAGAACATCATCTTGTCTGACCTCAGCTGGGAATACTTATGTCAGATGACTCAATGTTTCACCATTCTGCACTTGCCTGAGAACAGTGATGAAAGCGCCATGACTTTTGATTTTGAGATTACCAATAAATTTTAGTGTATACACAAATTTACTACTATAGAATTTGTGAACAACAAGGACTATTTATATTTATATAATCTAAGTGATTAAATCACATTCTATTTTCTTCTTGATATTTTGTGATCTTCTTGCCACAGAGACTACTATAATAAAATGAGTAGCCAACAGTTCCTTTGATGTTAGTGGAATACAGACTTCAGTACTACCAAGTTTTCATAATATTATGTTACCTACAAGTTTGCAGAGAATACCAACACTAAGCCAAACCATACATTATTTACAAATAATTGTTGATAAACACTGCTGTTTTTGTACTTTATAACTATTAACCTTGATTTTAACATATACCTCTATAAAGCATTCACAGTAAAGAGTGACTTTTAGAAACAAACTGAATATATTTAGAACAAAATGTATAGATTTTAATGAATATTCGCTAAAGAAAAGGCTTTAAACACTTGGTAAAATAGATGCACATTTACTTTCTACAAATAACAACTCAAAAATATACTCTTCCTTGGGGTCCAGGTAGCTGCAAACACAAAGTGACCTATAAAAACTTTCCAGAGCAGCAATCATAACCGGTTGCCCAAAGGATGAATATCATGTTGTTTCCCCTGAACAGTGTTAACCCCCTCAGTGGGTTGAAATTTGAATTAATTGTTGAACTTTATAAACTAGGAGAACTTACACAAAATCTAATTTTCTGAATTCTCCTTGAGAAAATAATCATTGGTGAACACTTTGCCATTCTTGCCTGGAAACCATTGGCCAGCATTGAACGTAGTTGCCCCCAGGGCAGGGCGCTCCTGCTCAGGTTCCAGAACTTCTAATTACTGCTCGCATTATGGCTACATGTCAGCTGCATTTTTCTTTTTTAAGATTAAGAGGTAGGTTAAGTATTTCTCTTACTAATCTATCCAAATTGAGACCTAAATAAATAAAACAAATGAGGATCACAGTTTTCCTTCTCTCACACGTTGATTATTTATATCAGCATGGGAGCTGGTGATTCCTGTTCCCAAGTTCAGGTAGAGCTTTAGACTAAGCTCTAGACCTTCTGACCAAGAAGTTAAAATATCCTCCACATGCAATCAAAGCCTGGATAATGATCTTACCTCTAGCCTTTTACAGTTCACAGAGGCTCATGCATTACCTAATGTAATCTTTGCAATAAAGGTAAGGTGGGTAGAACAGTAATTTCATCCTCATTCTCCCAAGAAATCCAAAACCCACAGAGACTAAATAGCCTGTCCAAGGCCATACAGCGAGAAACAGACTAAGGAAGATGAAATCCAATCTTCTAGTTTCAAGTTCAGAGCTTTTCCTACTACAGTCTGCATACAGACAAAAGGGCTGATCCATATTTTATCACACATGTTACTTTTTAAATATATTCCTGTCATCAAGGTGAAACTCCAAAGTGATAGAAATTAAGGTGTTGCTTTTATACCCCACACAGAAATGTCAGCTTCATTTGAATAAGGCTAGTTTTGTCCACATCACTCCATTAACGCTACTAAAAAATACATGATTCTGTGTGTAAGTGCTCCAGTGTACATAGACGCTCCTCATTCCAAACAAGAACTGAAGCAAGTTTCTGGAGCAACAAGACTAGAACAAGTGAGAAGATTGTATTTAAGGAAAAATAAAAGTAAGAGAAAGAAAATAAAACTAGGGGTATGAGTAATACATGAGTACATGCCATAATAATCAATGCTTCATTCAAGGCTACATATTTCACTCCAAGCTTCCCAGTGATCACTGCACAGAGGGAAACATCATCAGCTACCCAATTCACCATATCAAGGAAAAAAATATGTTATCGATGTCTGAGAGATATTTGTCCCCCAAGAGTCGTCACAAACTCTCTCTGATGCAATATAAATACCCTGATTCTTCATAATATTAAAATAGTAAATAAAACAATAAACCATGGTTCCCTTAGCTATTTTGTATATTCCCCAAAGCAAGCTGACAGCAGAATGTCAAATAACAATCCAGTAAAAGCAATTCTATTAAATATAAAATAGTCTAGTTACTTAGTAAATCTGATGGCCAGATTAATAAAATAGATAGATAGATAATCTAAGAAAGTATCTATAAGCAGCATACATTTCAGGCATTCCATACATACTATTGTTCACATTCAAGCTTTTGATTAAGTATTGTGCAGAAAAGAGTTCAAGGTTAAAAGTCTCTGACAAGATCTTGGCACTGAAAAATTTCATGTTGTCGATTCAAGACAAATCTATAACTTTTAACGATGAACAAGGTGGGTATGGGCTTGACACTGCATGCAAAATAACTGAAGTCCTTTCCCACCATCCTAAGGACAGCAGCCAAGGGAGGCGCCGAGGGCAAGGGCAGTGGCTTCTCTCTTCTCACCTGGACCGCTGGCCTCTCCATGGAGATCAGCAGTGACACGGGCCATGGCGCCAGACCTCGCCTCTGAGCCGCAGCCCTGGATGTCAGCAGCTGCTGGCCACTTCCAGCTGGCCGTAATGTCTGTCCTCCAACGTGCTTTTCTATTCCTGTATTCCCCTTCTGCAGCGATGACCTTACTTCCCACCCACTCTTCCAAACCAGAACCACAGGGAGACTGTTTCCCCTCCTTTCCTTCACCCCACTATGGGTGACCCAGTCTTCCAGTGTCAGCTCTCACCCTCTGTGCCCTCTCTCGATGCCTGCTCCCACTGCCCTGGTTCAAAGAGAAAACTACCTCTCACTGAGGTTCCTGAATTACGCTCCTAGGCATTTCCCTGTCTCTCCTTCTTTGCGCCTATCTTCTTTCGTTCTGATGGAGTCATCTTTCCAAAGTAATAATAATAATATTAATAGTATAATTTATTGGAACTTTACCACATGCCAAGCACTGTTCCAAATACTTTACGTACATTATCTCATACTTCTTTTTTAACTTCAGCTTTATTGAGGAATAATTGATAGATAAAAATTGTAAGCTATTTAAAGTGTATATCGTGGTGATTTGTTATACATATATATCATAAAGGGGCCTCCCTTTTAGCTCAGTCGGTAAAGAATCTGCCCGCAACGCAGGAGACGCAGATTTGATTCCTGGGTCAAGAAGATTCCTTGGAGAAGGAAATGGCAACCCACTCCAGTATTCTTGCCTGCAGAATCCCATAGACAGAGGAGCCTGGTGAGCTACAGTCAATGGGGTCTCAAGAGTCAGACATGCCTGAGCAACTAAGCCACCAGCACCATACATGGGAAAAGGATCTTCCTCATCCAGTTAATTAACACATTCATCTCCATCACATATTTCTCCCTTTTTGTGTGACAACATTTAAGTTCTACTCTCTTAGCAAATGTTGTCTACATAATATAGCGCTTTTAACTCTAGTCAGCACTGTTTACATGAGGTCCTCAGACCTTACTGGCAACCTTTTTTTTTTTATTATTCCATATATAAGTGTTACTGCACAGCAGTTTATTTCTCTGGCTTATTCACTCAGCATAATGCCTTCAAGATCCACCTATGTTGTCTCAAAATGGTAGAACTTCCTTCCTTCTCATGGCTGAATAATATTCACCTGGATATATATAGCACATTTTTAAAAATTGAAGTATAGTTGACTTACAATGTTGTATTAGCTTCTGGTGCAGCAAAGTGATTCATATATATAGTTTGAATCCATATATATATATATGAATCACTTTGCTGCACCATAAACATATATATATATATTGTTTTCATTCTGGTTTATTACAGGACATTGAATATAGTTGTCCATGCTGTACAGTAGGGCCCTTTTGTTTATCCATTCCACAAACAATAGTTTGCATCTGCTAGAAGCGGGCAACAGAGGATGAGATGGCTGGATGGCATCACTGACTCGATGGATGCAAGTCTGAGTGAACTCCGGGAGATGATGATGGACAGGGAGGCCTGGCGTGCTGCGATTCATGGGGTCGCAAAGAGTCAGACACGACTGAGCGACTGAACTGAACTGAGTCCCAGACTCC
This sequence comes from Cephalophus harveyi, assembly GCA_006410635.1. Classification (NCBI taxonomy): domain Eukaryota; kingdom Metazoa; phylum Chordata; class Mammalia; order Artiodactyla; family Bovidae; genus Cephalophus; species Cephalophus harveyi. Next base: position 14,816 of record SJYT01077026.1, on the reverse strand, counting down.
CAGTCCAGCCCTCTCCCTCCGTCCCCACAGACTTGAGGCTGTCAAGACTCCCACTGTCTGTGCGTCTGCTTCTGTTTCACAGATAAATTCATTTGTGTTATATTTTAGAGTCCACATATAAGTGATATCATATGATATCTGTCTTTCTCTTCAAAGCTTAACTTCTCTTAGTATGATAATCACTAGGTCCATCCATGTAGCTGCAAATATATCACATCTTCTTTATCCATTCATCTGTTGATGGACGGTTAGGTTGTTCCCATAGTTGGCTATTGTGAATAGTGTTTCAAGGAACATGGCAGTGCAGGTATATTTTCCATCTTATTGTTATTTCTTTTTTTTTTTTTTAATTTTTTTTTTTTTCTTTTTTTTTTTTTCACTTTTAAGTATTTATTTTGTTTTGGTGTTCATTCTTATTTATTTATTTATTTATTTATTTTAAATTTTATTTTTACTTTATTTTACTTTACAATACCGTATTGGTTTTGCCATACATTGACATGAATCCACCATGTTATTTCTTTTGTATATAAACCTAGAAGTGGGATTGCTGGATGTAATAGTTTTATTTTTAAGATTTGGAGGACCTTCCATACTGTTTTCTACAGTAGCTGCACCAATTTACACTCCCACCAAGAGTACACAAGTGGCCCCTTCCTCCATGTCCTCACCAACATTTGTTATGTGTGGTCTTTTGGACGATAGTATTCTGATAGTGTGACGTGGTATCTCACTGTAAGCTCGATTTGCATTTTCCTGCTGATCACCAATGTTGAACATTTTTCTCATGTGTCTGCTGCTTATCTGTCTTCTTCAAAAAATGTCTAGTCAGTTTCTCTGCTCATTTTTTAATCAGAATGTTTAATTTTTGCTATTTTGTTATATGAGTTCCTTGTATATTCTGCATATTAACCCCTTCAGAAAAATGGTTTGCAAATGTTTTCTCCCATTCCATCGGCTGCCTTTCATTTTGCTGATGATTTCCTTTCCTGCATGGAAGTTTTTTAGTTTGATGTGATTCCACTTATTTTTGCTTTTGTCCCTTTGCTTCTGGTGTCAAATCTAAACAATCATCTTCATAACCAATGTTAAGGTATTTACTGCTTACATTTTCTTCTAGGAATGTTATGATTCCTGGTTTTACACTCAATTCTTTCAGTTCAGTCGATCAATCATATTTGACTCTTTGTGACCCCATGGACTGCAGCACCCCAGGCTTCCCTGTCCATCACCAACTCCCGGAGTTTGATTAGACTCATGTCCAGCGAGGCAGTGATGACATTCAACCATCTCATCCTCTGTCATGCCCTTCTCGTCCTGTCTTCAATCTTTCCCAGCATCAGGGTCTTTTCCAGTGAGACAGTTCTTCACATCAGGTGGCCCAAGTACTGGAGTTTCAGTTTCAGCATCAGTCCTCCCAATTAATATTTAGGACTGACTTCCTTCAGGATTTACTGGTTTGATCGCCTTGCAGTCCTCAAGTGACTCTCAAGAGTCTTCTTCAACACCACAGTTCAAAAGCATCAAAAGTCCAACTCTCACATCCATACATGACTACTGGAAAAACCATAGTTTTGACTAGATAGACCTTGTCAGCAGTAATGTCTCTGCTTTTTAATATGCTGTCTAGGTTGGTCATAGCTTTTCTTCCAAGGAGCAAATATCTGTTAATTTCATGGCTGCACTCACCACCTGCAGTGATTTTGGAGCCCAAGAAAATAAAGGCTCTCACTGTTTCCATTGTTTCCCCATCTATTTGTCATGAAGTGTGCGACGAGATGCCATGATCTTCGTTTTCTGAATGTTGAGCTTTAAGCCAACATTTTCGCCCTCCTCTTTCACTTTCATCAAAAGGCTCTTTAGTTCCTCTTCACTTTCTGCCATAAGGGTGGGGCCATCTGCATATCTGAGGTTATTGATATTTCTCCTGGAAATCTTGACTCCAGTTTGGGCTTCATCCAGCCCGGCATTTCACATGATGTACTCTGTATGTAAGTTAAATAAGGAGGGTGACAATATATTCAGCCTTACCGTACTCCTTTTCCTATTTGGAACTAGTCTGTTGCTCCATGTCCAATTCTAACTGTTGCTTCTTGATCTGCATACAGATTTCTCAGGAGGCAGATCAGATGGTCTGGTATTCCCATGTCTTTCAGAATTTTCCACAGTTTGTTGTGATCTACACAGTCAAAGGCTTTGGCATAATCCATAAAGCAGAAGTAGATCTTTTTCTGGAACTCTCTTGCTTTTTCTATGATCTAACAGACGTTGGCAATTTGATCTCTGGTTCCTCTCCCTCGTCTAAATCCAGCTTGAACATCTGGAAGTTTTTGGTTCACATACTGATGAAGCCTGACTTAGAGAATTGTGAGCATCACTTTGCTAACGTGCAAGATGAGTACAATTGTGTGGTAGTTTGAACATTCTTTGGCATTGCCCTTCTTTGGGACTGGAATGAAAATTGACCTTTTCCAGTCCTGTGGCCACTGCTGACTTTTCCAAATTTGCTGGCATATTGAGTGCAGCACTTTAACAGCATCATCTTTTAGGATTTGAAATAGCTCAATTTTAATCCAATTTGAAACAGCTAAAGTCTTTAATCCATTCTGAACTAATTTTTGTTTATAGTGTAAAATAGTAATGCAATTTTATTTTTTTGCATGGGGCTGTCTACTTTACCCAGCACCATTTATTGAAAAAACTGTATTTTCCCCATTGTATACTCTTGGCTTCTCTGGCATACATTAATTGACCACACATGAATATGTTTATTTCTGGGCTTTCTCTTCTTTTTCCATTGATCTTTATGTCTGTTTTTAGATTAATACTTTAGTGTTTTGGTTGCCATAACTTTATAATATAGTTTATAATCATGGAGTGTGGTGCCTCAAGCACTGTTCATTTTTCTCAGGATTGCTTTGGTCACTCATGGTCTTTTGTGGTTTCATACAAATTTTATGATTATTTGTTCTATCCCTATAAGAAATGCCATTGGAGTTTTGATAGAGATTGCATTGAATTTGTTCATTGCTTTGAGTAATATGGACATTTTAACAATAGTTAATTCTTTCAGCTATGACCAGGCAATATCTTTCCAATTGTTTGCATATTCTCAAATTTCTTTCATCAGTGTCTTAGATTTTTCATCATTTAGTTTTATCTAGTTTAACACAGTTTTATACCATTATGTTTGGAAAAGATGCTTGATATAATCTCCATCGTTTTAAATTTATTAAGACCTGTTTTGTGATTTAACATAGGCTCTATCCTAGAAAATGTTCCATGTGCACTGGCACAGAATGTGCGTCTTGCTACAGTCGTATGAAATGTTTTGTAAATGTCTGTTCAGTTCTTCTGGTCTAATGGGTAATTTAAATCCAATGTTTCCTTATTGATTTTCTGTCTGGATGATCCATTGTCAAAAGTGGGGTACTGGGTACTGAAATCTCCTGCTATTACTGTACTGCTATCTATTTCTTCTTCCAAGTCCATCAATATTTACTGTATATATTAAAGTTTGCCTATGGTGAGTGCATATCTCACACTACTCTTCATAACTCTGAAATCATCCCATTTTCAGAAAAAGAAATTGAGTCACAAAGAAAATAGATATCTTTTCAAAATTCACTCAGCTGAGACAATGGAGCCAGGATATGAGAACGACATTGCACTTCTAATCACTGAGAAACAGAAAAGCACGCTCTGCCATCTGCAAATTGGCCTGCAACTCACAGCTAAGCTACAGTGTCTTTCTGTTGGTGTAAACTGCCCCGAAGTGCACCAACATCAGCCAAGCTCACTATGACTGATGAGGTGAGACCAAGCCCAACACCACTTCAAAATCCCGTCTGAGCGTACACACAAAAAAGGCCATTGTGCAAAGGACAGAACTCCCAAACATCCCCCTCTCCAATTACATGAGGGACTGTTGCCCTTCTAACAATTACAGTTTTAAACTTCTCTTGTTTACCTTTCTTATGGGTAAGATTGATTGCGGTACAAAATCATTTTATCACCCCTGTTTCCTGATAGAACCCAATCCAGAATGAACCGCCACTTTTTGGCACACTCCCCCAAATCACCAGATAGAGGAAGTCCTTTCTAACACCTTTTTACTGAGCGCTGTGCTCAGTCGCTCAGTTGTATACGACTCTGTGACCCCATGGACTGCAGCCCGCCAGGTTCCTCTGTCCAGGGAATTTACCAGACAAGAATACTGGAGTGGGTTGCCATTTCCTACTCTGGGGACTTCCTCCTGACCCAGGGATTAAACCTGCATCTCTTGAGGTTTTTTTGCCCTGGCTGAGAATTGAACCCAGGCCTCCCATGTGGGCAGGCAAGAATTCTACCACTGAACTACTAGAAAACACCAACAGTTTCCACATAGGCATTTTGGGCCCATGGGTTGATAAGATCTGGAAGAACACAGTGCCCACATTTGGGTTTTTAACCCCTCTCTCCAAGGCAAGGGCCAGACCCAAAGAGATCGCCAGTTGTAGGGCAGGGCAAACACAGGCTGGGCATCCTGTGGTGAAGAAAGCAAGGACATGCTGGGGATGGGGAGGGGGAGAGATATCCCATTATAGCCCATAGCATGAATAGTCCCTCACTGTAATGAGAAAGAAATCCAACTTTTCCATTACAGATATGTCTTTGGCTAAAGGACAGTGACACCACAATGTCCTAATACATCTCATCATGATTTATTTCCATGACGAAAAACAATCTGATGGCTGCACATCCCCAACTGGAAAAGTCTCTTAAGACAAAAATGCAATCCTCCATGTCTTATCCATGCCATTCTTCAGCCTCATTCCTAACATAACCTTCCTTCTGCCACTCCACCCCTTCCCATTCATCTGGATGTCTTACTATAGCAGCATTCTCAAATATTCTGCACTTTCACACCTGCCATTGTTCTGCCTTGAATACTGTCTGTTCATTCTATCCTACAACTCCCTTCCCTTTTTCAATCCCTTCCCCATTCTGTAGACTGCCATTGGCCTTCCCCTCTCCATGGATCTATAGCTCCCATACGTCTGTTACAACTTTTTCCACTAGATTAAACTTTTCATTGAATTGATCTGCTTTGCTCACTTGCAGCTAAAGCCTACAGAATATAAGCTCCAGGCATGCAAGTCATTGTTGCTGTTCAGTTGCTCAGTCATGTCTAACTCTGTGACCCCATGGACTGCAACATGCCAGGCTTCCCTGTCCTTCCTTATCTACCAGACTTTGCTCAAACTCATGTCCAGCGAATTGGTGATGCCATCCAAACATCTCATCTTCTGTCATCCCATTCTCCTGCCCTCAATCTTTCCCAGCATCAGGGTCTTTTCCAATGAGTCAGCTCTTCACAAAGTACTGGAGCTTCAGCTTCAGCATCAGTCCTTCCTATGAATATTCAGGTTTGATTTCCTTTAGGATGGACTGGTTTGATCCCCTTGCTGTCCAAGAGGCTCTTAAGAGTCTTTTACAGTGCAATTCAAAAGCATCGTTCTTCACTGCCTAGCCTTTTTTTTATGGTCCAATTCTCACATCCATACATGACTATTAGAAAAACCATAGATTTGACTATACAAACCTTTGTTGGCAAAGTAATAGTTCTGCTTTTTTAATACACTGTCTAGGTTTGTCATAGCTTTTCTTCCAAGGAGCAAGGCTCTTTTAATTTCATGGCTATAGTCACTGTCTGCAGTGATTTTGGAGCCCAAGTAAATAAAGTCTTTCACTGTTTCCATTTTTTTCCCATCTATTTGCCATGAAGTGATGGGATCAGATGCCATGATCTTAGTTTTCTGAATGTTATTTCAAACCAGCTTTTATACTCTTCTCTTTCACCTTTATCAAGAAGCTTTTTAGTTCCTCTTCATAAGGGTAGTGTCATCTGCATATCTGAGGTTATTGATATTTTTCCCAGCAATCTTGATTCCAGTCTGTGCTTTATCAAGCCTGGCATTTTGCATGATGTATACTGCATATAAGTCAAATAAGTTTGGTGACAATATACAGCCTTGACGTTTCCTCCTCCATGGACCCATACCTCTATTACAACTTTTCTCCACCAGACTAAACTTTTCATTGATTTGCTTTGTTGTTTTCCTCTATTTCTTTGCATTGGTCACTTTCTTATCTCTCCCTGCTATTCTTTGGAATTCTGCATTCCTTTTCTCCTTTGCCTTTTGCTTTCCTTCTTTTCTCAGCTATTTGTAAGACCTCCTCAGACAATTATTTTGCCTTTTTGCTTTTCTTTTTCTTGGGAATGATTTTGATCACCTCCTCCTATACAATGCTATGAACCTCCATCCATAGTTTTTCAAGCACTCTATCAGATCTAATTCCTTGAATCTATTTGTCACTTCCAGTGTATAATCAAAAGAGATTTGATTTAGGTCATACCTGAATGGCCTAGTGGTTTTCCCCACTTTCTTCAATTTAAGTCTGAATTTTGCAATAAAGAGTTTGTGATATGAGCCACAGTCAGCTCCCGGTCTTATTTTTGCTGACTGTGTAAGAGCTTCTCCATCTTCAGCTGCAAAGAATATTATCAGTCTGATTTTGGTATTGATCATCTGGTGATGTCCATGTGTAGAGTCATCTCTAGTATTGTTGGAAGAGGGTGCTTGTTATGACCAGTGCATTCTTCTGGCAAAACCCTGTTAGCCTTTGCCCTGCTTCATTTTGTATTCCAAGGCCAAACATGCCTGTTACTCCAAGTATCTCTTGACTTCCTACTTTTGCATTCCAGTCCCTTATGATGAAATGGACATCTGTTTTTGGTGTTAGTTCTAGAAAGTCTTGTAGGTCTTCATAGAACCATTCAATTTCAGCTTCTTTGGCATTAGTGGTTGGGGCATAGACTTGGATTACTGTGATGTTCAGTGGTTTGCCTTGGAAACAAACCCAGATCATTCTGTTGTTTTTGCAATTGCACCCAAGTTCAGCATTTCAGACTCTTATTAACTATGAGGCAAGCAAGTATCTTGTCTAAATAATTTATTAAGAGGATACAATAGAAAAAGCAGGATTAAACAAGTCAGTACTTAGTACCTGTATAAAAACAGACAACCAACAAACTTTCTGAGACTCAGTCTCCTCATCTGTTTTTTTAAAAAAGGAATTATAATACCCTATAAAGTTGCTTTAAAATTTGAAAGTACCTAGTATAGTGTCTGATACTCAATACACGGTCCCTCTGTTATCCAAAAGTAGAGCATTCCTATGAAATCTTTTGTAAACCAAAACAGCATAAAGTGAAAAAATAATTACCTTAGAACACATCTTGCTAACGGGTGCACAAAATAAATCGAGATAAAGCACAGATGCTCACAGACACAGTTCAAAGCTATGGCAGCCTGACGCCAAGATGCTGAACATAGTTTCCAAAGAAGGGGCTTGGTGGGGCCAGTCTTTCAGTTCAGGGTGTGTGCTGTCTCTACAACAGCTTGCTGCAAAACAAACACTGAGTCCTACTTCACTTTTCACCTTTTTTTCATGAAAGTGAAAATCCCTGGATTTCTTTAAATTAGCACAAGTACTAACATAGTTTTTCCATAAAAGCAAAGCACTGAAAAGCAAACTTTTGAAAAACAGGCCAGCTCAGTTCAGTCGCTCAGTCATGTCCAACTTTTTGTGACCCCATGGACTGCAGAACGCCAGGCCTCCCTGTCCATTATCAACTCCTGGACTTTACTCGAACTCATGTCCATCGAGTTGGTGATGCCATCCAACCATCTCATCCTCTGTTGTCCCCTTCTTCTCCCACCTTCAATCCTTCCCAGCATCAGGGTCTTCTCCAGTGAGTCAGTTTTTCACATCAGGTGGCCAAAGTATTGGAGCTTCAGCTTCAGCATCAGTCCTTTCGATTAATATTCAGGATTGATTTCCTTTAGGACTGACTAGTTTGATCTGCTTGCAGTCCAAGGGACTCTCAAGAGTCTTCTCCAACACTACAGCTCAAAAGCATCAATTCTTCGATGCTAAACTGTCTTTATAATCCAACTCTCACATCTATACATGACTACTGGAAAAACCATGGCTTTGACTAGACAGACCTTTGTTGGCAAATAAAATCAAGGGACACCTGTATATTGTTTGGTGAATTTAACGTACAAAGCACAATAAAAATATATGTAAATTTTCTTCTGATATGTATCATATCCAAATCCCTCTATTTTCAAATTCTCATAACCTACTTTCTTAAAAATTTCAATTTGCATTAAATGCTATCCTATACAAGCTATTACAAGCTAATCGTGTAACGTATGTATCACAACACAATTTTCTGGATGATCATTCAGTTATGATCTTTAGACCAAGGAGAGACTACAGGGTTATTTAATCCAATGCACTCTTTTTACAAAAATAAATCGTGGTACACTTGACCCTTGAACAATGTAAGGGTTAGAGCCATTGACTCTCCCTCAGTTGAAAATTCATATATAGCTCTTCATCAGACCCCTCTGTATCTGTGGTTCCACATCCACAGGTTCAACCAACTACAGATGATGTAGCACTGCCTGCATATTTTGGGAAAAACATACACACACACATTAAGTGGACCCATGCATTTCAAACCCTAGTTGTTCAAGCATCAACAGTATATTCATATGATGGGATTCTTCCACATACAAAGACATGAAAGAATTTTACAGACATATCAATGAGTGAAAAGTCAGAAACAAAAAGCATTATGGGTAATTCCATTCACAAAACGTTAAGAACTAGACACAAACTAACGCTGTGAGAATAGCACTTTCCTTTGGAAAAGAGGATTGGTGACTAAGGGGAAGCCTGAAAGGATTTCATGGGTGTGGGTGATTCCCTTTCTTGATCTGGATCTCAATGGTGGTGACATAACTGTGCTCATCTTGCAAAAATTCACTGAAACAGAAGCATATGACTTAGCCACTTTTCCTGATCCTTTTATACTTTAATGAAAATGTTTATTATTAAAAGAATGATGGCGCTAACCATTAGCTATACTCCATAGTAGCTGTCAGGCCCCAAGTGACACCTGTTCTACAGGCAACGTGCTCGTTGTTAAAATGAGAGGGGTGCAGCAGCGTAAGTGCCTACCCTAAAGTCATATACCGAATCCATGACTCAGAACTAAAACCTGTAAGTACTGATTTTCTTGCCAGGGCTCTTGATTTATGTCTGTATAATGCTACTCCAAGTAAATATATCAGTGTCTTCTCAAGGAAAAAGTTCCTTGGATCTGTGCATTTGGAAGCTGGAATAGAATACATTCAGTGAAAAGCTGCTCTTTGGCCATATCCCAGCTATTACACTGGCTGCTGGCAGAACATCCTCTGAATCTGTGAAAATTTGCAAATCAAGGCCAGGCCTTAATCTGCAGCTGGTGCAACACATTTCTGCTTGAAATGAAATTTAGTTGCATTCTTTTTTTCCAAGCTAAATTACACATAAAGGAGGAAAAAATCATTGCAGATCCATTCAGAGTAACCATAATTCCAAGACCACACAATGTAATTAAAATGCTGCAGAAAATCAGGCTACATGGCAATAATGCAGCATTGCCAGCTCTCTTCTTGGTCAGAGTAAGCCAGGGGTGAGCGTACACAACACATCATCCCTAATGGCAGAACCCAAGGCTGAACCACAAGAAGTCCAGCCCCCTGGCAGTCTCAAATACAAGCCTTGGGATTGTGTCGCCAGTCACACTCTTCAGCAGTTTAACAGATGTGTCTCTGCAAGGCTTTGATTTGCAGATCATCTGCTCAGGTACAGAGAAAAAAACACACACCATAATTTTACAGCTATGAGTTCTAATATCCTGCAGCACTTTACTGTTTTAAGCATTTAGATGGCACTAATGCTGGGGCCATGCATAACTATATGCTGATTAAAAATGCAAAAGAAATCATGAGTTATGGCACAGATGGCTGCTTGAAAATAATCTAAGGTATGTATGGACTTCACAAAACTCAACTATTTGTTTCATAAAATATTGCCACCTTGAGGAACTTGTGTAAAACTTATCAGTTTGTCCATTTTTGTTTTTTTTCTTAGAAAATTAGTAGAAAGCAACCCATAAATATTACCTGAAATACTTCCTATTCTTACCAAAGACTAAGGTAAAGTTTTATATTCCTCATGTAGATCATGCACATGAAAGATTTTGAGGGAAGTAGCTGAGAAAACCTACAAACAAGTCAACTTAAAAAAAGACACAGTTTTCCCGGGCTGGTGCACTGAGACGACCCAGAGGGATGGTACAGGGAGGGAGGAGGGAGGGGGGTTCAGGATGGGGAACACGTGTCTACCTGTGGCGGATTCATACTGATGTATGGCAAAACCAATACAATATTGTAAAGTAATTAACCTCCAATTAAAATAAATAAATTTATATTTTTAAATAAATAAATGGGAAAAAATGTATCCTTTAAAAATGTGAACAGTAGAGGTGTCCAAGATGGTGAAATAAGATCTCAGGGTCTCTTCCTACAGACATATCAAAATTACAACTGCTTACAAAGCAAATACCTATAAGAATGAGTTGAAGACTAGAAGACTAACTTTCCCACAACTAAAGACAAAGAAGGACCCATAGTGAAAGAGGTAAGAGGACTAGAGATGTGTTATACACACCCATGGGTCGGCAACCCAAAAACTGGAGGAGTATCCCAATCTTAGAGGTCCTCCCCAAGAAATGGGGGTCTGAGCCACATTAAGCTCCCTAGTTCACTGTTCTTGCATCAAGAAGATAAGCTGCCAAAATGTCTGGCTTTGAAAACCAGCAGGGCTTAAGTTCAGAAGACCTGAGGGCAACAGGAAACAGAGACCCCACTCTGAAAGCACATGCCCTGAGTCTCAGGGGACAGGCAGCAATGAGGGGCCTGGGTCAGACCTGCTAACTGACCTGAAAGAGCCTCTTGGAGATGCAGGAGGCAATGGAGCTCCCCCAGGGGGTAGAGACCCTGGCAGCACCATTTGAGGGAGCTCATTCCACCATAATAACACCAGGGCTGCCAAGGGCCATCTGGAATCCTTACTCTAGCCTACTAGCTCCAGGGACTTAGCCCCAGCCACCAGCAAACCAGCACTACCTGAGCCTCCCAGGGCCACACAAAGAGCTACACGAGAGGTCTTCCTCACTCTCCAGTGGAGGCACAGCCTTCCAGCCAACAGAGCCAGAAGCCAGACCCATTTACCAACACACCCATAGCAGCGGGCCCTGCCACAGCAGAAGGGTATATGCAATCCATAGAGGGCACCCCCCCCCAGAGGATATAAATCTGGTGAGCAGAGGGGAGTGTACTGCTGGACCCCATACTACATGTCCTCATAAGACCACTTCTCCAAGATCAGGAAATATAACCCACCTACCTAATATATAGAAATAAGTACAAAGAATATGGAAAAATGAAAATACAGAGGGATATGTTCTAAACAGAGGAATAAGACAAAAACCTCAGAAAAAGAACTAAACGAAGTGGAGATAAGTAATCTACCTGATAAAGAGTTTAAGGTAATGATCATACGGATGTTCACTGAACTCAGAAGAATGGATGAACACAGTGAGAACTGTGTTAGAAAATATAAAAAAGAACCAAACAGGATACAATAATTGAAATTTAAAAATACACTGGAAGGAATCAGCAGTAGATTGGATGATACAGAGGAACAGAATCTAGAATACAGTGCAGTGGAAGTCCCACATGTTGAACAGAAAAAAAGAAGGTTGGAAATGGCAATCCACTCCAGTATTCTTGCCTAGAGAATCCCATGGACGGAGAAGCCTCGTAGGTTACAGTCCATGGGGTCGCAAAGAGTCAGACACGACTGAGCGACTTCACCTTCACCTTCAAGAGACCTCTCAGACAACATCAAGAATACTAACATTCACATTATAGAAGAAGAAGAGAGAAAGAGCAGATAATTATTTGAAAAAATAATAGCCAAATATCCCCTAACTTGGGTAGGAAGCAGACACCTGGGTCTAGGGCTCATAGAGCGTCCCAAACAAGATGAATCCAAATAGGTTCACATCAAGATGCATTGTAATTAAACTAGCAAAAATTAAAGATATAGAATTTAAAAAGCATCAAGAGGAAAGCAACTAGTACAAAAGAGATCTCCCATAAGACCATGAGCTGGCTTTTTCACAAAAACTTTGCAGTCCAGACTTGGATATAGTCAAAGATAAAAAAAAGTTTAAACTGTATAAACAAGAATATTCTGTCTGATAGGATTATCATTCAGAATTAAAGGAGTGAAATGGAGTTTCCCAAGTAAGCAAAAGCTGAAAGAGTTCAGCACCACTAAACTGGCTTTATAAGCTATGTTAAAGAGATTTATTTCTCTAAGCAGAAAGGAAAACTAGCATAACTAGAAATATGAAAATAATGGAAGCAAATATCTTACTGGCAAAGGAAAACATACAGTAAAGGGAGGAGACCAGCCAACTACAAAGCTAGTGGGAAAGTTAAAAGACAAAGTAGTAAAAACATATATATCCACACTAATTAGTTGAGATACACAAAACAAAAAGATGAAAATACGATGTCAACATTAAATATTGGTGGGGAGAGTGAAGATAGCAAAAATGTATAGTAGTTAGAATGCATTTGAACTTAGGAGACTATGAACTTAAAATACGAGAGATAATCAACTTAAAACATCATGTTGTTATATAAGAAGCACATGGTAACCAAAAACCACACACACAAAAGAAAAAGGAATCCAAACATAATGCTAACAATAGTCATCAAATGATAAGAATGACAAGTAGAGAGCAAAAGAAGGAAAAAGGAACAAAACAGAACTACCAAACTAGTGAAAAATAATTTTAAAAACAGCAATCCATACGTAGATATCAATAGTTACTTTAAATATAAATGGACTAGATGCTCCAATAAGTAAGATACAGAGTGGCTGAATGGTTAAAAAACAAGACCCATATATATGCTGCCTCAAGAAACATATTTCAGATCTACAGACACACGCAGTCTTAAAGTGGGGGGATGGAAAAAGGTATACCAAGCAAGTGCAAGCAAAAAGAAAGCTAGGGAAGCAATATTTAAATCATGAAAAATGAACTGAAAACAAGAGCTATAATAAGATATAACATTAAAGGGATCAATTCAATAAAAATATAACAATTGTAAGAAATATGTATGTACGTAATATTTGGGGCAGCAGAGGATGAGATGGTTAAATAGCATCACTAATTCAATGGACGTGAATTTGAGCAAATTCCAGGGGACAGTGGAGGACAGAGGAGCCTGGCATGCTACAGTCCATGAGGTCACAGTCAAACACGATTCAGTGACTGAGAAACAACAACAACATAGGAGCACGTAAATACATAAAGCAAATGTTAACAAACATAAAAGGAAAATATGACAGTAATACAATGAGAAGGGACTTTAATACCCCAGTTACATCAAGGTATATATCATCCAGACAGAAAATCAATAAGGAACACTCTCCTTAAATAATGTGGTAAATTAGACTGAATTAATAGATACATATAGAGAATTATATCTCAAAACAGCAAACGCACATTTTTTTCAAGAGCACATGGAATATTTTCTAGGATAGATCACATACTATGACACAATATATGTCGCAACAAATTTTAAGACTAAAATCACATCAAGCATATTTTCCAACCACAATAGCATGAGACTAGAAATCAACCACCGCCACTTCAGTACTCTTGCCTGGAGAATCCCAGGGATGGGGGAGCCTGGTGGGCTGCCGTCTATGGGGTTGCACAGAGTCGGACACGACTGAAGCGACTTAGCAGCAGCAGCAGCAGAAATCAACTACAAGGAGAAAACTACTAAAAACCCAACACATTAAGTCTAAACAACATGCTACTAAGAACCAATGGGTCAACATATAAACCCAAGAGGAAATCAAAAAATACCTGGAGAAAACTAAAACTAGAAAAACAAATATATAAAATCTATGGAGTTCAGCAGCTGCAAGTGGGGAGTTTATAGCTATACAAACTTACTTCAGGAAACAATAAAAATCTGAAACAAACAATCTAAACTTACATCTAAAGGAACTCTAAATAAGAACAAACAAAATCCAAAGTTAACAGAAGGAAGGAAATAATAAAGATCAGAGCAGAATTAAATGAAATGCAGACTTAAAAAAACAACAATAAAGAACAATGAAATTAAGAGTTCGTTCTTTGGAAACATAAAAAAATGGATAAACCTTTAGCCGGACTCATCAAGAATAACAAGACAAAGTACCCAAATAAATAAAAACAACTGAAAGATGAGATGTTACAGCTGATACCACAGAAGTACAAGGGATAATAAGATTACTACAAACAATTATACAGTAATAAAATGTACAACCTAGAAGAAATGAATAAATTCCTTAAAAAGTACAATCTCCCAAGACTGAATTAGAAAGAACCACAAAATATTAATAGACTTAAAAATTAAATAACTAATTTTAAAATTCCCAACAAACAAAAGGGAATTTTTTTTTTGTTCCCCAGGAGCAAACAGCTTCACAGGTATATTCTATCAAACATTTAAAAAACAGTTAACACCTATACTTCTCAAACTATTCCAAAAAATTGATGAGGAAGGATTGCTTTCAAATTCATTCTATGAGTCTAGCTTCACATGAATACCAAAACCAGACAAACACCACACACACAAAAAAGAAAATTACAGGCCAATATCACCAATGAACATAGATGAAGAAATTCTCAACAAAATGTCAGCAAACCAAATACATTAAAAAAGATAATACACTATGATCAAGAGGGATTTGTCTTCCAGTAATGGAAGAATAATATCCACAAACCAATGTGATAC